>CAWUFW010000888.1:3040000-3442127 GCA_963921515.1 Calotriton arnoldi | reverse complement strand
ACCACCCTCACCCACGGGGGGCAGGATGCCTACCACTACTACCACCCTTAGCCAGGGGGGCAGGATGCCCACCACTACTACCACCCTTAGCCAGGGGGCAGGATGCCCACCACTACTACCACCCTCACCCACGGGGGCAGGATGCCCACCACTACTACCACCCTCACCCAGGGGGGCAGGATGCCTACCACTACTACCACCCTCACCCAGGGGGGCTGGATGCCTACCACTACTACCACCCCCACTCATAGGATGGACAATGCATGACACAACAAGCACACCACAACCTAGGGAATGCAAGATTAAGACATCCCCCCACCACCATGACAAGCGTGTGTAGGCTGTGTCAAATGCCTACAACACCGAACATGACTTTCAACATACAATGTGACCCCTAGCACATGTGCCACACATATATGTGTGTGGCACCCACAATGCAAGCAGCCCATGACCATTGTGGCAATGGGGCCTAAACCCCCATCATCACAGTGACCAAAAGGTAAGTGTGGGGTCCATAGCTGAAGCACATTTTGACCATTGTGGCAATGGGGTCTAAACCCCCATCATCACAGTGACCAAAAGGCAAGTGTGGGGTCCATAGCTGAAGCACATTTTGACCATTGTGGCAATGGGGTCTACACCCTCATCATCACAGTGACCAAAAGGTAATTGTTGACAAAGAAAGAGCTGCAACTGCCAAACTGCATGGATCATTCCTGCTCACAGAACCAAAAACTCATCTGTGGCAAAGTAGTGTATGTGTCCCATTGCAACATAAATTGGGGGAGCCAAATACTGCAGTGCAAATGTAACATTCCTTTGGCCATGTGCAGACAAACAACACCCATGGGGGCTGAGACCGTCAACAGTCATCAATGACACAATGACAGAAGTGACCATCAGAATGCAGAACCACATATTTGCACCAATGGGCACACAAATGCAGATACCCTGTGGAGACAGCAGATGTGAGGTGAACAGATACCATACCATGGCAGCAATGGGACACACAAACCATGATCACTGTGCTGACCGATGACCTAGGAGTCCCAGGGACAGCAGGGGAAACACACCAAACAACATACAGCCAATGGCACACCCAAGATATGCCAATGCAGTGGTGCAGATGCACAAACACAAACAGGCAGACCAACACTGTCATCATACACAGCAGGTGAGGGGTGGGGGTGCCAGTGTCCCCAGGCAACCACACAACACATGAGGAGAGCTGAATACCAATCATACAGATGTGCATACACTGCCACACTAAGGTAACTCATGGATCCAAATCCCCTATGTGGGCAAGCAGGCATTGTCAGGTGAGAGGGAGCACAAAACACACATGTCACACAGGCACGTAGGAACAACAACTGACACAGCAAGTCACAGACACACCACAGCACCACCCCCAGGGCCCCCACAATGTGGTGACCCTGGGCTGAATAAAAATACCACTGTGATGACAAAGCTAAATGTCGTTCACACTATGAACCACAGTCAGGTGTCCTGAGCAACAAACTACCATCACACCTACACAAGCACAAATCAATCAGCATGGCCAGTAAGCCAAGGCCAACATGGAGGCAGGGGCCTAGCCGGGCAACAACTCTCATCTGCACACACTCAACACCACACCCTCGACCTCCAACAATGTGCAGCAGTGAAGTACACATGCACTGGTGACATTGCACATGCACCCATGACTATTCCAGGGTGGTGGGTGGGAACCAAGGTGTAGAAACACATCACACATGGACACTCAACAAGACTCCTGAATGTCTGACACACTGCACACTACGCTGTACATGGACATGACGGCAATACCACACCGACCAATGGGATCCCAGCCACAGTCACACACCAATGAAGAAGCCAAGGTCACCCACAAAGAACACACATAGACAACTTCCAACATTGCAGCTCTGACCCTGAGGAGTGGCAGCAGTCACACACACAACATGTCACAATCACTGAAAGATAACACAAACTGGAAATCACATGACAGGGGCAAACAACAAGTGCCAAGGGGAAACCTGACTGTGACCCATCTGCGTCTGCACACAAACTCAGCCCTGACAGCAAACACACCTATGGGTGACACCCTGATGACCAGTAATGTGCCATGCACCCACATCACAGAGAACACAGGGAGAAGACTTTGGGGGAACATAGCTCAAGTCAGCAAGCATCACAAACAGGTACAACACTAGGGATCACAGCATGCGCAGATGAATGGAAGTGAACACACAGACATGCACATACAACACACACCTTGGGTGCAGGCAATGTCACACGTGTACACACTGCCATGAGGGGACTCCACTCCTGTGTGAGGAAAGCTGTGCCATATGTTGCCTCAGTAGGGCCCCATCATGTCAGCTGAGCACTTGGTCACACAATCAACAATTAGCACCAAATGAGGGCTCCCATCACATCAGCCTGGTCATGGATGTGCCAACGGAATCATCAGCACAGATCCAACACACTTGTATAGCAATGTTGCACTGACTACACGGATGAGTCCCTCCCCATTGATGCCCAAACCTGCATGTCCACTGGAGATGGCAACACGGTCAGGGAAGTAGACAAATGCAACGATGGCAGGCACAACAGATGTGCAGGGGTGGAAGCCACAGATATGAAATTGCCAATGTAAGTAGGAAACCCATTGCCAAATACTGAACACATGACACCCTCAGATGCTGCTATTGATGACATGGATACACCACATGATAGGACACATTCCCCCTGGACCACATGGGTTCCTGCACAGTAACACTTCATAATCATGAGACCAGATATCACCATCACTGCAGCAAGGGCATGGTTAGCTGCACCAACAACATGTACATCTGAAGCATGAGCACTAGAGAAAAGAAAGTTGCTTTATTCAGCATATGTGTTGAGGCCAAACGAAGTCCTGAAAAAGAGCAAAGGCCAATGGCCAGTCCATTGTCAAAGTTCAAACAGGGTGACACTGGCAGATGTCACCCTACGCATGCCTGCACAATACCAGGGACAATCCACTAGGAGGGGCAACCGGGGGGCAGGCCAGGCACCGCAGGGACAGGATCAGGGCTCACCAGGGGGAGTCAGGGAAGGGGTGGTGGGTGCAGGAGAGCCACTGACAACTGCAGTGGAGGTGTCTGACATGGTGTGTGCCGGCACAACTGGGGGCATGACACAGATGTCGTGGGTGCCGGCACAACTGCAGTGGACCCTGCAGATGGGGTGGACAGGTCCGCCACTGCAGTGCCCAAGTCAGACAGGGCGGTAGTGGACTCCACTGCAGTGCCTACCTCCAGGGGAGGAGAATGGGGAACAGGCAAGGTGGGTTGGACAGAGGGGGGACACCCTCACCACATCAGTGGCACAGACAAGCGCAGCGGGGGTGTGGTGCTGGGAGAGCAAGTGGCAGGGGGAGAAGGCCGGAGCATCTTGGGGATGGTATATCTGTGGGTGGGGGAACCTGGGGCAGGGTGTGGTGGGGGCACCTGTGCAGTGGGGGCCTGAGGGATGGAGGACGGAGACCTTGTGCCTGAGCTGCAGGGTGGTGGCGGGGTCTTGCTCTTAGCACTCCGGGGGACTTGCGGGTGGGGGCCTCAGTCCGTCTGCGCCTGGGGGAGGGTGTCCGGGGGCGAGGGGCACTCTGCTCCGTGTGGGTGGGCTTCCTCTTCCCCCGGGATGCTGGAGCAGCTTCATCGGTGGGGAAGAGGCCGAGGTCACAGAGGAAGAGCTGCTGTGACTTTGGGGTTGCAGGTGAGGCAAGGGAGGGTGCTTTGGAGGGAGAGGGAACTGAGGACTGCGCAGTGCATGTGGATGCGTGTGTGTGTTCCAGGGCCCCATCCCCTGTGAGTCTGGCTTCAGTCCCCTGAATGTGCGTGCGTGTGCGTTTTGTCATTGGCGTGTGTGTCAGTGTGCTGGATGTGTGTGTGCTGGTGTGTGCCTGTGCCAGTGTGTGTGTGCCTGGGATGGGTAAGGTGCTGGGGAGTGTGGATGGAGCAGAGGCAGGAGGGGTGAGGGACCGTTTGAGGAGGGACACTGCTGCCGTCAGGGAGGAGTCCATGGACCTATTGCCCCTCTGTAGGTCAGACATGCCCGATGAGATGCCCTCCATGAACGACACCAGCTGAGTCAACAGCGCGGTGTGCGCATGGAGGACACTCAGCATGGCTGTCTGCCCTACATGGAGCTGGCGAAGGAGGTACACAGACTCCTCACTCAGGGCAGCAGGGGACACAGGGGCAGGGGGTGCGGTGCCTGGCCCAAAGGAGACACGCTCCCGGACATGGGAGCCTCCACGGACCTGGGGAATGGGAGCCGATGGGAGGGCGGTGGTGGTGCTGGTGGTGGCGGGGACAGCAACACTAGCTGGGGTGTGGTGGCTGCTGACACCCGCCTCCACAAGGGAGTCATCCTCCGAGTTGCTCTGGTCCTCAGCTGAGGTGGATGCTGCTGAGGACTCCTCGGTGTGGCTCCCCTCGCCCTCCGTGCCACTGGGTCCCTCCGACCACTCCTCGGCTGCTGACCCAGTCTGGCTCTCTGGCTCCTCCTGGTCCGTGGAGCTGTCCCCTTCCGTGGCCGTGGATGTATCTGCAAACAATGGGGAAACAGACAGACATCAGTCACCTGCACCAAACGCACACACCACTGTGAGCACAGCACATTACAGAGCAAGCCCTGGCATCATTAGTTGTACATTGCTAAAAGTGCCCTAATTGAACAGGAGAAGTCAATTGTCAGTCTGATGCCAAGCATGGCACTCACATCCCACATGGCCTTGCACCCATCTGTCTGGTGTCTGTTGGATTGCAACACCCCAGTGTTGACACATGCACCAAGTACACAGTAGTTGGACAGTGCAGAGGACACGGTGTGGACACATCACAGCTCTTGCCACTGAGTCAGTACAGGTTCACGGATGTAAGGGATGCCCAGAGTCAAATAGGAAATGCATGTGATGCATTCCAGCGACAGACACCATGATGCACCCATGTCCTGATAGCCAGCGCCACTATGGTGTGCATGTAGCACATGTCACTCCCCTGCAGGATCACCAATCAGTAGACACATGCCATGGCGGAGGCATGACTGCAAAGTCATACATCACTGTCTCAGTGATGTATGACTTTGCAGCCAGACAACAACACTCTGCACTGTGTCACAATAGTAGGTCATGGGGAATGCAAGTCCTGGAGCTGCACAAGTGCACATGTACATCCCCCCACAACACATCCTCTTAACCCTCATCTGTCCAGGTCATACCTATTGGACATATGGGAGACCTGTGACACTACCCTCTGAACCTGAGCCCCTCACACTCTGCTGTGCATGGGGAACAGCTGCCTGAACTTCACATTTACATGCCCCAGTCTGCATGGGCAGCTGATCAGACACCTATGTGTCACACAAGCATCGTCTCCTATGGTCACATCTCCAGTGGCATGCTGAGCCCCTACCAAGAAACTCCACAGCAGTCCTGGCGACTAATCCACAGCACACTGACACAGAGGCAGACACCTGAGGGGTCAAATCACTGTGCACAATGTGTCCTCTGATACACGGGAGTGGGAGTACAGAGTGTATTGTATGGCCTGGAGTAGGCATGACTGTCCAGCCCCACATGAATGAGGGATGAGCCCTGGACTGTAGGCAGCTGGCTAAGTATGTGTGACACACGTCATATACATACTCCTGGGGCCCAAACATTGTTCCCACCCGCAGCATGGGTGTGTGCCAGGTACCCCAGCCACATGTGGTGGATCAGCTCAGCAATTGGACCACAGATCAAAGTAACACGCTGAATACATGTCAGAATACAGGCATTGTGTAAGCAATGGACCCACCCATGATGCCCACCACAGAGTCAGGGAAACAGATGCTGTCTCCCACCTTGAGTCAAGCAAACTGCAAGGACACAGTCCTAAGTGACAGAATTCCCTGCATGTAAGGGCCACACCTGGGTATCAGATGAGGAGTGGGCAGTGCACAATAGAGGGACATGGCTCCTGGACAACATGACTGCTGTACTGTGGCAGTTCAACCTGGCCCGAGGAGGGCACATAACATGTTAGACAGAGTACACAGTGCAGTCTTTGACTCACCCCTCCTTGCTGCTCTCTGGCCTTCAGCTGCCCATCCAGGTCTGGAAAGACCACCGCCAGGATCCTGAGCATGTGGGGGGTCAGGGTCCGTGTTCCGCCCCTCCTGCGAGGAGGCGACAGCTTCAGCTGGACCCGTGCAATCCTCCGGGTCCAGCCCCGAAGGTCCTGCCACCTCTTTTGGCAGTTGCGGATCCGGCGCTTGTAGACCCCCACGGACCGGACAGCCCGGACGATGTCCTTCCATATCTCATGCTTCCGATGGGCAGAAGCCTGTCAGGATGACAAAGTGATAAGGCCATTACTACACATGCAACATATCCGTGCATGACACAGTTGCATATACATGTCGCAATCACAGGGGCACATGGTGTACCCAGGCAGTGCACGGCTGCCCATGGACAGTTTTCCAGAAGTCACTACATGGTATCATAGCATGGGGAGTAAAACCCTGTTCAGAAGCACTGTCACTGCACCATACCTGTCCAGTGCAAGTCACTACACACTATGGGGGGTGACAACTACTCAGTGAGCCTGCTAGCCAGTGGTGTGCTGACTCTCAGCCTTGCTAGTCAGACAAAATGCACATTCAGAAAGGCAGTGCACAGAACACTCACCTGCTCCCCTGGTGTCCCATACAGCTTGCTGTACTGTGGAAGTAGGCTGTCCAGCAGGGCCTGGTTCTCTTCAAGGCTGAAGGCTGGGGCTCTCTCCACAGTACGTGCCATTGCAGGGTCCAGAGGGGCAGAGACAGCAGCAGTGCAGTGGCAGATGTCGTCCTGGAGCATGTAGTGCAGGCAAGTGGGCTCTCAGGGGAACATGCAGCAATATATATGTGCTGGAGAGGCAGATACTGTCCCTTGTGTCCAAAGTGATAGGTCCAAGTCGTTTGCATCTTCTGAATCTGGCCAATCCATGGAATAGCAGCACCAAAACACGCCCACAGCATCCTTCAAAATTTCAACTTCATGACATACATGATTTTGCAACATTGTTGTGGGTGACCAACTGATTTTCCAGCAACCGACTCGTTCGAATATTCGAAAACGCGTCCGTTGCCAGGCAAGCCCATTGTCAATGGGTGCGCACCGATCGGTCCATTGAGGTACAACGCGCACAGGGGTACAACGCGTACCCGCACACATTGAATGCAATGGGCCGGCCGGAGGCACCGATCGGTCCATTGCAGTACAACGCGCACAGGGGTACAACGCGTACCCGCACACATTGAATGCAATGGGCCGGCCGGAGGCACCGATCGGTCCATTGCAGTACAACGCGCACAGGGGTACAACGCGTACCCGCACACATTGAATGCAATGGGCCGGCCGGAGGCACCGATCGGTCCATTGCAGTACAACGCGCACAGGGGTACAACGCGTACCCGCACACATTGAATGCAATGGGCCGGCCGGAGGCACCGATCGGTCCATTGCAGTACAACGCGCACAGGGGTACAACGCGTACCCGCACACATTGAATGCAATGGGCCGGCCGGAGGCACCGATCGGTCCATTGCAGTACAACGCGCACAGGGGTACAACGCGTACCCGCACACATTGAAAGCAATGGGCCGGCCGGAGGCACCGATCGGTCCATTGCAGTACAACGCGCACAGGGGTACAACGCGTACCCGCACACATTGAAAGCAATGGGCCGGCCGGAGGCACCGATCGGTCCATTGCTGTTCAACGCATCACTGTACATGTGACTGGCATATGTCAGCATGCCTGTCTCAGATGGACATATGCCAGCCACAGATAGCTCCCAGGGAGTGAGGGGCACACCTACATCACGACAGCCTGTCCAAACCTTATCATAAGGCATGTAAGGCTGCATTTCCTATTGTGTGTATGTTGGTGTACATGTTGTCCTGTGGGTGTCACCTGTGGGCAGCCACCCCCAGGCTGTGCACGTGTTAATGGGGACAGGATCCTGGGTGTTACGTGTACGTGACCACTGTGATGTGCAACTGTTCATATCTGTGCATGTGCCATGGTCACATTTCACAGTGGTGTTTGTGTATGTCATGTCACATACCCCGTGAGTCCCATGTGGGACGGTATGTTTGAGCCAGGGTGTCCCAGTGGCACAATAGTGATGGCCCTCCACAGTCTTTGTGCATGTAGTGTTTACAATGTCTCTGATTTCATGTGCACAATGGGAGACAGTCTCCACATCCACGTTGTGTGTGCATGGACTCTGATGTTGTGCGTGTGTGTCACAGACGTCCATGGCTCTCCTGCCATGGCAAGTGTGGCCACTACCTGTGGGGGTCATGTTTGTTTTGTTGTGGTGTACACATGATACTCCAGGTGATGCCAGTGTCCATGTGGCATTACAGGGTCCCTGGGAATGTGCCTGTCGTTGAGCTGTGGTGCCTGGGGCACATCTGTCCTCACATGTCACTGGGGGGTGACTGTGACACAGCATCATGATATCCAATGGGCCAACCTGGGACAAATTGATGCCACCTGTAGGACCGTGTTGACAGATGTTGGCCATGTATGTACCATACATGTCGTTCCGGTACTGCACACTTCATGTAGTTGTGCCTCATGATGATGTATGTTGGGATCTTGAGTGTGTTCAATGCCGCATATGTGGGGTGACTGACGATCTTGCTTACTTCTCCTCTGCACTGCAGGGCTCCTGCTGTCCATCGGCCATTCCCAGACCTGGCAACGATGGTGGAACGGGACAGCATCCGACGGTACCGCTTCACCAGGCAGCTGATTGAGGATTTTGCAGTGCAGTTGTCCCCACATTTGCAGCCTGGCCGGCCGTATCCTACAGCGCTGACCCCCAAGGTGAAGGTGATGGCAGCCCTACACTTCTTTGCCACCGGTACCTTCCAACATACTGTGGCGTCTGCTGGTGGGATGTCACAGACCATGTTCAGCCGTGTGCTCCGCGATTTCTTGGCGGCAATGTTGCTCTTCCTGAACCGGTACATCTATTTCCCTAGACTGCGACGACTCACTGACGTGAAGAGTGACTTTTATGCCCTGGGGAGGATGCCGCATGTCATTGGCTCCATTGATGGGACACATGTGGCTTTGGTACCACCACAGGCCCAGGAGCAGGCCTACAGGAACCGCAAGCACTACCACTCGGTCAATGCACTGGTGGTGTGTCTTGCAGACATGACCATCACACACGTGTGTGCCCGTTTCCCTGGTTCAGCACACGATGCCTTTGTGATGAGGAGTAGTCGCATCCCCAGGTTGATGGCACAGATGCAGAACCAGCGTGCCTGGCTTGTCGGTGTGTACTGACTTTGTGCCATTGTGTGTGATCTGATCTGTAGTATTCCGCCCACTTTTCCAAGTCAGCTGATGTGCACTTGTCTGTCCGTAGGTGACTCGGGATACCCCAACATGCCGTGGTTGCTGACACCCCTCAGGAACCCTGTGACACCTGCCCAGATGCGCTACAATGAGGCACATGGTCGGACCAGGAGAGTGATTGAGCGGACCTTTGGTCTCCTGAAGAGCCGCTTCCGCTGCCTGGACAAGACCGGAGGGTCCCTCCCATATGCCCCTGCGAAAGTGTGCAAGATTATCATCGTCTGCTGCATGCTCCACAACCTGGCAGTGCGGAAGGAGTTGCCTCTCATCCAGGATGACGATGACCAACATCCGCCACCTGTGGAGGATCCTGGCCTGGACCACGATGCCAGTGACGATGATGATGATGATGGTGATGGTGATGTCCGCACACAGCTCATCACCAACTTCTTTAGCTGAATGTGAGTATCCTGAGGTGTCATGTCAATGATGTGAGTTGGCATGATGTGTGGGTGGTGCTCTGGTGCTGTTGGAGTGTGTCCATGGGCTACTTGACTGGATGTGTGTTGCGATGTGTGGTGACAGGTGGGCTGTACTCCCCAACAGTGTTGACATGCTAACTTGGTTCTGGGTGGGTATCTTGTAACATGTATTGTGCATGAGTTTTGCTGTTCTGTCCTGTACTCCATTGCTTTTGACTGTGTGTCATTTCTGTCCTTCACAGGGTACTTTCAGATTCGTTTGGTCAACTGTGTCCACCGACAACGTGATTGCACATCCAGGCTGGTAGCTGTTGTGTCCCTACAGGTGATGTGCGCCACACCCATGGACTTCCTTCTGTCTACAGTTGTTGACTGTGTGCCCGCTACCAGGTGGGGTTACCTTGCATCTGTAGTGGTTACGGCATGTTGCTACTGTGTAATAAACCTGTGCTTCACTTAGTGATGTGCGTTGTCTGTGGTCACACATTTGACTGCCATTTGCTTACTGCACCTGTGGGCTACTTGACTACAACTGGGAATGGGTGTGGTGTCTGTGCATTGCACCGTCTTCCCTGGCAACATCAGTGTAGGCAATGAGTCAGATGGCCTAGGTGTGTATGTGTTGTGTAGCCCTGGTGGTGTGTCTCCCTCATATGTGTCACGTTGCCTGTACTCACATGCCTGTGTTGTCCTTGCTGTTGCAGTTCGCATACACAGTGTAATTTTGTTGTTCATCATCCCCATAACAGTACCCACGTTGGAATCACGACAGAGGCAAGTATGGTGTATTATTGTGTTTATTGTGATACATCTGTGATAATAGTGCATAGGATGGATTGTGCTGTACATGAATCTTGCAATCCCAAGTTCCTAGATGAATAGAAAGTCCAGGTAGACAGGATCCCCAGTATCGGGGCCACAGTTGTCTGACACATTGTTCCAACTTGTACTCCCCATGCAATGTGTGGGAGTAGTGTTGCCATCAACAGGGTGAACAGTCTGTGCACAAAGGCGAAAATCCAGAACAGGTTCAGGCTTCCTGGGAGTTGCGCTTGGCCATCAGCCTCTCACTTTCCCCTCCTCGGACGACCCCTCTTCTTGGGGGGGGCCCTCAAGTGCAGGCTGCTGCGGTGCAGGGGACTCTCCGCCAGAGTCCTCCTCCCTCCCTGTGGCAGTTGCAGTTTGTTCGGTACCAGATGTTGTTGGCACACAGGGAGGTGTGGACTGGTTGCTGTTCATCTGGCGGAGGCATTGTAAAATGTCCCTGTGCACCGCCGTCATCTCATGTAGTACATCCCACTTGGACTCCACGCGGGTCATGTGGGAGTCCACACGTGACATGTGGGAGTCCACACGTGACATGTGTGACTCCACATGGGACATGTGGGAGTCCAAGCGGGCATGATGGGCAGCCTGCTGCTGTTTGATGTCTCTGAGGAGCCCCACTACCTGGCTGAGCTCTCCGGTGCTGGACTGGTACGCATCAGCTATGCGTACCAGTTGTGGGTCTTCATGCACACCAGCAACGTCTGCAAGCAGCGACCTCTGTCTCCCACCCCTCCCACCACCCCTGCTGACATGTGCAGTGTGTGCAGTTGCACGCACAGATAACCCTGGTCCACCTTGGGGGTTGGTGGTGGTGGTGGTGTCCATGGCCCCAGGTTGGTCCAGGGTCACTGCGCTGGTGTTGTTCCTTATTCTGTCCATGTCGGCAGGGATGGTATTCGTGGTGACAGTCGTTGGAGGGGTGGGTGCAGGGGGTGCAGCTGGTGGACCTGCTGGTGCTGCAGCTGGTGGTCCTGCTGGTGCAGCATGTTGACTTGCACCGGATGTGCCAGGTTGTTCTTCATCGTCCGAGGAGGACAGAGGCTGTACGACGCCAGTGAGCTCGGCATCCTCTTGAGCCTGGGACTGGGACTCCTCAGCGTCTGCTGCTGTGTCCCTATCATCACCTGTTTTTGGGAGACACAAACAATGTATGTCATGTTTCTGCAGGCATCAGTGGTTGACACACCTGACAGTTGTGACTGTGCCTCGGGGTGCGGGCCTGTACATTGTATTGTCCTAAGTCGTCACAGTCAGGGGTTGATATTGGTGTGGCACATTGTCCTGCATTATTTGGGCATTTCTATGTATTCTCTGGGGTGTGAACATGGTCTGCATTGATTGTGTTTGGTTGACAGCCAGACCTCCTTCCCACCCACCCACCCACCCAGTCAGTTATCCCACCATGGAACGTGCTTGCATTGCAGGGAGTGTAAGTTGTCTCTCAGGATGTCAGTCAGAGGTGTCCTGCTGTTTGTTGGTGCACAGTTGGCAGCAGGGCCTTGTGCTCCCCGCAGCAGTAGCCAGTGTCAGCCATCTTGTGAGTCCTTCTCCACTCCCTGTGATGTGAGCATGGTTCAGGGTGGTGTTGATGGGCCAGTTGTGAGGCTGAGCAATGTCTGTGACTACGACTCCCATCATGCTATTGCCTCCACCCCCTTCCCAGCATGCCCATGCTTCCTTCCTTTTGACTCTGCTTCCCTGTGGGGTGGGCTGGCTGTGCTGACAGGATGGCTGGGAGTGTTGTCCTGGCAGTTGTTTGGCTAAGAGTCCCAAGAGTGTCCCTGTGCTTCACACAACATAACCCAGGGTGGTGGTGCTTTGTGGGATCTTGTGTTAGGATGGAGGGCATTGCATTCTACCAGGTGGGTACTGTGGAGTTTGTGTTGGGGGGGTGTGAGGGGAGGTGCTGGTGACTATGGTCAGTGCTGCAAGTCCCCCTTCCCACCCAGCCAGCCGGATATCCCACCATGGAACGTGCTTGCATTGCAGGGAGTGTAAGTTGTCTCTCAGGATGTCAGTCAGTGGTGTCCTGCTGTTTGTTGGTGCACAGTTGGCAGCAGGGCCTTGTGCTCCCCACAGCAGTAGCCAGTGTCAGCCATCTTGTGAGTCCTTCTCCACTCCCTGTGATGTGAGCATGGTTCAGGGTGGTGTTGATGGGACAGTTGTGAGGCTGAGCAATGTCTGTGACTACGACTCCCATCATGCTATTGCCTCCACCCCCTTCCCAGCATGCCCATGCTTCCTTCCTTTTGACTCTGCTTCCCTGTGGGGTGGGCTGGCTGTGCTGACAGGATGGCTGGGAGTGTTGTCCTGGCAGTTGTTTGGCTAAGAGTCCCAAGAGTGTCCCTGTGCTTCACACAACATAACCCAGGGTGGTGGTGCTTTGTGGGATCTTGTGTTAGGATGGAGGGCATTGCATTCTACCAGGTGGGTACTGTGGAGTTTGTGTTGGGGGGGTGTGAGGGGAGGTGCTGGTGACTATGGTCAGTGCTGCAAGTCCCCCTTCCCACCCAGCCAGCCAGCCAGATATCCCACCATGGAACGTGCTTGCATTGCAGGGAGTGTAAGTTGTCTCTCAGGATGTCAGTCAGTGGTGTCCTGCTGTTTGTTGGTGCACAGTTGGCAGCAGAGCCTTGTGCTCCCCACAGCAGTAGCCAGTGTCAGCCATCTTGTGAGTCCTTCTCCACTCCCTGTGATGTGAGCATGGTTCAGGGTGGTGTTGATGGGACAGTTGTGGGGGGGGCAATATGTGTGAGTGCGACTCCCATGATGCTATTGGCTACACTGACTTGGCCAGCATACACAGAATTCCTTCCTTTGAGTGGTCTTCACTGTGTGTTGGTGTTGTTGTGGTGGCTACATGTGTGGATGTGTGTGTTAGTTCTATTTGTGCCACTGCCTAGCTGTAGTTGTGGTTGTGTTTGTACATGTGTTGGCACAGTTGGATGTGACTTTTTTGATGGCATGTGTTGTGTTTATCTGACTGACATACACATTTTGGGATGATTCTGTTCTAGTTGCTGTGTAATTGCTATGAGTGCATGGTTTGACTCTCCCCTTGACAGTGATGTGTGTGTTTTGTGGCAGTTTATTGTGTACATTTGTTGTGTACTCACCAGGCTCTGGGATGTCCTCTAGTCCATATACGCTCACTGGCGGAAGGATGGCCCGCACCTTCTCCTCCCAGGGCCTGAGGTATACTGGCTTGGCAGGAGGGCCACTGCCGGTGTATTGGCTCAGGTGGTAGTCTTTCTTGAGCAGCTCCCGGACCCTCCTGCGCACGTCATACCACCTGTTCTGGATGTCGGTCTTTGTGCGCCGACATGGTGATTGGGCGTTCACCCTGTTGATGATCCTCTCCCACATCTTGGTTTTCTGCGACATGGGGGTCTGTTGGACCAGAGTGCCAAACAGCTGTGGCTCCACCCTGAGGATCTCGTCTACCATGACTTCCAATTCACTATCTAGGAACTTGGGATTCTTCTTGGGGGGCATGGTGATGGGTGGTGATAGTGGGTGCTGTGTGTGTTGGTGTGCAGGTGAGGGTGTGTGGGTGTGTGTTGTGCTGGGTGTATGTGAGGTAGGTATTTGTTGGTGTGCTGCTGGTGTGTGGCTTGTGTGAGGGATGAGCTGTGGGTGTGTGGTTGCTTTCTCTTGGGTGCTGGCAGTGGAATGGCATTTGCAAAGGCTCATGGTAGTGATTTGTGTCCTTTATATAGGTGGAGTTGTTGGTGTGTCTTTGTTCTCTGTCCCCACCCCCCCAGTATTTATTGGCTTGGTAATTGCTTGTTTGGCCTTTTTTTGGTTGATTTTTCCTTTGTGCTGTTTGTGTATGTTGGAAACGTTCTTGTGACCGAGTCGGACCCTGCATTGGTCTCGTACGGTGTTTTCCGTTTCGTTCACGCTGTGTTTGTGCAGTTTTGTATGCTGCGTACGCGTCGGTCGCGGTGTATTGTGTTGCTTCGGCTCGGTTTTGTATGCGTGTCGGTCGTACGGCTTGTCCTCCGTCCGACTCGGTCGTGTTTTTCGCGCCTTGCATCGTACTTTGCAGGTTGGAGTTGGCGGGTACGATTCGGTCGGATTTGTTCCGGGTGCGTGTCGGTCGGTTGGATTCGCGTGTTTTTCCGGCCGGATTGCTATTTTCCGAGCGGGTCGGTCGGTCGGCTTGGTTTCCTGACGTGTCGGTCGGATTTATCGCGGCTTGCATCGTACTTGGCGTGTCGGGCGCCACTGGTACGTGTCGGTCGGTATTTTTCCGGATCCGAGTCGGTCGGTGCTTTTTCCGGCCCGAATCGGAATCGACCCCTTAGTGTCAGGACCCCACAAGTCTTACCTTCTGCTTGTAGGGTAGTCTCGCAGGACTGACATGAACAACCTCCACCGTCTCCCACCTCTCCCCTGTCCTATGTATTTACGTGGGATTACTGACAAAATATCGAAGGTCAAAAAATCGACCTACAAAAATATCGATGTCAATAATATCGAAATCCTATCTACAACATGGTAAGTACAAAAATATCGAAAAAAATATCGATGTCAAAAATATCGTTATCAAAAATATCGTTGTTTTTTTTGTTAAAAATAATATGTAAAATAAACTAAATAATACTTATAATTACAATAAACATAGTTAAAAATATTTTATAATATTTAAAATTAATAAGTAACATATATAATTAAATAAAACATTAATTAAATATATACATATACTATATAATATATATACTTACTTAATAATCAGTTTAAATAATTATTTTAATAAATTATAAATTATTAAAAAATATTATAAATTACAAATACATCTATACACATAAAACAATAACATAAATAAAAATTAAATAATTATGTATAACAAATTAAAAAAAAATTTACTTTTAATATTTTTAAAATTTATTATATACTATATTAACTAAAATAATACAAAAAATATTAAATAGCGTAGGGAATAAAACTACTATTACAACCCCCAAAAAACAACAGTAAGAAAAATGTTGGATAGCGTAGGGGTAAAAATTACTATTCCCACTCCAGAGAGTGCAACAGTAGGGAAAGTGTTGGATAGCGTAGGGGTAAAAATTACTATTCCAACTCCAGAGAGTGCAACAGTAGGGAAAGTGTTGGATAGCGTAGGGGTAGAAATTACTATTCCCACTCCAGGGAGTGCAACAGTAGGGAAAGCGTTGGATAGCGTGAGGGTAAAAATTACTATTCCCACTCCAGTGAGTGCAACAGTAGGGAAAGTGTTGGATAGCGTAGGGGTAAAAATTACTATTCCCACTCCAGAGAGTGCAACAGTAGGGAAAGTGTTGGATAGCGTAGGTGTAAAAATTACTATTCCAACTCCAGAGAGTGCAACAGTAGGGAAAGTGTTGGATAGCGTAGGGGTAGAAATTACTATTCCCACTCCAGGGAGTGCAACAGTAAGGAAAACGTTGGATAGCATGAGGGTAAAAATTACTATTCCCACTCCAGTGAGTGCAACAGTAGGGAAAGTGTTGGATAGCGCAGGGGTAAAAATTACTATTCCCACTCCAGAGACTGCAACAGTAAGGAAAGTGTTGGATAGCGTTAGGGGTAAAAATTACTATTCCCACTCCAGAGAGTGCAACAGTAGGGAAAGTGTTGGATAGCGTAGGGGTAAAAATTACTATTCCCACTCCAGAGAGTGCAACAGTAGGGAAAGTGTTGGATAGCGTAGGGGTAAAAATTACTATTCCAACTCCAGAGAGTGCAACAGTAGGGAAAGTGTTGGATAGCGTAGAAGTTACAAATAACATACTTATAAATAAATTAATTTTTTTAAATAATTAATGAATTATTAAATAACTCTAAACTATTTACCAATACCAATAAATAATTATTAAAAACATAATTACCAATAGAAAATGTATTAACAATAAATTAATAATAAATACTAATTAATAAATATTAATTACTAAATAATAAATATTGAACAATAAAATATTTTTAATAAAAAACATATAAATTATTAAAACTTAATTACCAATTAACTAATATTGAACAATTAAATGCTTTTTATACCAATAATAATAATAATTAAACATTAATTATCAATTAATAAATAATTCTTAATATATTAATTAAATTTATCAATAAATAATATTTAATAATATTTAATTACCAATTAATGATAAAACAACAATAAATTACTTTTAGAACCAAAAAATTGTAATTTAAAAATTACCTATTAATAATTAATATCCAATAAATTAATTATCAATACCCAAAAATAAATTTAATAATTACTTAATTAGATTTCAATTACTTCCAAAAGTATTCCCCTATAAACGCACAACACACTCCAATGATAAAATAATACACTTAACATAATGATCAATTAATCAATTAATAAAAATTAATAACTAATTAATAATAATTAATTACCAATTAATAATAATTGATTACCAATTATCAATTCATTAACAATAATATAATTATCAATACCAATTAATTAAAATAAATTATAAGTTAATTACATTTAAATTACATGATGATCAATTAATCAATTACTAAAAATTAATCACCAATTAATAAAAATTAATTACCAATTATTAATTAATTAACAATTATATAATTATCAATAACAATTAATTAAAATAAATTATAACTTGATTACATTTAAATTATATGATAATCAATTAATCAATTAATAAAAATTAATAACCAATTAATACAAATTAATTACCAATTATTAATTAATTAACAATAATATAATTATCAATACCAATTAATTAAAATAAATTATAACTTAATTACAATTAAATTACTTCCCACCCTATTCCCTATAAACCCACAACCCGCTACAGAACTTAAACGCAAAAATTATTAAAATTAATTTAAAATTCCTAAAAATTAATAATTAATGTAGTATAATTAAATTACTTCCCACCCTATTCCCCTATAAACCCACAACCCGCTACATTACAAAAAAAAAAAAAAACTTTACAAAAAAATGTATTAACATATAAAAATTGTATACATATATTTTTAAACAAGTAGAACACTTAACAAAAACACATAACACATACATACTAAAAACATAACAAAATATATAACAATAATACAAATATCGATATTAGTAACATCGATATTAGTAACATCGATATATTTGATTTCGATATTACTAACTTCGATATTATTTACATCGATATTAAAAATTCGATATTACTTACCTTAGGGTCGATATTCTGTCCATCGATATTCTTCACATCTATATTCTGTCCCTTCGATATTTTAACTTCGATATTATTGTATTTCGATATTTTATTTTCGATATTTTGACTGCTCACCATTTACCTGACCGGGGTGGTGGTGGAGGCCAGGGGAAGGAATCCTAATAGATGATAGTTTGGTTTTCTGTGTGATGGCCCGGTTGGCTATGTAGGAACCCTTCCTGTAATACTGCCTGTAAACACAAACCAACAGGTAATCAATACCGCCCTCACAAGCACACATACATACACGCTTTTGGGAAAGGCAGTCAGGGGAAATAGCTATAGTCACCTGAGATGTGGCACTTAGGTAGGTCTTGTGTGTGACCTTACACCCCAAAGGAACGTGGAACAGAAAGTTGGCGCACCTGTGCTGATGAAGAACGTATCAATGTAGTGGATTCCAATTACATGAAACAAAGTACCAAGCGCTCCTGCGCAGAAAGAAAGAACAAGATGAGAGACAACACTTTCCTTGTGTGTGACCCTCCTTAGACATGCATAACGTTCCTACGCTATGAACAAACGAGGCTGGAAGGGCAATGTGCTCCTGCACTTGCCACCAATTAGTGTAGGCTGGAAAGGCAATGTGCTCCTGCACTTGCCACAAAACAAAGACTACACTAGCGCTCCTGCGCTGGTGCAGACAAAACAGATATCTGAGCCTTTGGTGAAGGCTGACATGATAATCGGTAACATGCTCCTGCGCTTACCGCGGTGTGAAAATGCCAACAGAAGTCAAGGATAGGATTAAAAAATGTCTGATCAGGGTATTCCTGGATCATTAGTATCCATCACCCCTGACTCTTGTGGTTTTGTTTTTGTATCTACATGTTTTGTCCTCAAAGTGCCCCGTGGGGTCAGTGGTCTTCATCAGGACTGGGATCCCAAGTAAATGTGCACAATTTGCACCCCCTACCACAAATACCTTGTATCCTCAGGTATGTGTGGAGGTATGTAGTCACTTTGCTTACTAGTAGTGTGACTCTCCTAAGGAACAACCAGAGTTTCATATCTTTTTCTCCAAAACCGGGGTAGTGATGGGAACGCCTCTATTTTTTCACACTTTTGTCACGGGAGTGCTGTTAGCCTTTCGCCACTCGCTACCCTCCACTTTGTTGTAAAGAAAAAGAGATGAAACTCGGGTTGTTCCTGAAGAGAGTCGCACTACTAGTAAGTAAAGTTGCGGTGTGACTACATATCCCCACACATACCTGAGGATAAAAGGTATTTGTAGTAGGGGGGTGCAAATTGTGCGCATTTGCTTGGGATCCCAGCCCTGATGAAGGCCACTGATCCCACGGAGCACTGTGAGGATGAAACATGTAGATACAAAAAAACACAAGAGTCAGGGGTGACGGATACTAATGATCCAGGAATACCCCAATCAGACATTTTTTAATCCTGCCAGGAGAGGTCTTGGTTAAAGATTGGGTGGACACTCCCCTAGGTAGTTTTAGAATGTTTGTGTTGTGAGGATCCTATATACAGACGAGGCAGAAGAAATACTTTTGGCTCCCCAACATTTGAACAAACCAAAAAAAAACTCTATATGTTGGTCTGCGTCAGAGTGTTGATGCGCGCCCTTTTATGAAGCATTACCCGATTAAGGGTGTGAGGGAAGTATTAGAACACTAGAGGGTTTTCCAGGAGGAGAACCGAGCAGCTCCTATAGAAAGACACTTATTGAATTCCCCTTCCTTTCTATTGTGTGGTTAAGTGCTTGCACCTTGTCTGGGTCTGGAGTTATTCCCACATCAAGGAATATGTGCCCAAACAACTTGAGTTTGGTTTTGTGAAACTCACACTTCGCAGGGTTCCGAGTGAGACCTGCGTCAGCAAGTAACTGGCACACTTGGTTAAGGGCTTTGTCGTGTTCTTCTTGTGTTCCCCCAAAAACTAGTATGTCATCACTGTAAGTGGAAACATCAGCAACACTTTGGCTCAGTTCAAACACATGATCATGTCTGTGATGTGTGGACCAGGTTGTCTCTCCCGCTCAATGGCTTTGTTTGCCTGGCGCATATCAATGCAAAGGTTCACTGCTCTGCTACTGTCTTTTTTTGGTGCTACTACTATGAACAAAACCTATGACGTGGGGCCTGTGGAACGTTCAATGATGGCATGCTATAAAAGCGCTTCCAGCTCTTTCTCAACAGCTTTTTGTGAATGGAAGGCAACTCTACGGTGTCGCTGAGCCACATGGCTAATATTTTTATTGATGGGGGCGCTAGAGGGCGCACAACCAAGTTGGCCGCACCCATGTGAGGCTCTGGCGGCCTGGGAATAACTATCCGAAATCATCCTGCTCCCGTGACCAAATAGAACATTTAAACAACCATATATAGTGCCGGAAAGTACCTGGAACTTCATGTAGCGGTTTGAGGACGCAACACTCCGTTGGATGCCAAGTAGCGCTGAGCCTTCCCCTGCCGCTGCCGAGGAGCGACTGAGCGGCCCTGAGCGGGTGCTGGCGAGAGCGACATCGGACCCGCCGCCTAGACAACGCGGATCACTCCTTCCTCGTTTTTGAGCCCCTGAGAGCTGCAGATACGGATGAGACTCCTGCCGCGGAATGTGCTGGCGAGGAATGCGACCAGGGCCCGGCAGGGCAACCGCTCTTTTCTCCCCTCCCCCGAGTGCTGACGGCCGTGCCTGACCGGTGGAGCCACAGGGCCGGACCCGACCACATACAGGTACGTGCGGCGGCGGGGCTGGAGGCCCTGATGAGTTGAGAGGACGCGGGGCAGGACGGGACCTCATTGGAGAGCTGCCTGAGGTGGCGCGGGGCACACATTTGAACCCAAGGAAGACGGTAGAAGGACGGGAGAGCCCAGGTGCGGCCTTTCTATAGGATTACAGAAGGCCTCACTGCCCTGAGAGGGCTCGACCTGCGGGGTCTGCAGACGCACGCATTGCTGCCTTCCCCAATTTGTAAAAGTTGCCCTAGGCTACACCATGCCATAATAAACATACGAGACAGCACTGGAGGGGTCGACTGCGCCTTGAGGCCCAACCTGAGAGTGCGGGTGTGCCCCCCAACAGCAGCAGAGAGCCCGAAAGGACTGCTACACGGCGAGGCCCAGCTGAGGCCTGGTTGGGGCCCACGACTAGCTGAGAACCCACAAGAGGGAGCCCGTACTTTTGCGCCGCTTCACCGGATTAGGGAAATAGCGGCTGGCAGCGACTTTGAGCGCAGTGCTTCAGCGAACCCGTCTACTGGAGAAAGACAGTCAGTATTGATACGCAGCCTCTGCCCCTGCACACTTGCATCCATGGGCAGAACCCTCTCAGTGACACACGGAGATAACCGCAGCACTGGTTGACTGCAAACCTTGCTGCGCCGACACTGAGTACTGAACAGCCTGAAGCGCTAATTTTCACCCGCAGTGGGCTCATCGTACATAAGATCCATCTGCTGCCACCGACGACTCTGAAACGTTCGAACTACATAGCCACAGCGGTATCAGAGGCGCAGTCAGACCCCCCCCTAGATACCCTTCTGCCGGAGGGTCCCTACGGCGAGATTGTAGGCCCCTGAGTCCACTGAGCTCTCCCTGAGGGAGCGCTGATGCGCGACAGCCGCGTACAATGGGCAAAACAGACCCGAAGCAGCCGAAACTGACTTTTGAGGCTCGCAGAACATCAAGACACCAGGGCGACTTAGTACAACTGCCCGCAGAGCAACATACTGACAACATGCAGACTGCAGAAGAAGATTTAAAAACGCTGCTCATCACCATGAAGCACAGCCTAGCTTCCATAGAATCCAAAATGGACACTATGTGCAACAGACTCGATTTCATGGGCCAAAAGCTAGAAAAACACGACGCACGCATTGAGGAGACAGAGCACAGAATCTCAGATTTGGAAGAAGCAGCGACTTCTAAGGAAAAGCAGCTCTCGCAAATGGGAAAACTATTAAAGGTCATAGCAGCTAAGAACGAAGACCTCGAAGCGCGCTCTCGACGCAACAACATCCGCGTTCTGGGAGTGTCAGAGAGCGCCAACACCGGCAAAATGGAGAAATACGTTGAGAAGCTGCTATGCAGCCTCTTTGGCCCGGAGGCCTACTTGGCCCAGCTGGTGGTTGAGAGGGCGCACCGATCCCTGGGCCCCCGCCCTCCTCCGGGGACGCAGGCCAGGCCTATTATTGCCAAGCTTCTTAATTACAGAGATCGGAATACGGCTCTGAGACTGGCGAGATCGAAGTCACCCTTAATCCATGATGAACTCAATTCATTCAGCATCGGATCTGGTAAAAGACTTGTATTTAAAAAATTTTTTTAATAAGCACTGGGCAGAACTGCAGATGACAGACCCGGGCTCACCTCGATGGAGTGTGATAGTGAGCCCTGCTCCGGAGTTCTATCTACTACGTATTTCACATGAACAGGACAGATTTCTCCTCACGAGGCTACCTTTAATCTTGTTCATTTCTTAGTGCTGTTTCCGACCCAAGGCTCGTGGTTTCTGTCCCTCCCTACATGTCCATGTGATGGAAGATCCGAACAGAGCACGTTGCACTTTATTCTTTTCTGTGGGATTTACACTACATATAGGAAACGCTTTCTTATGCCCTATATTACGCAGTCTTAACACTAGGCCTTATAAGGTTGCCTTTTCTTTTTTACAACTAGGAACTGTTGAGTTGTGTCATGCTTTGTTAAATTTTATCGAATGTTGTTTGCGGATTCGGAAGAGATACTGACTGAAGTAATGAGATGCAATGTTGTTATTCCCTATGCATATATGTATTTTATAAGTTTGGTATCTTGCTGAATGAATTTTCTGTTTTAAGTAGTTTTTAATATACATTGGCTTTTTATATGTATGGCAACATACTTTTATGATTGCTGAAGCAGCCAAGTAAAGTATTTCTGACTGACTGACTGAAATGAGCAGGATGCCACAGGTCACTCAGGTGTACAAAACCTCTCAGCTGCAGAACTGCGCCTGCTGACTTTGTGACTAAAGAAATATAAATCTGTCAATCCTTGATTTGTAGAAGGTCAAGCAATTCGTTACAAGCATGAGCTCATTTTAAAAAAAGAATAATGTAGGCTTCAGTGAACTGTGCACAGACAGCAACAATGCAAGCTTTCCTTAGACAGGGAATAGGTCCAATCGTGCAATAACAGTGAAAGAATTCCTAACACTCAGAATGAGGGGTGTAGCTATCATTAGTGTAGTAGGTACAATGGACCTGCACCTAGTGGTGTGATTGGCACACTGCACCCTAACTGTGTCAGTCCATTACTACCCAGCAGGGGAACATTTTCCTATTTTACCTTATTTTTTATAAATACTCTTGAGAAGAACCTCCCAAATCATTATTATGGTAGGTGGAGTTATTCGCACCTCAGGTCAGCTATTGCACTCAGCTTTGAACATTTGAGTTAGCTCACCCACCATGTGAGTCCAAAAACAGGTAGGTTAACAGAGAAGTAGTCTTTAAAGGACTGTGAAAGGCATTCAGGATTGTTTGTGACTCCTGTGAGTGCAACTCAGTGAGGAACATACGCGCTTATTAAAGATGCATGTGTCGGGGAAAACAGTGGGCCTGATTCACAAAGACCAAACGTCTAAGTTTACGACTTTGAGAATTCACAAAGGGCATTTACGAGTACTATCTTTATGTCCGCACTTGGGTCGGATCTCCGCCCTTTGTGAATAGGGCCCAATGTCTTTCAGATGTGGCACTTTATGCATTTAGATTTATTGTAAACATTAAATCGAATAAGCCAGCCCTGCTACGTCATGGGAACAGGTTCTAGTCGCATGGTATCTGCGAACCCACACACAATACTCAACCACCGGGTCTCTGCACATCCTCGAGCTGCATGCTCAGAAATGACAAACAATTCTGAATACTTTTACAGTCCTTTAAAGAAAACTTCTCTACTAGAGTTCCTGTTTTTGGGCTCATACTGTGGGTGAACTAGCTAATATGTTCTTAGTATGAGGGACATTGCTCATAACTGTCCCCTTCACCCTCTGATACAAAACGGACTTTGTTCCTATTTGAAAGTACCACTGTCAGAGCACATTGTGCCCCACACCATGTTTGTCCTGATGATGGTTCAGAAGAATTGTTGTAATAGGACCAAAACGTCAACTTCTCCTGCAAAAAGACCCATTTCTGAAAGTCAACGAACCTTTGCACCTCTTGGAACTGTATTTATGAGGAATACTGTAAAGGCCTCTTGTGGTGTTTGTTTTGTCTGGTACCCAGCTTTTATGTTTGTATATATTGATATGATATATATCGAACATATACAGGTGGGTATTTGGTGCCTGTATATTATTAATGAATGAGAAGTGTCAAAATAAAATAAACTTTACCAAAATAGAATACACACCGTCAATATATTTTTGATTGAATCTGGCCCAAGGGGACTCTTCGTTTTGTTACTGGTGTTTACCCCAGTCCCTCAAGCAACTGGGTTATCTCTATTTTTCTGTTCATATTTCAATTGCAGGCATAGATTGAATCATTTTAATGTATCTTTAGAATGTACTATATGCCGGAGAGTACGGGGTGATTGAATTCTACAGTAGCCATCGAATGTGAAAAATGCTGTCATCCAGATGCAGGCTTTTTGCACCTGGCATGATATGTCCTTTGGTATAGAAATATTGGAAGGCAAACTTCGCAGAACTCTTGATCATGAAATGGAATGAGATTTCACCTGTTTGGACCCAGACTCCACTCCTGAAAACCTGAAATCCTTGTTATCAGGATTGGGATAGATACCTCTCTTTGGGCGGTGCCCTCCATATTAAACGCACTGCTGCGCTAGGTTGGAGATATCCCAGTGGATACTCAGACCATGGCTGTTGCACAAGTTTTTGCAAACAGAAGGGTGGTTTGTGCTTGGGGCGAGTCCCACCTACTTGCGTTCAGTCGTTGGCATAGGACGTGGTCTAATGCAACAATATGAAGGATGTATATGCAGACCTTCTCCCTGTACACTCTTGGGCTAAAGACATCGGAGATCCCCTCCAGGCATATCTCACAATCAAATGCTTGATCTGTTTCTTTCCTTCTGTATTTTTAGATTGACAACTATAGTACACGCAGTGACACGTTGCTACTTGTTTTTAGTAGGCGTAAGTGCATTGTCAGAACTCTCCCGAAGGGAACATTCATATGTCGATGCGACTTATGTCGCTGAAATGTTCATTCAGTTGTCAATGCTTACATGAACTTCATTGCTTTAAGCTAAAGTTTTTAAAAAAATTAATTGTCTACTGTTAGGTCTGTCACCCTAAAGACCAGGGTTGGGCCCGTTGGACCTTCTTTCTTTGCACGATCCTCGTTGCACTTAACTCTGTGACATTTATCTATCTAAAGAGGATCGTCCTCCTTGTCGAAATCCAACAAATCAATGACAGAATTGACAATGAAATCGGAGAGAACAGGACCCTCTGGTCCCAGAGACAGGTCTCTCGCCGACACCTGATTCGGTCTTACTATGATCCCCATTGTAATGCTGGAGGAGGGGGCTCTGTTTTCTTTAATGATCGCATTCAGAAGGTATTTGGGATCCTGGACTCACTTGAAGGACTCATTTTAACCCAAAAATGGATGGCGGAAGTACATTATGAGCCTTATCACACAAAGAAAAAAAAGTTACTGGTAAACATAACTACAAAAATATAAACATTTACTTACCAGACTCATTTGCAATCGCAGACTCACAGAGGCACTCAGGAACGTAGACGAATGTCACAGTACCAATTACATAGTTGAGTTTACGGTGGTCTCCAACTGACTGTGTATATCTCTAATTTAGTCCCTTTGTAGTTGTGTTGTACATAACATTACAAAAATTAAAAAAGATATTAAATGAAGAAATTTACTACAGCTAAGGATACTGTCTTTGTGTTTTTCACCATCCTATCATCCTGTTTGCAGGTACAACCGCTCATATAGCAACCAGGGCTCTAAGTGTCCAGAACATCATCTATGACGAAGCTGTCAACAGCAAAGAGAACGTGGAGCTGAGTGAACTGGCAGCAGAAATAGAGAAAGTGGACGAAATGCTCAACGACATGGAGATGAAGGTCAACGTCCTCAGGTGGACTGTGGAGGCCAGCGGTGCCCGGGAAGACGAGGTGTTCAGCAACGAAGCCTCCTCCCTGACCATGCTCTCCGTGGAGGAGGGTGGTATTATGCGGTGCTGCCGTGGAGGGCAATATATCCTGTCCCTTATCCTCTGCGGTGCGGCTCTCCTTGCAGTGACGCTGTCCGTTAGCGTGGTGCATCTCGCTTGATGTTTCTTCTGACAGCCAATTGCAAGAAAGTTCCTCTTATAACTCAAATAGGTGCGTTAAAAGAGGCAGCAGATGACATCTAGGAATACACTTACAGAAATAACCTGTTTACATTTGAAAATGTTATTGTTTTTAACATAATGCTCTTCAGCAGTAGTTCCAGGTTCAAGAATTACACTGAAACATCAGGATTATAAAGGCTCACTCATGCCCTATGCACTGCAGTATCCAACCAATCCTCTCACTGTGCAGTGTAGAGGATTAGGTAATAATATAAATGCTTATGCAGTCATTGGAGTGCTAAATACAATCTTAACATGCAAGACTCACCAACGCATCCACCAAAAACTAAAAAATCCCCTATATTTGCTTTAAAATTCTACACCTATCAGGAACAGTTTATTATAAAATGTTCAAAGTCTAGACATCAACAAGCTTATGGGGGTTGTTCATTATTTGAAGCTCCAGGCCATGTTTTTTTTTTTAAGTGCACTGGGAGAGCTAAGGCATTTGCACATGTTTTTAGTGCTCCCACGTACCTTGGTATTACAGAGGGGGCTTCGCCTCCTGTGACACTCAGTGTGTGGGTGCAAGGTTAGTGCCTGCGCAACGTAAAGTGGACATATCTTCATCTGCACATGGGTGCGGTCGCACCAAATGAGAAAATGTCTCTGCCCCATATTACAGTCATAGTCACATGGGACAAAATGCCTTTTTAAGTATGTGCTAGCAGAGATCAGGAGGTGTCACCCAGCTAGGGCGGACCATCTTTGGTTGGGGGCACCCTAGGTTCCCTGTACCCTCATGGTGGGTGAAGTCAGGGACTGAACTCTGCAGGTGTTGCTACAGAGACACTGAGTGGTACCTTAAAGTCTCCCATGACAATGTGTGCAGCCTCTGACAGCACACAGTTTTGGGGAGGTTATGGGCTCCATTCAAGGGTCAGGAGGCTACATGCACAGAAACACAGAGCAGTGGATGAAACACCACATCTTGTGTCTTTGCTCTGCTATCTGTAGTGTATCTGCCAACTCAATGAGTTGCCTGATGCAGAGAAGGCGCCTACTATGATAAACAGATTGTCAGCTTTAGTCTGCGTCAGGTGCAGACCGCCTAAAACTAGGGCCACCTGAAACAACCACCTTATGATGTTTCAGTTACATCTTAAAAATTTTCCTATGTTGTTGTTGCACCTGCACAAGACTGCATGACTATGAAGCTGGGACTCATCACCATGTACATAATCTGGTTTGGTGTTGAATGGGCCAGTTGACTCCTGTTTTTCAGAGTTAAGACTCCATCAGTGCTTTAAATGGAAATACAGAAGTGCCGGTACTCACTATTTAGAGTACCTGTTTGTTCATGAGAAGTGCTGGTACTCTCTCATTCAGTATATTATAGGAGTGCTTAGAAGTGCAGGTACTCTCTCATTCAATATATTATAGGAGTGCTTAGAAGTGCAGGTACTCTCCCTTTCAAATTTAAGAAGTGCAGGTAGTCAGTACCGGACAGTACCCGCCCATTTAAAGCACTGGGCTCCCTGCTTCAGGAAGTGTGATGGAAGTTGTTTCAGCCATTTTGGTTTAACCTGAGGAAGCCGGACAGGCTAACTCGAGATGATGAAGGCACAGAAAGTTGCTATACCTGCCAAATATGTCCCACTATATTATTCTGGGGCGGAAAATACTACTCTGTTTACAGTATTACATTAACTGGGGAAAAGTATTTGCCATCTTTTTATCCAAATTATGTGTATGCTGTGGGCTTGTACAGTCAGGCGCTCGACATAGGGAAAGCGGGACGGCAAATTGGTGCAACACTGCACCAATGGATTCTTACACTTCGTGTAATCTTCACGGGGTCTTTACCGAAATGTGACTAATGGCCGGAGGTGAGACTGCAGGGGCGTAACAAAGGCCCCCCGCAGACCCCGCAGTGCGGGGGGCCCCGAGCTCCAGGGGGCCCCCTCAGCAAAGTATGCTGGCCTGATAGCTCCTGAGTGAGCCGGAAGGGGGGCCCTCCATGTACTTTGCAGGGGGGCGGGGGGGGGCACCTCGAGTTTCGTTACGCCACTGGGTGAGGGCAGTAAAAATCTATCTTTAAAAAGTGCTAGCACAGTCTCTCTTCACTAATCGAAGGTAACATCATTATAACATCAACACGTCTTCTTTCATATGTATTTATTTAAATGTTATTTTAAATAGGGCTTCAATGCCCGCCGCGTCTTAGAGGGCTTTACACAATCACAACTATATCTGAGAGACCCCGGTGTACAAATAACAGTTGGAGTCGAAAACAGATTCCATCAACAAGGACTTTTTGAACAAAGAAACGTGGGGTGGAGAGGTGGGTTAGAAGGGGGAGGTGATAAGGGTGATAAGAGTTTCAAGAGTGGTTCAGATTAAGGACATCAGAGTCAATGAGATTTAAACATGTAAATGTTGATTGAAGAGTAAGATTGTTAGTTTTTTCAGAAACAATTAAGGTTGTCTTCTCGTCTGATCTACATCTTGTCGTCTACATAAGTCAGCCCACACTATGGCTGGTTACATGCAAAATAAAGGTGACCATGATAGGAGTGGCTGTGGTTTGGAAAGTAGTTGAGTAGTGAACGTTATCTATTAAAAGTGGAGCTGGTATTTTAAATTGCAAAATAACTTACTTTACATTTCTTGATTCTAGGTCAAACATTGTAAAATAAAACAATGAGAACATTTACATCTTAGTGTCTTATTCAATCTGGGACAGCTATAATTAGTCCCATTGTCTTTAAAAGGCCTGGACGTAAATCTTTAAAGTAGATTACACACAATTATGAAATAGCTTGACCTCTGGGTACTGCTGAAGCAATCGGATTGGCTTGTAGTAACCTGAGTGGTAACGTCTTAGCATGTGTCACATCTTCTTTGAGGTTTAACAGCTTTCACTGTGTAATACCTATACAGTGCTTAATTTGGAAATAAGTAAATAAATAAGTGGAGGGGCCCAAAGTTATTTTAGGAGCCCACCGCTTTCATTGCAAAATGCAGGGGTTGCCACATAGCATGGCTACCTAGTCCTGAGTCCATCTGCTGCCTTCTTTTTCCACGACCCTACTCTTCCTGTTTCTTCATCTCACTCTTGCAGGTGCTATTTCAGCTCTGCTTCCTCTCTTTGTCACTGTTTTCATATCTTTCTCTTCCCATCGTTTTTCCGTTTTCACTCTTCCGCTCTCTTGTTTTGGGTCAATGTCTGATGATTACAAGTAAGTCCGGGTGCCCACCACCTGCAACCGCCAGCATGAACCGAATAACAGTAGTGCGTATTAGATTGTTGCACAATGAAGAGTGGGCTAGGGTCGAAGCAGTCCATAGGTTCTTTACTGCCTGCCACTATCGCAACTTGGAAAGTTCTGTCAAGGAAGGCACGCCTAGAGTGAGTTTTGAAGATTTATTGAAATAAGCATAATACAACGGGCAGAGCAAGCAGCTGCCAGCAACTGTCATTTCCACTTCCAGCTACATTCCACATTCCACCCCCTTGTAATTGATGTCAAAGTGGCACAAGCAGTAGGTTCTGAAACAGAACCCAACACATCTTTACCCCATAAACGAATAACAAAAATTATAAATATTTACATAACTGAAACTTGTACCCACACTAACCATGAAAAGAGATAAATGACATGAATACATTAAATACATTCTTTATCATAAAACACGGGCATTAACCAGCCAAACATAAAATAGGCCAAAATTTTACTGTTGAACAGAATAACATGCAGACCAATAAATTCGAAATCACAAATTAAAATGGAAAACCAACATAGTGTTCAAACCATGCAGGTGGTCTCTTGTCCCTTTTTGACCTACACATACCTGGATCTTCCAACACAGATGAAAACTTGCTCCGTTTATTGAGAACATTTTCCACCCCACTCTGTTTGGCTAATCTTTCTTTATTCCATCATTTCCCGTCGCTTAATTGATCCACTCTGTCGACTGATACAATTTCCATAGGATTGGAAGTTTTAGAGTGACCATTGGCAATTATCCCGGGTAGCCTCACCTTAACCCAATCCCATGTTTTGAACATGACTTGACATCTCCCTTTTGTTGCCTCTTTGCTTACATACTTCTCTTGAGCCTTTTCACAACTGTCCCTCACCTGCTCGCGTTTCACATCCGACACTTTCGAAACACACATCCAAGGCCTAACCAGTTTAGTGGCATACATCCTACCCTTCAATAAGGCAAAGGGTGATACTTTGGTAGTGGCACTCGCAGTGGTGTGTAAACCCTCAACAAATCCTTGAGTTCTTTCTCCCAATCCAAACCATTGATTACCGACAACTGAATACTGTCCTTGATGACCCTGTTACAACATTCCACTAAGCCATTACTGCGGGGATGATATAAGTAGGTTGTAATAAGCTTTATACCCCCAATAGGACATGCACCTTTGGAACTCTTTAGATACAAACTGCACCCCATTGTCGATAACAAGTTCAACTGGGGACCCCATCTCTCAAAAAACAAAGAAAGTTCTACCACTTCCTCAGTGTTGGCTGACTTCACGAACTGCACTTCAGACCATCATGTGTCGCAATCCACCAACACCAAATCCATACCTGTTCTGTTCATTCAATACATAAATTGGCCCAATGACACCCAGACCCAACTTGAACCAAGCTTTATCCAGAACAGGTATGGCTGTAACCAGACTCGGAAACGTAACTTGAGTTTTATCACTCACTGCACAGGCAACACAATCTCTCACATAATGCTCTGCATCTCTATCCATTCCCGGCCAGCAAAAGATCTCCCTGATCCTTCTCTTCATGGCTCTCATACCCACGTGTCCTTCATGGTCCAATGCCAACACTTTGCCCTGCATTTTCCGTGAAACCACCAGCAAATTCGTTTTTCTTATCAACCCCTCCTTCATACTCAATTCAAGAAACACATGCTTAAAAGAGTTCACATGCCCGCTAATGTCTTAAGGCATCCAACCTTTGCTCAACATACCAGCCCCCTCTTGAATCATTTTGTCCTCCTTTACGGCCATCCTCCATTTTTCCTTTGATATGCATCCAAAACCAACCTCTTCCAATGAAGCTTCCATGCAAAAATCTTCTTCCCACTCAGCACTAGTTTCCCATCTGGACAAACAGTCCGCAAAGATGTTATTTGCACCAGGAATATATTCCAACTGGAATTGAAAATCCATCATCCTATAGTGCCACTTAGCTATGCGAGGAGTGGCTTTACTGGCCCCCCTCTTGGTAAGCACATTCACCAAAGGCTTGTGGTCCATGCGGATAACAAACTCAGAACCCTATAGATAGTTTCTAAAATGGTCCATGCCCCACACGCAAGCCAGAGCTTCTCACTCAATCACAGAATAAGTAGGTTCTGCACCCCGTAAAGCTTGTGATGCAAATGTCACTACTTCTTCCCTGCCCTCTCTTTTTTTGTAGTAGGACATCCTTCAAACTGTGTTGACTGGCATCTGTCATCACAATCAATGGATCATGAGTATCAAAAGGCTGAAGAGGAATGGCATTTCCTAACTCGAGTTTAACATCCTGGAACACGCGATCCTGCTCTGAGGACCACACAAGCTACTGATTCTTCTTCATAAGAGCCCTCATGTTATGGGTTTTCCCACTGCAGTTGTGAATGAACCAAGCATACAATTCCAGCATTCCAAAAAATGATTGTAACTGATATTCATTTTGTGAAACTGGGAATTCCTTTATTGCCCTTATCAAATCCTCCTTCAGTTCAGCCTCCTGAGCAGACAATTTGTACCCCAAATAATCCACTGCATCCACCCAAATATGCACATCTCTGCCTTCAAGGTAACACCCCTCTCTGTCAAAATGGATAACACTCTGGCTAACGTCTTGTCATGACACTCTATATCTTTCCCATACACCAGAATGTCATCTTGGAAGCACTTCACATTGGGAACCAATGAAAACATAGTCTCCACCACCCTCTGACAAACCGCTGAGGCTGACGCCAAATTCAATGGCATTCTCTTAAATCTATAAACGCCAGCAGGGGTCACAAATTATGTTAAATGTCGGCTTTCCCTCTGCATGGTGATTTGGTGCTAGGCATATGACCTGTCCAGCAAGGTAAAAACTCTCACCCACTTCAATGAACCCAACATCTCAGTAATGTTGGGTAATGGATACCTATCCACCCAAATTGTCTTGTTCAAATCCCTCAAATCAATACACATTGTGAGGGTAGCATTTCTTTACAGGTTAACACTACGGGGGACAACCCCTCCGAACTCTAAATAGGCTTGATGATCCCTTGCTGACATAGGGATTCCAGCCCTTGATTCAATTCCTTCCTCATGGCAAAAGGCACTTGTCTGGGTTTGTGAACCACTGGCTGGGCACCCTCCTTCAAAATTATGCAAAGGGAAAAACCTTTGATCCTTCAAAGCTTTTTGCTAAAAACGTCCGGGAAGGATGCTCTCTAGCCTCCCACATCCACAGCCCACACTGACTTGCATTCGTCCCTGAGCAACACCTGCTCCGAGTTGTTTGGATCCAAAAGGATGCCTAAATTCCTTTGCCCCCCACCCCCCCCAAAGTAGGCAAGATTCATCCTTTGCCACATAGACTGTAGCTTGAGTACTGTGGCCCTTACAACTTAAAACACTGTCAAATTCCCCTAAGAACTCAACTTGTTTACCCCCATAGGCTGTGGGATTAACCTGAGACTTTCTCAATGGGACATTCTCAAATCAGCGCTACTCTTCTGAACTAAAAAAGGATAAAAAATGAACCAGAATCCGCCATCATGGAAATGCCATTAACTTCAATATGACAGAATGGCTTCTTGACGCTAATGGAATCTAAGTTTAATACATTGTGTTCATCCCAACCTTTTTAGGACCACTTGCGTCAACTGAATCTGTCACCATCATGACTAGATTTCCCTCTTCAATGTCTGAATCAGAATTCCCTTCTGATATGCTCTCAACAGAAAAAACTTTTTTGGGTTTGGGTTTAAAATTCGTTGACTTTGATTTGCACACCCTTGCAAAGTGTCCCTTCCTCTTACACTTTGTGCAACTCTTTTCAACTGCCGGACATGAGGAGGCATTGCCTAAATGATTCTTGCTGCCACACCTGTAGCACTTTAAAGTTTTCTGTTTAGTGTCAACCTTCTTTTCCCCTCTCTTTACCACATTGCCAGAAACCGCTACATTGGCCCGCGTTTCCATAGCCATCTGATCCATGTACATTGTGATAGTCTCCACATTCTTAGCTATCTCTAACGCTTTATCCGAAGTTAAATTTCCATCATCAACAGCTTCTCCTGGATCTTTCTGCTATTTGTTTTTTTCACTAACCAATCCCTCAGCATTTCGTCCTCAAAAGTTTTATAGTCACACGTTGCAGCTAAGACTCCAAGATTACTCATGAAACTGTCCACTGGTTCCCCGGAAATTGCTTCCTCATATAAAATGTGTGCCTTTCCATAATTATGTTACACTTTTTCATGAACCAGGAACTCATCATTTTAATGGCTGACTCATAATCCTCTACAGCATCATCCTCCCCCATAACAACAGCCGCATGTAAGTGTTTAAGTACTTTTCTTCCATCTGTGCCCAAAGAGTGATGCAATAAAGGGAGTTTTTTCTTCTGGGTGCAAACCTACCCCTCAATGGCCTCTAAAAAGACCTCAAACCCCTCCAACCACGAATCCTACTCTACCGGGGGATTTCCCGGTGTTGATAAGAAAGGAGATGGAAGTAATACTGATTGCTGCATTTTTGTTCATATGTTTCACTAAACTGTCACTAAACAACTTTACCAACACTTCGGGAATAAACACCCAAATACTTCAAAAGAAGAACACAATATACAAATACACACTTGCACAAATAATAAAATGCAATTGCAGATGAACTTTGAGTATTATGTGAGTGATGAGATGCTTAATTGCTAAAATGCTGTTCGGCAGGTGTGCACATCATCGAGAGAATGCACAAATAAACCTAAGCGAAATGCTAAATAGTTGGCATGTTATTCAAATAGGTGTGCACATCACCGAGAGAATAAAGCCAAAGAAATTATGTAAAAGGTGTGCGTATCACCGAAGAGAGAAAAACACAGTTAATGCTCATTGTACATTAGGTGTGCGTATCACTGATGCACATGGTAACAGCTCATTATCCATTTGCCAGCGTTTCAATGTATTCGCTAGCTTGCCGGTATATTTGGTGCTAGGCATATGACCTGTCCAGCAAGGTAAAAACTCTCACCCACTTCAATGAACCCAACATCTCAGTAATGTTGGGTAATGGATACCTATCCACCCAAATTGTCTTGTTCAAATCCCTCAAATCAATACACATTGTGAGGGTAGCATTTCTTTACCGGTTAACACTACGGGGGACAACCACTCCGAACTCTAAATAGGCTTGATGATCCCTTGCTGACATAGGGATTCCAGCCCTTGATTCAATTCCTTCCTCATTGCAAAAGGCACTTGTCTGGGTTTGTGAACCACTGGCTGGGCACCCTCCTTCAAAATTATGCAAAGGGAAAAACCTTTGATCCTTCAAAGCTTTTTGCTAAAAACATCCGGGAAGGACGCTCTCTAGCCTCCCACATCCACAGCCCACACTGACTTGCATTCGTCCCTGAGCAACACCTGCTCCGAGTTGTTTGGATCCAAAAGGATGCCTAAATTCCTTTGCCCCCCACCCCCCCCCAAAGTAGGCAAGATTCATCCTTTGCCACATAGACTGTAGCTTGAGTACTGTGGTCCTTACAACTTAAAACACTGTCAAATTCCCCTAAGAACTCAACTGGTTTACCCCCATAGGCTGTGGGATTAACCTGAGACTTTCTCAATGGGACATTCTCAAATCAGCGCTACTCTTCTGAACTAAAAAAGGATAAAAAATGAACCAGAATCCGCCATCATGGAAATGCCATTAACTTCAATATGACAGAATGGCTTCTTGACGCTAATGGAATCTAAGTTTAATACATTGTGTTCATCCCAACCTTTTTTAGGACCACTTGCGTCAACTGAATCTGTCACCATCATGACTAGATTTCCCTCTTCAATGTCTGAATCAGAATTCCCTTCTGATATGCAGCGTTAGAAATCCAACTTTTTGCCAGCTCGCATGTCTTTGAAGAACAGCTCTGATCTGCCGAGAACGCTCAACCGCATTGCAAATTCAGCCACTTCAGGACTCACGGAGTGGCAACAGGGTCGCTAAGCAGCGTCGCGTAAGTTGCGTTGGGCATCTGTTCCCATAGAAAGATTGCCTGGATACTGTTGCCAGGGCCGCACTAGGATTGCTGATGTCACCGCAAAAGCCGCCGACACCTGCAACCGAAGTAAACATGAAAAAGGCAAAGTATGAACAAAATTGCTGATCGTGGCCTCTCCCGATGCAGCAATGCAGGAAACCGCAAACAGATGCTAGAGATATCACTGTTCCTTCTGTTGTAGAGAGTAGCCTGAATCTGTTCTTCCAAAACACCTGCTTTGCCAGTCGTAGGGTCTAAAAATTCACTTGTGGCCACTGAAAAGTCCTCTCAAGGAAGACATGTCTAGAGTGATTTTCAAAGATTTATTGCAAATAAGCATAATACAAATGGTAGAGCAGACAGCAGCCAGCAACTGTTGTTTCCACCTCCAGCTACATTCCACATTCCACCCCTTGTAATTGTTGTCAACGTGGCACAAGCAGTAGGTTCTGAAGCAAAACCAAACACAACTGTACCTCCTGATTATTCCCATTATTTGCATGCGCCAAGAATGTGTTTTTGGATTTCAGAGCAATGCATAGAGAAAGGAACCATCAGCTGTGAAAATTGCACATGTATTGCTTCTGTTATATTAATCAAAGCCTACAGTTAGCCCTCATCAACTTGAAAGGCTCATGCTTTATAGACACCTGATAGAAAGGAAATAGTCCTAATTTTAATCTACCGTACCAGTTCAACCTGTCATTTACAAGAATGGGCTCCAGCTCCACGCCAATATCTTCTTCTAGGCGACAGATCTATGCCACCGTTTTTGAATGGGAGCGAAATCATATAATTTCAGTTGACATTTAGAATTTCAATAGTTCTTAAGTTCAGTCAATAATGAAAGTTTGGATTGGTTTTGAAAAATCTTTATTCTCATTAAGAGATTAATAAAATTCTTTTTATTTTTATTCAATTAGTAAATCAGATAAATCAGTTTACAGAAATTTCTCAAGAAAAATATGGTTAGAATCAATAATAATGCAAAAACCTCTAGCGTGTTCCATAAATGAATTAAGCCCTATTCTAAATAAAGGATCTGAATCAGAAATGATCAGAACCCATAAAGGGCTTGAGAAAAGAGTGAGATCTGAGGAGCATCATCAAATTCAAATAAAAATAGTCGAACTTCCCATAAAGAGTAGTTTTTAAACTCAGCCGTGTCTCATTATCAAAAGAGCACCCAAATACAGTTGCAGTAGCAACCAGTACAAATCAAATCCAAACAGGAAAGGTATGGAGCAACAGATGCAACATAGCTACAACCGTCGAGGAAAGGAAGCAAGGGAAAGATGGATAAAACTCTCTGAAGGAGCCTCTGGGTCTGAAATGCATGTAGACTAGAGAGTCTGAGTGTCCGAGAGTCAGTATGACCTAAACTAGAAACACGCACTAATATAAAAGACATAAACGTACCTAGGCACATTGTTGCAGGTTAGATCACTCTTGTCCAACGAAAGACATCTTCCGATGGTGAGCAGGCTTCGTTCTTTTCCTTTCCCACGGAAAACACATGAAGTTGACAGTCTACTATCAAGTTATAACAGACATCACTAAACAGTTGTTCTACTGGAGGCTCTAACATTGGTTCCCAGGGAAGGTTGATGCAGAGTCTATCCTATCAATTATTCAAATGTTCCACCACGTAACAATGAACTATACTAAAGACAGAAACATTTACTTGCAGACTTCTAAGTAGGTAATTTTTTTGTATTACATGAGTGTGAGAGTCATTGTTAAATTATGCGACTTTCAATTCAGCATTATATGAACACAAGATAAATAGGAAGTTCAAGCCTAGTGCTACGAGAACATGTTGCTTAAGAAAGATATTTCATTATAAAACTAAAACATTCTGCAGTTATGACGAAAACTCTATGCAAGTCACATTAAGGTCAACCTATCAAACACATTTGTGCATGATTCAACAATTTCTAAAGGTGCTGTTTGTTAAAGGAAAGCTAACTGCGGCCTAACAGTGAATATGGCTGCTTGGTGTGTTTTGCACATTTTTCTACGTGGTGTTTTCTACAATATGTTTTCACGTAAATGTCTAAGGCAAACTACCAAGTTTATTAATAAATGCTTAACTTTGAAATTTGACTTTTCCACACTCAAAGTCACCTTTTAGGTATGATCCTAGCTTACCACTGTTGTCAGCTTTTAGTTCCCTTCTGCCCCATGCCGAAGATTATCAACTTTGCCTCTGTGATTTGGAAAATGGATTTATCACCCAATACATTTTGCAGCATTATTGTAATCTGCTCCATCTTCTGATTGGTCGATCCGTTTCCCATGCTGCTAATTGTTAATGTTATCAAAGTCTCTTTGTAGGTTAGGAATCTACTTGAGGACCTCAACCTTTGTGCTAGAACTCACACTCCTGGGAGTTTTGTAGCACTACCACAATGGGCATGAATCATAGGGTCGCTCTGAGAGCCAGGCGGTGTACTGATGTTTGGTTCTACACCATTGAGGAGCAAGGAATACATTTGTGAAGATCTCCACTTATGTCGGACCTCATTTTCTGAGGCGTTCCCCTGCTCCATTAGGCCCATATTCTTCTTCTGGTGCCATGTCATGTTAGTGGCAAATCCTAAGAAACCAACAGCCATGATAGCAGACACTGACCCTGTGTCCAGTCCTTCAGCTACCAGAGACGCCTGGGTCTGCCAGAGCCACCCCAATTACCCCAAGCCCCAACATGCTCTTGGACAGGTAGGCCTTATGTATAGGGACTTGCGGGAGATGACTCTGAGCCAAAGGGTTGTTTGTGTTCTCTGGCCCGAGAGCCATTCCTGATACCCAATAATTGCACCCAGAAGTCATGGACACCTGAAGAGGTGTAGGATGTGCCTTATAGTTAATATGAAGCCTCTCAGCAGTGATTACCACTAGAACACATAGGGGCCGATTCCGATCTCGGTCGGAGGCGCACCCAACACCATTCGGTCGGGAAAAAGCCATGCGAAAGCCTGTTTCCCGACCGATCCGTACAGCACACCGAACGAGTAAGTACGATGCGCACAACAGCAAAGAATCCGGCCGAGCCGTACTCACCCAAACCAGGTCCTGTTCCCCGACCGAGGCGAATCCGGAAACGCTGAATCGAGTCGCACGGAAGGGAAAATGCAGCTCCGTCCGGCCGAACGAGTACGATGCGCTTTCCGTACGCGCCCGAACCCGTCGCTACGCACGGCACGTCAAAGCATCCGGGAGAGGCGCACATAAGCTCCGATTCGCTCCACAACACGATCCACGGCTCCGAGACGAACACGCCAGCGACGAGGACGACGCGAAGCGACGAGGACGAGGCGAAGCGACGAGGACGACGCGAAGCAACGAGACGGACGAACGACACGAACCAACCATGAATCCCTTCGTCCCGATCATACCAATATTCTACATTTACTACCGGAACAGGCACGGACGCGTACGGCGCAGAAGGTAAGCCAGACACCAACCACAAAACACATACAACACGTACACGACACATCACACACACACAGAGGGATGCAGAATATACTTACACCAGCAACAGCAGCACCATAGGGGCGGGATGCCCATCACCAATGCCACATATGCACACAGGGGCCTGAATGCGCACCACCACCCCTACCCAGGGGGGCTGGATGCCTACCACTACTACCACCCTCACCCAGGGGGGCTGGATGCCTACCACCACCCTTAGCCAGGGGGGCAGGATGCCTACCACTACTACCACCCTTGCCCAGGGTGGGCAGGATGCCTACCACTACTACCACCCTTACCCAGGGGGCAGGATGCCTACCACTACTACCACCCTCACCCAGGGGGCTGGATGCCTACCACTACTACCACCCTTAGCCAGGGGGCTGGATGCCTACCACCACCCTTAGCCAGGGGGGCAGGATGCCTACCACTACTACCACCCTTAGCCAGGGGGCTGGATGCCTACCACTACTACCACCCTTAGCCAGGGGGCTGGATGCCTACCACTACTACCACCCTCACCCAGGGGGGCAGGATGCCTACCACTACTACCACCCTTACCCAGGGGGGCTGGATGCCTACCACTACTACCACCCTCACCCAGGGGGGCTGGATGCCTACCACCACCCTTAGCCAGGGGGGGCAGGATGCCTACCACTACTACCACCCTTACCCAGGGTGGGCAGGATGCCTACCACTACTACCACCCTTAGCCAGGGGGGGCTGGATGCCTACCACTACTACCACCCTTACCCAGGGGGCAGGATGCCTACCACCACTACCACCCTTACCCAGGGGGGCAGGATGCCTACCACTACTACCACCCTTACCCAGGGGGGCAGGATGCCTACCACCACCCTTACCCAGGGGGCAGGATGCCTACCACTACTACCACCCTTACCCAGGGGGCTGGATGCCTACCACTACTACCACCCTCACCCAGGGGGGCTGGATGCCTACCACCACCCTTAGCCAGGGGGCAGGATGCCTACCACTACTACCACCCTTACCCAGGGTGGGCAGGATGCCTACCACTACTACCACCCTTAGCCAGGGGGGGCTGGATGCCTACCACTACTACCACCCTCACCCAGGGGGGCTGGATGCCTACCACTACTACCACCCTTAGCCAGGGGGGGCTGGATGCCTACCACTACTACCACCCCCACTCATAGGATGGACAATGCATGACACAACCAGCACACCACAACCTAGGGAATGCAAGAAGAAGACATCCCCCAACACCATGACAAGCGTGTGCAGACTGTGTCAAATGCCTACAACACCGAACATGACTTTGAACATACAATGTGACCCCTAGCACATGTGCCACACATATATGTGTGTGGCACCCACAATGCAAGCAGGCCATGACCATTGTGGCAATGGGGTCCAAACCCCCATCATCACAGTGACCAAAATGTAAGTGTGGGGTCCATAGCTGAAGCACACTTTGAACATTGTGGCAATGGGGTCCAAACCCCCATCATCACAGTGACCAAAAGGTACGTGTGGGGTCCATAGCTGAAGCACATTTCGAACATTGTGGCAATGGGGTCCAAACCCCCATCATCACAGTGACCAAAATGTAAGTGTGGGGTCCATAGCTGAAGCACATTTCGAACATTGTGGCAATGGGGTCCAAACCCCCATCATCACAGTGACCAAAATGTAAGTGTGGGGTCCATAGCTGAAGCACATTTCGAACATAGTGGCAATGGGGTCCAAACCCCCATCATCACAGTGACCAAAATGTAAGTGTGGGGTCCATAGCTGAAGCACACTTTGAACATTGTGGCAATGGGGTCCAAACCCCCATCATCACAGTGACCAAAATGTAAGTGTGGGGTCCATAGCTGAAGCACACTTTGAACATTGTGGCAATGGGTTCCAAACCACCATCATCACAGTGACCAAAATGTAAGTGTGGGGTCCATAGCTGAAGCACATTTCGAACATTGTGGCAATGGGGTCCAAACCCCCATCATCACAGTGACCAAAATGTAAGTGTGGGGTCCATAGCTGAAGCACACTTTGAACATTGTGGCAATGGGGTCCAAACCCCCATCATCACAGTGACCAAAAGGTACGTGTGGGGTCCATAGCTGAAGCACATTTCGAACATTGTGGCAATGGGGTCCAAACCCCCATCATCACAGTGACCAAAATGTAAGTGTGGGGTCCATAGCTGAAGCACATTTCGAACATTGTGGCAATGGGGTCCAAACCCCCATCATCACAGTGACCAAAATGTAAGTGTGGGGTCCATAGCTGAAGCACATTTCGAACATAGTGGCAATGGGGTCCAAACCCCCATCATCACAGTGACCAAAATGTAAGTGTGGGGTCCATAGCTGAAGCACACTTTGAACATTGTGGCAATGGGGTCCAAACCCCCATCATCACAGTGACCAAAATGTAAGTGTGGGGTCCATAGCTGAAGCACACTTTGAACATTGTGGCAATGGGTTCCAAACCACCATCATCACAGTGACCAAAATGTAAGTGTGGGGTCCATAGCTGAAGCACATTTCGAACATTGTGGCAATGGGGTCCAAACCCCCATCATCACAGTGACCAAAAGGTAAGTGTTGACAAAGAAAGAGGTGCAACTGCCAAACTGCATGGATGATTCCTGGTCACAGAACAACAAACACATCAGTGGCAAAGTAGTGTATGTGTCCCATTGCAACATAAATTGGGGGAGCCAAATCCTGCAGTGCAAATAAGACATACCTTTGGCCATGTGCAGACAAACAACACCCATGGGGGCTGACACCGTCAACAATCATCAATGACACAATGACAGAAGTGACCATCAGAATGCAGACCCACATATTTGCACCAATGGGCACACACATGCAGATACCCTGTGGAGACTGCAGATGTGAGGTGAACAGATACCATACCATGGCAGCAATGGGACACACAAACCATGATCATTGTGCTGACCGATGACCTAGGAGTCCCAGGGACAGCAGGGGAAACCCACCAAACTACATACAGCCAATGGCACACCCAAGATATGCCAATGCAGTGGTGCAGATGCACAAACACAAACAGGCAGACCCACACTGCACATCATACACAACAGGTGAAGGGGGGTGCCAGTGTCCCCAGGCAACCACACAACACATGAGGAGACCTGAATACCAATCATACAGATGTGCATACAGTGCCACACAAAGGTAACTCATGGATCCAAATCCCCTATGTGGGCAAGCAGGCATTGTCAGATGAGAGGGAGCACAAATCACACATGTCACACAGGCACGTAGGGACAGCAACTGACACAGCAAGACACAGACACACCACAGCACCACCCCCAGGGCCCCCACAATGTGGTGACCCTGGGCTGCATTACAATCCCACTGTGATGACAAAGCTAAATGTGGTTCACACTGTGAACCACAGTCATGTGTACTGAGCAACTAACTACCATCACACCTACACAAGCACAAATCAAACAGCATGGCCAGTAAGCCAAGGCCAACATGGAGGCAGGGGCCTAGCCGGGCAACAACTCTCATCTGCACACACTCAACACCACACCCCTCGACCTCCAACAATGTGCAGCAGTGAAGCACACATGCACTGGTGACATTGCACATGCACCCATGACTATTCCAGGGTGGTGGGTGGGAACCAAGGTGCAGAAACACATCACACATGGACACTCAACAAGACTCCTGAATGTCTGACACACTGCACACTACGCTGTACATGGACATGACGGCAATACCACACCAACCAATGGGATCCCAGCCACAGTCACACACCAATGAAGAAGCCAAGGTCACCCACAAAGAACACACATAGACAACAACCAACATTGCAGCCCGGACCCTGAGGAGTGCCAGCAGTCACACACACAACGTGTCACAATCACTGAAAGATAACACAAACTGGAAATCACATGACAGGGGCAAACAACAAGTGCCAAGGGGAAACCTGACTGTGACCCATCTGCGTCTGCACACAAACTCAGCCCTGACAGCAAACACACCTATGGGTGACACCCTGATGACCAGTAATGTGCCATGCACCCACATCACAGAGAACCCAGGGAGAAGACTTTGGGGGAACTTAGCTCAACTCAGCTAGCATCACAAACAGGTACAACACTAGGGATCACAGCATGCACAGCTAAACGGAAGTGAACACACAGACATGCACATACAACACACACCTTGGTCGCAGGCAGTGTCACAGGAGTACACACTGCCATGAGGGGACTCCACTCCTGTGTGAGGAAAGCTGTGCCATATGTTGCCTCAGTAGGGCCCCATCATGTCAGCTGAGCACTTGGTCACACAATCAACAATTAGCACCAAATGAGGGCTCCCGTCACATCAGCCTGGTCATGGAAGTGCCAACGGAATCATCAGCACAGATCCAACACACTTGTATAGCAATGTTGCACTGACAACACAGATGAGTCCTTCCCCATTGATGCCCAAACCTGCATGTCCACTGGAGATGGCCACACGGTCAGGGAAGTAGACGAATTGAACAATGGCAGGCACAACAGATGTGCAGGGGTGGAAGCCACAGATGTGAAATTGCCAATCTAAGTAGGAAATCCCATTGCCAAATACTGAACACATGACACCCTCAGATGCTGCTATGGATGACATGGATACACCACAGGATAGGACACATTCCCCCTGGACCACATGGGTTCCTGCACAGTAACACTTCAATATCATGAGACCAAATATCACCATCACTGCAGCAAGGGCATGGTTAGCATCATCAACATCATGTACATCAGAAGCAAAAGCACTAGAGAACAGAAAGTTGCTTTATTCAGCATATGTGGCATTAAAAGTAGAAGTCCGGTAGAACATAAACAAAGGCCAATGGCCAGTCCATCAACAAAGTCACAAGTGGGTGACAGTGGCAGATGCCACCCTACACATGCCTGCACAAAACCAGGGACAATCCACTAGGAGGGGCAACCGGGGGTAGGCCAGGCACCGCAGGGACAGGATCAGGGCTCACCAGGAGGAAGCAGGGAAGGGGTGGTGGGTGCTGGAGAGCCACTGACAACTGCAGTGGAGGTGTCTGACATGGTGTGTGCCGGCACAACTGGGGGGCATGGCTCAGATGTTGTGGGTGCCGGCACGACTGCAGTGGACCCTGCAGATGGAGTGGACAGGTCAGCCACTGCAGTGCCCAAGTCAGACAGGGTGGTAGTGGACTCCACTGCAGTGCCTACCACCAGGGGAGGAGAATGGGGAACAGGCAAGGTGGGCTGGACAGAGGGGAGGACCCCTCACCACATCAGTGGCACAGACAAGCGCAGCGGGGGTGTGGTGCCGGGAGAGCAAGTGGCAGGGGAGAAGGCCGGAGCCTCTTGGGGATGGTATATCTGTGGGTGGGGGAACCTGGGGCAGGGTGTGGTGGGGGCACCTGTGGAGTGGGGGCCTGAGGGATGGAGGAAGGAGACCTGGTGCTTGAGCTGCAGGGCGGCGGCGGGGTCTTGCTCTTACCACTCCGGGGGACTTGCGGGTGGGGGCCTCAGTCTGTCTGCGCCTGGGGGAGGGTGTCCGGGGGCGAGGGGCACTCTGCTCCGTGTGGGGGCTTCCTCTTCACCCTGGATGCTGGAGCAGCTGGATCGGAGGGGAAGAGGCCGAGGTCACTGAGGAAGAGGCGCTGGGTCTTTGGGGTTGCAGGTGAGGCAAGGGAGGGTGCTTTGGAGGGAGAGGCAACTGAGGACTGCGCAGTGCCCGTGGATGCGTGTGTGTGTACCAGGGCCCCATCCCCTGTGAGTCTGGTTTCAGTCCCCTGACTGTGCGTGCGTGTGCATTTTGTTTGTGGCGTGTGTGTCTGTGTGCTGGACGTGTGTGTGCTGGTGTGTGCCTGTGCCGGTGTGTGTGTGCTTGGGACGGGTAAGGTGCTGGGGAGTGTGGATGGAGCAGAGGCATGAGGGGTGAGGGACTGTCTGAGGAGGGACACTGCTGCCGTCAGGGAGGAGTCCATGGACCTATTGCCCCTCTGTAGGTCAGACATGCCCGATGAGATGCCCTCCATGAACGACACCAGCTGAGTCAACAGTGCAGTGTGCGCATGGAGGACACTCAGCATGGCTGTCTGCCCTACATGGAGCTGGCGAAGGAGGTACACAGACTCCTCACTCAGGGCAGCAGGGGACACAGGGGCAGGGGGTGCGGTGCCTGGCCCAAAGGAGACACGCTCCCGAACATGGGAGCCTCCACGGACCTGGGGAATGGGAGCCGATGGGAGGGCGGTGGTGGTGCTGGTGGTGGCGGGGACAGCAACACTAGCTGGGGTGTGGTGGCTGCTGACACCCGCCTCCAAAAGGGAGTCATCCTCCGAGTTGCTCTGGTCCTCAGCTGAGGTGGATGGTGCTGAGGACTCCTCGGTGTGGCTCCCTCGCCCTCCGTGCCACTGGGTCCCTCCGACCACTCCTCGGCTGCTGACCCAGTCTGGCTCTCTGGCTCCTCCTGGTCCGTGGAGCTGTCCCCTTCCGTGGCCGTGGATGTATCTGCAAACAATGGGGAAACAGACAGACATCAGTCACCTGCACCAAACGCACACACCACTGTGAGCACAGCACATTACAGAGCAAGCCCTGGCATCATTAGTTGTACATTGCTAAAAGTGCCCTAACTGAACAGGAGAAGCCAATTGTCAGTCTGATGCCAAGCATGGCACTCACATCCCACATGGCCTTGCACCCATCTGTCTGGTGTCTGTTGGATTGCAACACCCCAGTGTGGACACATGCACCAAGTACACAGTAGTTGGACAGTGCAGAGGACACGGTGTGGCATGTGGACATGCACACATCACAGCTCTTGCCACTGAGTCAGTACAGGTTTCCGGATGAAAGGGATGCCCAGAGTCAAATAGGAAATGCATGTGATGCATACCAGCGACAGACACCATGATGCACCCATGTCCTGATAGCCATCGCCACAATGGTGTGCATGTAGCACATGTCACTCCCCTGCAGGACCACCAATAAGTTGACACATGCCATGGCAGAGGCATGACTGCTAAGTCATACATCACTGTCTCAGTGATGTATGACTTGGCAGCCAGACAACAACACTATGCACTGTGTCACAATAGTAGGTCATGGGGAATGCAAGTCCTGGAGCTGCACAAGTGCACATGTACATTCCCCACACAACACATCATCTTAACCCTCATCTGTCCAGGTCATACCGATTGGACATATGGGAGACCTGTGACACTACCCTCTGAACCTGAGCCCCTCACAATTTGCTGTGAATGGGGAACAGCTGCCTGAACTTCACATTCGCATACCCCAGTCTGCACGGGCAGCTGATCAAACACCTATGTGACACACAAGTATCGTCTCCTATGGTCACATCTCCAGGGGCATGCTGAGCCCCTACCAAGAAACACCCCAGCAGTCCTGGCAACTAATCCACAGCACACTGACACAGAGGCAGACACCTGAGGGGTCAAATCACTGTGCACAATGTGTCAGCTGATACACGGGAGTGGGAGTACAGAGTGCATTGCATGGCCTGGAGTAGGCATGACTGTCCTGCTCCACATGAATGAGGGATGTGCCCTGGACAGTGGATAGCTGGCTATGTATGTGTGACACACGTAATCTGCACACTCCTGGGGCCCAAACATTGTTCCCACCCGCTGCATGGGCGTGTGCCACATACCCCAGGCACATGTGGTGGCTCAGCTCAGCAAGTGGACTGCATATCAAAGCAACACGCAGATCACATGTCCGAACACAGGCGTTGTGTGAACAATGGACCCACCCATGATGCCCACAACAGAGTTAGGGAAACAGATGCTGTCCCCCACCTTTAGTGCAGCAAACTGCAAGGACACAGTCCCAAGTGACACAATTCCCTGAATGTAAGGGCCACACCTGGGTATCAGATGAGCAGTGGGCAGTGCACAATAGAGGGACATGGCTCCTGGACAACATGACTGCTGCACTGTGGCAGTTGAACCAGGCCAGAGGAGGGCACAAAGCATGTAATACAGAGTTCACAGTGCAGTCTTTGACTCACCCCTCCTTGCTGCTGTCTGGCCTTCAGCTGCCCATCCAGGTCTGGAAACACCACCGCCAGGATCTGGAGCATGTGGGGGTCAGGGTCCGTGTTCCGCCCCTCCTGCGAGGAGGCGACAGCTTCAGCTGGACCCGTGCAATCCTCCGGGTCCAGCCCCGAAGGTCCTGCCACCTCTTCTGGCAGTTGCGGATCCGGCGCTTGTAGACCCCCACGGACCGGACGGCCCGGACGATGTCCTTCCAGATCTCCTGCTTCCGATGGGCATTAACCTGTCAGGATGACAAAGTGAAAAGGCCATTACTACACATGCAACATATCCGTGCATGACACAGTTGTATATACATGTCTCAATCACAGGGGCACATGATGTACACAGGCAGTGCAAAGCTGCCCATGGACAGTTTGCCAGACGTCACTACATGGTATCATTGCATGGGAAGTAGAACCTTGTTCAAATGCACTGTCACTGCACCATACCTGTCCAGTGCATGTCACTACACACTATGGGGGTGACAACTACTCAGTGAGCCTGCTAGCCAGTGGCGTGCAGACTTCCAGCCTTGCTAGTCAGACAAAATGCACATTCAGAAAGGCAGTGCACAGAACACTCACCTGCTCCCCTGGTGTCCCATACAGCTTGCTGTACTGTGGAAGTAGGCTGTCCAGCAGGGCCTGGTTCTCTTCAAGGCTGAAGGCTGGGGCTCTCTCCACAGTACGTGCCATTGCAGGGTCCAGAGGGGCAGAGACAGCAGCAGTGCAGTGGCAGATGTCGTCCTGGAGCATGTAGTGCAGGCAAGTGAGCTCTCAGGGGAACAGCCAGCAATATATATGTGCTGGAGAGGCAGATACTGTCCCTTGTGTCCAAAGTGATAGGTCCAAGTCGTTTGCATCTTCTGAATCTGGCCAATCCATGGAATAGCAGCACCAAAACACGCCCACAGCATCCTTCAAATCTTCAACTTCATGACATACATGATTTTGCAACATTGTTGTGGGTGACCAACTGATTTTCCAGCAACCGACTCGTTCGAAATTCGAAAACGCGTCCGTTGCCAGGCAAGCCCATTGTCAATGGGTGCACACCGATCGGTCCATTGCGGTACAACGCGTACAGGGGTACAACGCTGTACCCGCACACATTGAATGCAATGGGCCGGCCGGGGCACCGATCGGTCCATTGCAGTACAACGCGTACAGGGGTACAACGCTGTACCCGCACACAATGAATGCAATGGGCCGGCCGGGGCACCGATCGGTCCATTGCAGTACAACGCGTACAGGGGTACAACGCGTACCCGCACACATTGAATGCAATGGGCCGGCCGGGGCACCGATCGGTCCATTGCAGTTCAACGCGTACAGGGGTACAACGGCGTACCCGCACACATTGAATGCAATGGGCCGGCCGGGGCACCGATCGGTCCATTGCAGTACAACGCGTACAGGGGTACAACGCGTACCGCACACATTGAATGCAATGGGCCGGCCGGGGGCACCGATCGGTCCATTGCAGTACAACGCGTACAGGGGTACAACGCGTACCCGCACACATTGAATGCAATGGGCCGGCCGGGGGCACCGATCGGTCCATTGCAGTTCAACGCGTACAGGGGTACAACGCGTACCCGCACACATTGAATGCAATGGGCCGGCCGGAGGCACCGATCGGTCCATTGCAGTACAACGCATCAATGTACATGTGACTGGCATATGTCAGCATGCCTGTCTCAGATGGACATATGCCAGCCACAGATAGCTCCCAGGGAGTGAGGGGCACACCTACATCACGACAGCATGTCCAAACTTTATCATAAGGCATGTAAGGCTGCATTTCCTATTGTGTGTATGTTGGTGTACATGTTGTCCTGTGGGTGTCACCTGTGGGCAGCCACCCCCAGGCTGTGCACGTGTTCATGGGGACAGGATCCTGGGTGTTACATGTACATGACCACTGTGATGTGCAACTGTTCATATCTGTGCATGTGCCATGGTCACATTTCACGGTGGTGTATGTGTATGTCATGTCACATACCCCGTGAGTCCCGTGTGGGACGGTATGTTTGAGCCAGGGTGTCCCAGTGGCACAATAGTGATGGTCCTCCACAGTCTTTGTGCATGTAGTGTTTACAATGTCTCTGATTTCATGTGCACAATGGGAGACAGTCTCCACATCCAGGTTGTGTGTGCATGGACTTTGATGTTGTGCGTGGTGTGTGTCACAGACGTCCATGTCTGTCCTGCCGTGGCAAGTGGGGCCACTACCTGTGGGGGTCATGGTTGTTTTGCTGTGGTGTATACATGATACTCCATGTAATGCCAGTGTCCATGTGGCAATACAGGGTCCCTGGGAATGTACCTGTCGTTGAGCTGTGGTGCCTGGGGCACATCTGTCCTCACATGTCACTGTGGGGGTTATTGTGACACGGCAGCAGGAGATGGGAACTGTGACACGGCCTCATGATATCCATTGGGCCAACCTGGGACTAATTGATGCCACCTGTTGGACCGTGTTGACAGATGTTGGCCATGTATGTACCATACATGTCCTTCCGGAACTGCACACTTCATGTAGTTGTGCCTCATAATGATGTATGTTGGGATCTTGAGTGTGTTCAATGCCGCATATGTGGGGTGACTGACAATCTTGCTTACTTCTCCTCTGCACTGCAGGGCTCCTGCTGTCCATCGACCATTCCCAGACCTGGCAACGATGGTGGAACGGGACAGCATCCGACGGTACCGCTTCACCAGGCAGCTGATTGAGGATTTGGCAGTGCAGTTGTCCCCACATTTGCAGCCTGGCCGGCCGTATCCTACAGCGCTGACCCCCAAGGTGAAGGTGATGGCAGCCCTACACTTCTTTGCCACCGGTACCTTCCAACATACTGTGGCGACTGCTGGTGGGATGTCACAGACCATGTTGAGCCGTGTGCTCCGCGATGTTTTGGCGGCAATGTTGCTATTCCTGAACCGGTACATCTATTTCCCTAGACTGCGACGACTCACTGACGTGAAGAGTGACTTTTATGCCCTGGGGAGGATGCCGCATGTCATTGGCTCCATTGATGGGACACATGTGGCTTTGGTACCACCACAGGCCCAGGAGCAGGCCTACAGGAACCGTAAGCACTACCACTCGGTCAATGCACTGGTGGTGTGTCTTGCAGACATGACCATCACACACATGTGTGCCCGTTTCCCTGGTTCAGCACACGATGCCTTTGTGATGAGGAGTAGTCGCATCCCCAGGATGATGGCACAGATGCAGAACCAGCGTGCCTGGCTTGTCGGTGTGTACTGACTTTGTGCCATTGTGTGTGATCTGATCTGTAGTATTCCGCCCACTTTTCCAAGTCAGCTAATGTGCACTTGTCTGTCCGTAGGTGACTCGGGATACCCCAACATGCCGTGGTTGCTGACACCCCTCAGGAACCCTGTGACACCAGCCCAGATGCGCTACAATGAGGCACATGGTCGGACCAGGAGAGTGATTGAGCGGACATTTGGTCTCCTGAAGAGCCGCTTCCGCTGCCTGGACAAGACCGGAGGGTCCCTCCCATATGCCCCTGCGAAAGTGTGCAAGATTATCATCGTCTGCTGCATGCTCCACAACCTGGCAGTGCGGAAGGAGTTGCCTCTCATCCAGGATGACAATGACCAACATCCGCCACCTGTGGAGGATCCTGGCCTGGACCACGATGCCAGTGACGATGATGATGATGATAATGATGGTGATGTCCGCACACAGCTCATCACCAACTTCTTTAGCTGAATGTGAGTATCCTGAGGTGTCATGTCAATGATGTGAGTTGGCATGATGTGTGGGTGGTGCTCTGGTGCTGTTGGAGTGTGTCCATGGGCTACTTGACTGGATGTGTGTTGCGATGTGTGCTAACAGGTGGGCTGTACTCCCCAACAGTGTTGACATGCTAACTTGGTTCTGGGTGGGTATCTTGTAACATGTATTGTGCATGAGTTTTGCTGTTCTGTCCTGTACTCCATTGCTTTTGACTGTGTGTCATTTCTGTCCTTCACAGGGTACTTTCAGATTCGTTTGGTCAACTGTGTCCACCGACGACGTGATTGCACTTCCAGGGTGGTAGCTGTTGTGTCCCTACAGGTGATGTGCGCCACACCCATGGACTTCCTTCCGTCTACAGTTGTTGACTGTGTGCCCGCTGCCAGGTGGGATTACCTTGCATCTGTAGTGGTTACGACATGTTGCAACTGTGTAATAAACCTGTGCTTCACTTTGTGATGTGCGTTGTCTGTGGTCACACATTTGACTGCCATTTGCTTACTGCACCTGTGGGCTACTTGACTACAACTGGGAATGGGTGTGGTGTCTGTGCATTGCACCGTCTTCCCTGGCAACATCAGTGTAGGCAATGAGTCAGATGGCCTAGGTGTGTATGTGTTGTGTAGCCCTGGTGGTGTGTCTCCCTCATATGTGTCACGTTGCCTTTACTCACATGCCTGTGTTGTCCTTGCTGTTGCAGTTCGCATACACAGTGTAATTTTGCAGTTCATCATCCCCATAACAGCACCCACGTTGGAATCACGACAGAGGCAAGTATGGTGTATTAGTGTGTTTATTGTGATACATTTGTGTTAATAGTGCATAGGATGGGTAGCGCTGTACATAAATCTTGCAATCCAAGTTCCTAGGTGAATTGAAAGTCCTGGTAGACAGGATCCCCAGTATCGGGGCCACAGTTGTCTGACACATTGGTCCAACTTGTACTCCCCATGCAATGTGTGGGAGTAGTGTTGCCGTCAACAGGGTGAACAGTCTGTGCACAAAGGCGAACATCCAGAACAGGTTCAGGCTTCCTGGGAGTTGCGCTTGGCCATCGGCCTCTCACTTTTCCCTCCTCGGACAACCCCTCTTCTTGGGGGGCCCTCAAGTACAGGCTGCTGCGGTGCAGGGACTCTCCGCCAGAGTCATCCTCCCTCCCTGTGGCAGTTGCAGTTTGTTCGGCACCAGATGTTGTTGGCACACAGGGAGGTGTGGACTGGTTGCTGTTCATCTGGCGGAGGCATTGTAAAATGTCCCTGTGCACCGCCGTCATCTCATGCAGTGCATCCCACTTGGACTCCACGCGGGACATGTGTGAGTCCACGCGGGACATGTGTGACTCCACGTGGGACATGTGGGAGTCCAAGCGGGCATGATGGGCAGCCTGCTGCTGTTTCATGTCTCTGAGGAGCCCCACTACCTGGCTGAGGTCTCCGGTGCTGGACTGGTACGCATCAGCTATGCGTACCAGTTGTGGGTCATCATGCACACCAGCAACGTCTGCAAGCAGCGACCTCTGTCTCCCACCCCTCCCACCACCCCTGATGACATGTGCAGTGTGTGCAGTGGCACACACAGATAACCCTGGTCCACCTTGGGGGTTGGTGGTGGCCCCAGGTTGGTCCAGGGTCCCTGTGCTGGTGTTGCTCCTTGTTCTGTCCATGTCGGCAGGGATGGTATTTGTGGTGACAGTCGTTGGAGGGGTGGGGGCAGGGGGTGCAGCTGGTGGTCCTGCTGGTGCTGCAGCTGGTGGTCCTGCTGGTGCTGCATGTTGACTTGCACCGGATGTGCCAGGTTGGTCTTCATCGTCCGAGGAGGACAGAGGCTGTACGACGCCAGTGAGCTCCGCATCCTCTTGAGCCTGGGACTGGGACTCCTCAGCGTCTGCTGCTGTGTCCCCATCATCACCTGTTTTTGGAAGACACAAACAATGTATGTTATGTTTCTGCAGGCATCAATGGTTGACACACATGACAGTTGTGACTGTGCCTCTGGGTGCGGGCCTGTACATTGCATTGTCCTAAGTCGTCACAGTCAGGGGTTGATATTGGTGTGGCACATTGTCCTGCATTATTTGGGCATTTCTATGTATTTTTGGGGTGTGAACATGGTCTGCATTGGTTGTGTTTGGTTGACAGCCGGCCCTCCTTCCCACCCACCCAGCCAGTCAGTTATCCCACCATGGAACGTGCTTGCGTTGCAGGGAGTGGAAGTTGTCTCTCAGGATGTCAGTCAGTGGTGTCCTGCTGTTTGTTGGTGCACAGTTGGCAGCAGGGCCTTGTGCTCCCACAGCAGTAGCCAGTGTCAGCCATCTTGTGAGTCCTTCTCCACTCCCTGTGATGTGAGCATGGTTCAGGGTGGTGTTGATGGGACAGTTGTGGGGGGCAATATGTGTGACTGCGACTCCCATGATGCTATTGGCTACACTGACTTGGCCAGCATACACAGAATTCCTTCCTTTGAGTGGTCTTCACTGTGTGTTGGTGTTGTTGTGGTGGCTACATGTCTGGATGTGTTTGTTAGTTCTATTTGTGCCACTGCCTAGCTGTAGTTGTAGTTGTGTTTGTACATGTGTTGGCACAGTTGGATGTGACTTTTTTGATGGCATGTGTTGTGTTTATCTGACTGACATACACATTTTGGGATGATTCTGTTCTGGTTGCTGTGTAATTGCTATGAGTGCATGGTTTGACTCTCCCCTTGACAGTGATGTGTGTGTTTTGTGGCAGTATATTGTGTACATTTGTTGTGTACTCACCAGGCTCTGGGATGTCCTCTAGTCCATATACGCTCACTGGCGGAAGGATGGCCCGCACCTTCTCCTCCCAGGGCCTGAGGTATATTGGCTTGGCAGGAGGGCCACTGCCGGTGTATTGGCTGTTGATGTAGTCTTTCTTCAGCAGGTCCCGTACCCTCCTGCGCACGTCATACCACCTGTTCTGGATGTCGCTCTTTGTGCGCCGACATGGTGATTGTGCGTTCACCCTGTTGATGATCCTCTCCCACATCTTGGTTTTCTGGGAGATGGGGGTCTGTTGGACCAGTGTGCCAAACAGCTGTGGCTCTACCCTGAGGATCTCGTCTACCATGACTTCCAATTCACAATCTAGGAACTTGGGATTCTTCTTGGGGGCATGGTGATGGGTGATGATGGTGAGTGATGTGTGTGTTGGTGTGCAGGTGAGGGTGTGTGAGTGTGTGTTTTGCTGGGTGTATGTGAGGTAGGTATTTGTTGGTGTGCTGATGGTGTGTGGCTTGTGTGAGGGATGAGCTGTGGGTGTGTGGTTGCTTTCTCTTGGGTGCTGGCAGTGGAATGGCATTTGCAAAGGCTCATGGTTGTGATTTGTGTCCTTTATATAGGTGGAGTTGTGGGTGTGTCTTTGTTCTCTGTCCCCACCCCCCAGTATTTATTGGCTTGGTAATTGCTTGTTTGGCCTTTTTGGGTGATTTTTCCTTTGTACTGTCTGTGTATGTTTGAAACGTTCTTGTGACCGAGTCGGACCCTGCATTTGTCTCGTACGGTCTTCTCCGTTTCGTTCACGCTGTGTTTGTGCAGTTTTCTATGCTGCTTGTTTTGTGTTTTGTGTTGCTTCGGCTCGGTTTTGTATGCGTGTCGGTCGTGCGGCTTGGCCTCCGTCCGACTCGCTCGTGGTTTTCGCGCCTTGCATCGTACTTTGCGGTTTGGAGTTCGCGTGTACGTTTCGGTCGGATTTGTTCCGGGTGCGTGTCGGTCGGTTGGATTCGCGTGTTTTTCCGGCCGGATTGCTGTTTTCCGTGCGGCTCAGGTCGGTCGACTTGGTTTCGGTACGTGTCGGTCGGATTTTTCACGCCTTGCATCGTACTTGGCGTGTCGGGCGCCACAGGTACGTGTCGGTCGGTATTTTTTCCGGATCCGAGTCGGTCGGTGCTTTTTCCGGCCCGAATCGGAATCGACCCCATAGTGTCACTTTCCCCGCTTAGTATTGGGATTGCTGATGGTCCTCATTAGGGGGTTAGCCCAGATATATGCATAGTTCTTTCCCAGTCCACACCTGAAAGGTGAAGTGAAAAGCCACAGCCTACAATTTAGGCTTCTGGGTGTACTGCCAAACTAATGTAGGCCCAGGCTTGAGATCAACTAGAAGACCAACCTTCTTTCTGAAATTGGCGTCTTAATGCTAGGTATATGGGACAGGGGAGGCTTAACGCTAGGGATATGGGACAGGGGAGGCTTAATGCTAGGGATATGGGACAGGCACAAGATCACCATTGACTCTCAATGTCTGGTAATGGTGGCATCACAGTGCCAGAGATCATCAGCCTGCATATAGCTGCTGCACAGATAAACTGTGAGTCTGGTCAACCATTTCCACCTCGAGTTTGAAGACCCAAGGGTTAACAATAGTGAGGGAGTAAAGGATCTTCACCAAGCATATTGGCCAGCTGCACTTATCGATCAGGGTAAGTATTCTTGGCTATGTATTTTGGACTGTTTGAGTGTTATTCACTACCAGACTTCTTTCAGTGATGCTTTCATCATTTGTCATAACCATTAAATGCCATTAATCTCGAATTAGTCCAAATACTATTTGTGTCCTGTGTCTGCCCATGACACTAAACTTTTTGTTGTATTGGGACCAATTTTCAGAAGTTTGCCCAAATCTTCAACCCGGAGACTTGGTATTGATGCCCAATTCAAGAAGATTTATCCAGACTTGGCAAAGGTATGTGTGTGCTAGTAGAGTATTTGGAAAACTCCATGTAGCCTAGCTGTTGAACCACTCGGCCTGCCTTAACCATCGCCTCCCCATCCCCCCAGGTTTTGAGTCTTTCAATCAGGATTGTTCCTCTGCCACTGCAGCCTGGCCCCATCAGTGCAGTGGTCCTACCTGCCCTTGGCTGTCCACAGGGGAACAGGCCCTTTTTAAAGCACAGGCTAGTGTGGTGAAGCAAATTCTAGCCTCTTATCACATTGGCATGCTGCATCACATTCCGAGCCCCTGTCCTCATCAACTGTTTGTGGGCATCAGTTGTTGTTTACGATTTACCACGTCTTCTAGGGGTGAACTTATCCTCAAAGACAGTGTTTTGTCATGGTATGTTGCAGTATTGTTCATGATATTTACTGAGCCAGATGAGGCCAGACCTGCCAACTTTAAAAAAGTTCTCACTATGTGAGAAGAAAGGGTTGGGGTGACACGATCTGGAGAAAGGACTGGGCCTTGAGTCTATTACTCTCACGGTCCATGAGGGGTCCTCAGACAGGGAGGGGCTATGGGCATGGCAGGGATTTGCACCAGCAATGCCAGAGAGCCTTACTGCCTTGCCCCACCGCCCCCTACCTCCAAAAAACAAACAAAAGCATCCATGGCTTTTGCTGATAACATTTCGAGGTTGCAAACCCCCCAGTGGACATAAGCTGTCCAGAGCCTCCACACAGGAGCTGTACACCCACTCTGCGGCTGTCCGAGGCCCCCGCAGGGGGCCACTAACGAGGGCAGCCCTCTAGTACCAGCTGGGCACCCCACACCCCCGAAGGGGCAGGGACTCAGGGAGGAGTCCCCCAAGCCTTGTCGCAGCGCGCTAGGCGAGCATCACTTCCGGGGCGCGAGGACAGGGGGAGGGGTATATAGGCCTCCCCCCACCATCTTGTCGTCCTCTTTCGCGCGCCCGGACACGCCGTCTTAGTGGTCTTTCCAGCGCGGAGGGTCGTCTTCGTGGGATCGCATCGTGCCGGTCCAGGGTTGCGTTGTGAGGTGAGGTTGTCCCTCCCTTCTTTAGGCACTGCCTGCTGCGGTCCGAGCTTGTGGAGTTCTTAGGGCTCCGTGGAGGTATTGTCTGGGCCTAGCGAAGGCCCGCGGGGTCGTGCTGGCCGCAGCATGGGTTGTGCTGGGGGGGTGCAGTAAGCTGGGGGCGACCGCTTTAGAACTGCCCCCGAGATTGAAATCCCGGGACTTCCTCCAACGCCTTGGGCTGCGATATGACTCCCCGCACTCCGGTGTGGTTGGGAGCTCTTAGAGGCGGCAGACTCCATGTTTATTGTATATGGCGTCAGCGGGGGCCCACTAAGGGTGTCGGACACGCCGTCCAGGTGACGCCGTCGTTCGTGGTCTGGCGTCCGGTTTTGTACCCGTGAGTGTGTTGGCGCTGTAGCCCCCCTCACCCCCTGGGCTTTCCTTTAGGTCTGTGGCTCCAACCGCGTGTTGGAGCCTGGTCTCACGGGTGAGCTGGGCGGGGGGTCAGGGGCCTGGATGTCCCTGAGCCTTTTGGCCAGGCGGTGTGTTGTGTAGCAGGGGGAAGCAGCATGGGCCAAGGGCCCGCGGCCTGGTCGGGCACGGCCTACGTGCGGGCTCATGGTGGGGGTGGTGGAGTGGGTTTGTGTGGCGTGATGATGCCCCCTTCTCCGCACGTCGTACGGGCCTATCTCCTCACGGCTCTTTGTCGGGCAGTTGTGGGTCATGAGTTCGGATCGTATGCCAATGTGACCAGTCCGACACGACTCATGGTGGAATGAGAGTGAGCTCCAGGGCGCAATCGGTTAGCGCGCGGTACTTATACAGCAGTACTTGCACTGAGCCATGCTGAGGTTGTGAGTTCGAGGGCAGCTGAGTGGTTTTTCATAAACCATTTCACTAAAAGTAAAGCTTAAACTTAGAGTACAAACGGCCCTTGTTAGTCTTTACTTCCTTTTAATTTCACCGTACCCAGTGGCATTTATGAGTTATGCTCCGAAAGGGTACGAAGGTTTTTCCCCAGCGAATCCTCGCGGTGTTAATTTTATCAGTCATCCGGGCTGCCAGTTAGCGGTTGGGGGAGCGAGTGCTAGCGGGGTCCATGGTGTCGAGGGCTGTCGGCCGGCATGGGGGACTGGGGTCACAGGTCCGGTTCCGCGAGCGGGGAAAGCTCTGAGCCCCCGCTGTTGCGGTGCTACAAAGCATAGGGTTTGGAATCGGGTCAGCTTTCCCTTGTGCTAGCGAGTATGATCTTTGGTGAGTCGGAGCTTTAGTGCCAGTTTCCGGGGCAGAGGTAGTTACAACTGGAGTAATGGTATTAGTGCACGCGGGCCGTGGTATGTTTCAAGGTGAACCTGCGCTGGTACCAGCCCGAGGGGAAACAGGCACAACCGGCCTGCTATGCACACAGGTGGGGAATAGATGGATAGTCCGGGGCCCGCTGGGGGCAATTGCGTTTGGCCTCCGGGCGCCCGCTCACCCCCTCGTTTCGGGACTGCCGACCATGTCTCCAGGCCCCTTGGTACCCGGCACCATTGGAGTAACGATCTGGGGGCCTTTGTCGAGGGTGTCCGCAGTCGGCGGGTGGCTGGTAACAATTAGCCGTGCAGGTGGACTCGCTCCTAGGTTCAGCTGTACAGGGCTGAAAGGCGTGTTTCTTTCTGGTTGCATCGGAGTTAGTGACGGAGGCAGAGTTGGGTTTCCTACCTTTGATTTGCAGGGGAAACCCGAGAGAGAAGAGTCCATCTGTGGTCATTGCTAGGTGCATGTCCTTTTGTAATTGCAACGTTGAAATGTTATTTTACGGGGCCTGTGGTTCGAGCGTAACCGGTGCTCTGTCAGTAGTGCCTGCATTACGGTAGTGCTCTTCCACATTGGTGTTGGGACTAACACCGGTTTCTCTGCTGGAAGGGCAGCGAGTGCCGCGTGGCTCCCCCTCAGGGTTGGCGTTCCTATAGTCCAGATGTTAAGTAGCGCTAGCGGTGTAAGAATTCTGGCCGCAGGAACCAACTCTTCTATGGTGTCTCTGGCACCCAATACTTCTTCCTGTGTCTCGCAGAGTAGTGCGTTTCGTCCTCGAGAAGAGCAGTAGCGCTGGGGGCCAGGGTCAAGGCTCTAGCGGAACTGTCTCGCTTTGCAGTAATATGCTTTAGTGCGATGCAAAGAAACTGCAGGAGTTAAGGTAGCAGAGTGTCCGGCAGTGGTTGTGCATTGGGCAGGAAAAGCACCTCCGGGGAAGACCTGGCTGTGCGGGAGTTGAGAAGCAAACCTTATCTCCGTGTGATTCCTTCAGCCCGTTTTGCTATTTGTCTAAGAGATGACAAGAGTCTAAGACATTTTATGCAGTACAGCTCGATTTCGATGATTCTCTATTGTTTGTTGCTGATAGATGTTGGGGGGCATAGGCTTTTCTCTAGCTCTTCTCCAGTGCTGCGTTTTAGCAGTGCCTGCTTATACTTTGTGATTCTGGCCAGGCCTATGGGACGTTCGCGAGGTGCCTTCCTTCTCTATTGTTTTGGCGTGTGGTGGGTGTGTTCCTTTGGGCCCGGTGAGAGTCCCTTCTGGCCTAGTGGGCTGGCTCTTTGATCCTCGCTCTAACGGACACAGATTTTATCCTGGTGGGATACACTCAGCCTTTCTTCCATCTGAGGTCAGCAATAAGAGTCCCTTTGAGTTTGGGTACAAGAACCACTGGTCATGTTGGGCCAAGTCGCCAACGGGCACGTGGTGCGCTCCTCATGTCGCGCTACTGTCTGGAGTTAAAGAGATAGGGAGACCCGGCACGGAGCACCGAGACAGAGTGCAGAGCTGCTTCTAAGGGGGATGCCTCTCTGTGTCGGTTGCGGATTTAGAGGAGGGTGCGTGGCACACCGTGCGGTCATACAGCACATAAATTAAGTCTTATATGGTCATCAATAGTAAACAAGAGTTGACGACCAAGGTAAGATGCTGAACTTTAAGGCGGAAGCATGCCTGATCTGTGCCTGCTGCCATAAAACAGCCTTGGCCAGCGTGCTGCTTGCGGGTGCCTGGCTCGAACTGGTTCCGAGCATCATTTTGCTTTTCCCAACAGCCGGTTCGCGTTATGCTCTGGTGGCTGAACTGCTATTCACGTGTCAATCGTATGTTTTCCCACATACGGATGTAATTTAACTGGGGCACTTGCGTTTCTCAGGTACGGGATAGCGCAGAACATGCAGCGTCACAGGATATGTTCGGTGGTTCACGGGCACGCCTTGGCTGCCGGATTATAGGGGCGCAGCGTCCTTGCTAGGTGGAACAGCCCTAGTTCCTGCATAAGGGCGATAAAACGTTCTGTTTGTAGTCATTTGTTGTCACAGGATTATACCACTGTGTTTGGGCAAAAGATTTAATTTTAATAGCACACAGGTGAGGTGTTTGAGGTCACCGCGGACTGGCAGCTGTAAACTCCGGGGTATCGCTCCAGGCCTACCAGTGTTCGTTCTTTATGTAATAACAGTGTATGGGCGACGGGCAGTCTTTTCAGCATACATCATTCACAGGGTGCACTCCAGGTTCATGTAGGGGCCGTTAACGTGGGGTCCTTACAGTGGTGCCTTTGTGAGTGACCTGCGCAGCGTGTTAGTTGTGGTGCCTTTCCTTGGAGTGGGGATGCTCGGTACAAACTTTGGCTTGTCTCGTTGGCGCCTGGGGGGCGCTGTGGGGGCCGTGCGCTGGTGCAATTGGTTTCGTTTCATTGCATTGAGTGAAGACTTCGCTGCATGGCCGACAAGGTCCTTGTGCCACTAGGGTTTATGTAACATGTGTACATCGCTCAAGGCGCCTCTAAGCCCGGTAATGCGCACCAATGCAAGCCTTAAACCTTGGTGGTCTTAGAGTTTCTCGTTGGTCTAATGGGGGTTATTACAGCTGCAGAGGGGTGAGAGCAGGCAGCAGATCAGAGGTGTGTGCAGGCAGTGGCCAGCAGACATGCCTCTTGGTGGCAGGCCAATCGTTGTCTTTGCCGTGAAGCACTACTGGTACCGGAAATGGTGGTATCTAGTCCCACACTACCAACAGAGTAATGGGATGATGTACTGCTGGGCACTGTTGGACACAGTGTCCAATACCTGCATCAAATGTAGTTGTACACGTGGGCACACATTCATACTTGCAGAGGTGTCCAGGAGGCCAACAATTTGTCATGTTGGAGGGAAAGGCCCTCTAACGTTTTTTGGACATACACGGTTAACATTGTGACTGGTATTCAGGGATGAGCCTGTTCGCCAGCACTCCCTGCTTTTGCAGGTGAGGAAGTTGATATCCTCACCGGTTAACTTTTCTGCCTAAGATCATGTGGGGGCCGGATCTAGAACCGGTGCCTTCTGGTGAGGACGAGGGGAGCTGGCCGCTTCTCTGCTGTCGCGAGCTGTGAATTTTCGGCGCTCACATGCTCAGTCGAGATGTCGTGTTTGATCATGGTGGGGCCAGCCCAAGGGAGGATTGTGCATGGAGTGGGAGTTGACAGTGGTGGTTCGTATGCACTGTTTGTTTTTGGATGTCACATTTCAGCTGTCCTGTGTGGCACTTTGTGTCTGCTAGTGGGCCGGCCAGGGAGCGTCCACTCTGGAGACCCTGTTCCCTCCCTCCCAAGAAACTCTAACACCCTCCACCGGAAGCAGAGCAGCCTCTTATCTGCTATGACGTGTGCGCATTAGTACAACACAAAATGCTTACACTGGTACAAACACGTTAATCTTTGTGGCACTAGAACGAGGTCAGACCTTCCACAGTCCTGGTATCTTCGAGTACAGATCATTGTAAACCTGGCACGTTCACCAAATTGCTGCAATTGTGCTAGGATCACTACTACCAGAATTTGGCGGGGGGCGGATAAGGGTGGGATTTCATGGGCCCGCCCATGATCAGCATCAGCGTGCTTGCTCCTCAAACCGGGTTAGCAAGATGTTTGTCCCTGATGGAAGCATTGTTAACTGTGCCCACTGCACTATCCCTCTCCCAGTTTGCGAGCAGGGGCTTAATTTAAAAAGCAGTAGGCTGCACAAGAGTAATTCATACTCGGGTGTCTAGTATGCTCTTCTATGTATGTACACCAACAAGGTTGCAGCAACAAGCATTTCATCCTTCTGAGGTCGATAAAACAAGTACCATGGAGCTGAGTAACAAACATGTTATGCAGCGCCAAGATACCATGGGGTGTACGTGTTACCAAGTACAGTCAGAAGCGGAAATTGTTAATGAATCTGGTGAATACAGTGGGCTCACTCAGCAGGGTAGTAAGCGAGAGCCCAGAACAATTTCCATGGGGCGGAATGGTGGCACAGGCAGCAAAGTTGACAGCCAAATTGACAACGTTTCATTAGTCTTGCGGGCTGCTCTGAGCAGAGCATTTGCAGGCGTAAGTAACAGTTTCCGCTACCAGTTCAAAGGTGCATCTTTCACTAAGTTACTCAGATCACTGGGACAGGAAGTAAGGTGGGCTGGATATCTCTTGCTTCTACCTGCATTGGCACATCTTGTCAGGAGTGATTGTCAAAGGGATTGCACTTCAGCCAGGTATTGTTAGCACCCATCCACACCAAGCCGAGTGTTAAGGTCACACTGGGCCCCATTTACACAGCCCAGTATTAGGCCCTTGTGGGTCAGTGCCATGAATTACTAAAGTGAACTGAACAGGAGGCGTGACCGTGGGTTACGCTAGCAGAAGTTTGGGGAAGAGCTAAACTCCACCCATGGTCATGGTGTAGTCTTAAGTAAGTTGAAGTTGTCACTCTTATTTGACATGGGGTTCGATGCTACACGAGGGCATCGCTGCGCTGCGGCCAGAGCACTGTCTTTGTGTTTCCCAGGGGGGCAGCTAGTGAAGGCAAGGCTCTTCCCAAACCTGGCACCAGAACACAAGGTAGTCAGGGCCAACTTGTCTGTTGGGTGACTTGGGTAGGCACCGTGTAGTTGTCACTCCGCGAAGGGGTGAGTTGTCTCCAATAGTGGGCACAATACATATGCGTGTCTGTTTGTGGTATCTCCTAGCGGACCCACTGACGGTGTACTGCAGCTAAACAGGGAACTGGGAAGCTTGGTTTCCGTCACTGTGGCAGGTTTAAAGCATCCAGGGTCGGAGAGGCACAGTAGGTACTGTGCATCTGTGATCCGATGGCAGTTAGGCAAGCGGGGTGCGCTGCGTAAGTTGTAATTACACGAAAGGGTGAGGTGTCTCCAGTAGTGGGCGCAAGACATACATTGTTTCAAACCAGCTTCGATACCATTAAGGTGTTCACCAGGGTAGCAAGCAAAGGGGTTTGTGCATAAGTCTGGGCAAAGGGGCAAAATAAGTGCACCCCAGAACCAAGGGCAGTTGACTATGAACCTGCAGTTAGGCGCAAACGCCCGCCCGGTCAGTAATAGATGCCACGCTGGGTGGTGACGCTGTCAGCCAACAGTGGGCTGCCGTCCCAAGTAATGGGGACACAAGGTATCAAGCACAAAAGGCTACTATGTAAAAGAACATTTGGCATGTCCAGTGATCAACAAAAAGCTAAATTTAACTGAGCAGGTAATTTTTTGCACCGCTGGGGTTGCCCTGGGATGGGCAGTGTGAACGCCCCTGCCCCCCTATCCGGGGGCTCTCGCAGGGAGGGTTCTAGCCTGTCGACTTTTCCTGCAGTTAAGGTCAAATGCCCTGCCCGGTTAGCTATATTAGCCTCACTGGGCGGGGGTGCTGTCAGCTAACACATTGTGCTGCGTCCCCAAGAAAGGGGGCACAAGGTGCCAAGCACAAAAGCCAAGGCGAGCAGTGTGAACCCCCCCTCCTATTCGGGAATATTCTGGGATGAAGGGCAAAATAGGACTTAGCCAATCCTTAAAGTTAGGCACCATATGGCAGCCAGTGCGCACTGCATTAATCAGACGGATTCTCTAGCTGGTATCCCTAGGGGGTTCACCACGAAGGGAGCTGAGCTGGCGAATTTCCCATAAGAAATAAGGGATGCACGGCAAGGGCAGGAGGGCACCCTGGCTCATCGTCACACACGTCTAGTTATGGACAATCCTGTGCGTCATGAGTTAGAAAGCAAATGGACGGTGCAAAGGTTAAAGTATAATCCTTCTCGCCCGAATAGCCAGAAGTAGGCAGGTGGGTGTGGGAGCGGTCTCCCAACAAGCGGGCAGCTGTCCCTTAAGTGGGGACACAGGTGCGCTAGACACACCGTCCTAGCAGGACGGCAGCTAGGTGAGCTCAGCAAATTCATGGGGCAATGTGAGCCAGGGAATCTGATCTGCCCCGCCCAGAGTTGGCACGGGGCTGAGTTATGTGAAGTAGTGGAACTTTCCCACAGGAGGGTGGATAGTTCTTGGCACATATTCACAGGGCAGAAGGGCCTTTGCGTTGCATTAGACACTAGCTGATCCAGGCTATCGGCAAGGGCTATTGTGATATAGATGGGGTTCATCTATCACCAGTGGGAGGGATCTCTTCCCTAGCTTTGCAGGAGGCCTGGAAATGAGAGGTTGCAGGTGAGAAAGGAGCTTTTGGTGGGGGCTCTGGCGGCGACGGTGGCCACCTCCAGAGCTGTGGCGGAGTTACAGGGCGATCGGGAAGCAGAGGGGTACAGAAGGGTACCTCTGCGCGGCACCATGGTGGGTGCCAGAGCCAAATCCTAGGAGCCTCATGGGAGGTTCCTGGAAAACCGTGTCGGCGCCCCGTTAGTCCTTCGGGCGGTTGTGGGCCTGAACAACCGGGGGTTTGCTATGCTACGCTCCGCCCTGAAAGGGGCGTGAGTAATAAGGGACCATGTGTCACGTGATCCGGGAAGAGGATCACCAGAAGTGGCAGCACAGATGGGGTTCGCCCCAGTGCTGCTTGGCTCATCAGGCGGGCAGGCGGCCCAGACAGTTGCCTGCCCTTGGATCGCCCGTAAGATAACCCACCATATTACATAACGGTGTATGTAATAAACCTGCAGCAATTTTACCCAAACAAGAAATGTGTTGTGTGTTTATTTATGAGCATACATGTTACGTTGGAGGGGTGGGGTAGGTTGCCAATGCTGGTACTATGCGGCTGTCCGAGGCCCCCGCAGGGGGCCACTAACGAGGGCAGCCCTCTAGTACCAGCTGGGCACCCCACACCCTCGAAGGGGCAGGGACTCAGGGAGGAGTCCCCCAAGCCTTGTCGCAGCGCGCTAGGGCGAGCATCACTTCCGGGCGCGAGGACAGGGGAGGGGTATATAGGCCTCCCCACCATCTTGTCGTCCTCTTTCGCGCGCCCGGACACGCCGTCTCCCACCCTACCGCTTACCCGGCGTGGTTCGTGGCAGGCAGGAGGCAGAGAATGTTGTAATGTTGTCTTTTTTCGTTGCAGGCGGAGTTACAGGGGCGATCTGGAAGCAGAGGGGTACAGAAGGGTACCTCTGCGCGGCACCATGGTGGGTGCCAGAGCCAAATCCTAGGAGCCTCAGGGAGGTTCCTGGAAAACCGTGTCGGCGCCCCGTTAGTCCTTCGGGCGGTTGTGGGCCTGAACAACCGGGGGGTTTGCTATGCTACGCTCCGCCCTGAAAGGGGCGTGAGTAATAAGGGACCATGTGTCACGTGATCCGGGAAGAGGATCACCAGAAGTGGCAGCACAGATGGGGTTCGCCCCAGTGCTGCTTGGCTCATCAGGCGGGCAGGCGGCCCAGACGGTTGCCTGCCCTTGGATCGCCCGTAAGATAACCCACCATATTACATAACGGTGTATGTAATAAACCTGCAGCAATTTTACCCAAACAAGAAATGTGTTGTGTGTTTATTTATGAGCATACATGTTACGTTGGAGGGGTGGGGTAGGTTGCCAATGCTGGTACTATGCGAGCAGCTCACATTGTCACACACCATGTGATCTCAGCTCTTCACTGGGAGACTGTGTGAGCAGAGCCAATATCGTGAGGCCCGCCATGGCACAGTGTGAGTTGGCAGGTCAGCGAATTAAACCCCCCTCCCCCACCCATCGCCCTCGTGTTGTCTGCTCTCTTGCAGATCCCCTGTTCGAAGTTCTGCCCATTTGTCCTGTCCCATTTCTCTCTAAATATTTTGCACCCAATGGGTGAGGCCCAATTCGCAACTTATGAATAGCATAAGAAAAGGATCCACCCTCCCGATTGCCTTGAAGGCGCACTTCCTAGGAATCTGTGACACTCATAGATTCACAAAAGTATTTCTGTAATTAGAAATGTGTAAATGTAATGCCAAAAGTGCATCTGCGCTTTAATCATTTTTAACTTTATTTTCTTTTTCTTTCCCCCAGGAGCATGGGGTTGTCAGTGAAGAAACTCCTTACCTTAGCTCCCACTTATTTTGGGCTTATTTCCTCCACATTCCCATTCCAGATATGCATTTAATCTGGCTTCTGATAGGAGCAACTTTAGGGTCACATTCCGGGTGGCAAACTTTCTGCAAAAGTTTGGGAATACCCACTCACATGCCAACTATGGGCATTCATCTACTTCGCCAGGCATGCCTTTCCAAAACGTCCAGCACTCCACCGCAATGAGTAGACTTACTCAAAAGTATTATGCCGCCATACTGGTCTAATGTAATGTGTGAGTATCTGCGAACACATGTGTAAATTCATGTTATGCAAAAATCTAAATGTGATGATATTTTTCTCATGTAGGTTGAATTTAGGTCCCATATGGATTTGTGAATCAGGCCGCAGGGAGGCAATAAGGTAGTGCCAGTCCTCCTGTCTCATAGTAAACAGGTAAATAATCATACACAGGGCCTCATTTACAAGGCCATTGCAGCGCCGGTGCGTAACTGTTTTTGAAGCACCGGCGGCGCAGTGTGCCTTTCCATATTTGCAAGGCCCCTAAAGTCACCCTGTGTGACTTTTCATGGCCTTGTAAATATGGACCCCTTTCACGCATTACTCTGCGTGAAAGGGGCGTTCCATGGGTGTTACTGTGGGTGTTCCCACGCAACATCCATGGAACCTGACACATTCACAGATTTACAAAGTTTTTGTTTCAAATCTGTTTATTGAACACATGACACAAAAAAACGGATCATACAAATGAAGGCGATGTAACCCCATCAAAAAGGCATAAAAATAATATCATCTCTCAATTTGGATGACAGAACCTTTCGAGTAAGACGGAAATAAAGGAGTCAATACATTATCACCCAACCCGTGCTGCAGAGGAAGGGAGGAAAACTAAAACAAAAAGCGAAACATTATGTTACAGCCCCTTCTAAGGTAACAGGACGTCTCTCTCACTTCAGGAAAGACCAAAGGAAAACATCTGACATCGCTAAAATCTTATGAAACCTTGTCCTTGCCAGCACAATTAGGTGATTTATGTATGATTTACAAAGTTTTGTAAAGCTGGAAATGCGTCGGAATCCTACACCTCCCCAGGGAGACGAGGGAGTGGCGCAACGCAGAGAAATACTTTTATTTCTCCTCGTTTTTTCCTCTATATATGCGTGCTGCATTCTGCAGCACACATAGAAAGAGGAAAATTCCATCAATGATTGTTCATCCCCGCCACGCAGGCAACCTTGCAACATGACGCAAGGGTGCCTGCGCTGGCACATGGTAGCCAATTGTGCACCAGCGCAGGGGAAAGCACACGAACGTGTTGTATTGTTGTTAATACGATGCACCCCTGCGCTTTTAAAATGACGCAGCTTGGCACAGCAAAATTGCTTGCGGCGCCGCACTGCATCATTTTTGGGAAATGATGCCCACACTGTTTGTCTGCTTTATGTCCTTGCCATATAATCCAACATTCAGTAGTTTGCAAGAGCATTCTAAGCATTCTTATTGGATGAGCCAGTACCAGCATTCCCTTCAAGGGGCTAATAGTTATTGGACAGTACGTTACAGCAGATTAGCCAATCAATAAAACGTTTGCTAGCATCATACAAACATGCACGATTGAAATGTGCGTGAGTGTGTACATGTACGAACGTGTTTCTATTAAGTGTGGGGCCATCAAAAGGCAGGAATAGAGGCTGGATTATTTCTCAGGCCTCGCAATTTGCCAGGGCCCTCGTACATGCTGCAAAATATATTTACAGATTTTGAAGCAAACCTGCCCTGTTTATTTATGGCAGTTAACATTGGTAAAACCGCTTGATGGCATCGGATGCCAGAGTCGCTATGTTTTTTCTTTATTTGAAGTCATATATTTTTTAACATAAAAACAGGTGCTTCTCGCGTGTGGGGCCTGGCATCATGTTTTTGACCCAGGCCTCACAAAACATTCTGACATTCCTGTGTGTGGATGTGCTCGAAGCGTATATTAAACAGCAGTACTGTCAATAGAAAAGAGGCCCCTTATTAGATCGTGGCAGAAAGCAAAGTAGTTTTATGTGCCACTGATGGTAGACCCGGGGCTAAGGTAGGTCTGCAGGCAGACAACATACTTATGGACAGAATAATTCACTATAAAATTCCACTGGTCTGAGCAAATGTCAAAGCCATGCATTATGAAGGAAATAACCTCAAATTATAAATACTATATTTGTGATGTCAGAGCAACAGCTTCAGTGGGCAATGTAATTCCTGTGACAACATCACCTGTGAATAAAGTGCCTAGCTAAGCTGTTGCCATGGAGATATTATTAACAGGACTGTGGCTTTGACAACAGTAAGGTCCAGGCAAACAGAGCAGCAATTTGGCAGCAGACTGTGTACTTAGTAATGTCGCCTATAATCTCATATTAAAATGACTCACTGGTTGAAGAGCCTTTTGACCAGTCATCCAAAAACCTTGGGGCTGATCCAGAGTTTGGCGGAGAGGAAACTCTGTCGCAGTGGCAACGGAGTACCCTCTCTGCCAGCAACGGAGTACCTGAAGTTCTTTGTCAGAGTGAAGGTTCTGCCTGCCTGATTTCCAGTCAGAGGGAGGTCCAATAGGCAGTTTTTAGGTCGAGCCTAGCGCAGCGCGCATGCGCTGCTCTAGGAGAAGGCCTCTTGGAATCACTTCAGACTTTCTGCCAACACGTGCGTGTGGTGTTCGATTTTCCACACATGCTATTGGCCTTTGCATGTGGCTTTCAAAAATGAAAGTACGCAATTGGCCAAAGGCGGGTGCATGTCCCACCTTTTCTGAAAATGTTTACTCCCACAGCGTTAAGCTGTCGGGAGCGAGAATTGGCGCGCAGCGGCCTTCTGTTGTGGATCATGTTTCATTTCAAGACCTTGCAGCTTTCCTTACAAGGCGCGGGACAGACCCCACTGCCACAAGAGTGCGCGCTTCTTTTCCAGCACTCGCATTCATGACAATAAGATACTAACAAGGCGCGTCCCCTCTACCCCGGCCAAGGGACAGTCCCCACCGCCACAAGAGTGCGCGCTTCTTTTTCCAGCACTCGCATTTCATCTATGTCAGCACTCTCTTCCTGCACCGTTATCTTTGTATTAGTATGTTATTGTCAAGACATTTGCTGTACTCTGTAGTTCGCCTCTATAGTCGCCTCTTTTTCGGTACCATCTTAAAAATTGACTGCACCTTTTAACATTAGCGTTTTTTCATCACCGTGGTGCACGCTTCCTTTCACACCTCTGCGCAGCTGTGGTGCGTGCTACCTTTGACATCTCTGCATAGTGCACAGCTGTGGAGCGTGTTTCCTTTCCCCACATTGCTTTTGGTGCTCGCTCGATCCAGGGGCTCTCTATAGTGCACAGCTCTGGTGCGTGCTTCCTTTCCCCCCATTGCACAGTGCACAGCTTCAAAATTGACCGCACCTTTTAACATTCGCGTTTTTTCAGCACTGTGGTGCGCGCTTCCTTTTACACCTCTGCGCAGCTGTGGTGCATGCTACCTTTGACATCTCTGCACAGTGCACAGCTGTGGTGCGTGCTTCTTTTCCCCACATTGCTTTTCGGACTCGCTTGATCCAGGGGCGTAACGCAGGCCCTTGCTGGGGGCTTAATTTGAGCCGGTGTCTGCCGGTGCGCACATGGGCACTTAATTATTAGCACATGCTTTTTGTGCGTGCTTGCTGGCACCGGCTGCTAAATAATGCCTCTGCGCAGCTGTGGTGCGTGCTACCTTTGACATCTCTGCACAGTGCACAGCTGTGGTGCGTGCTTCCTTTCCCCCCATTGCACAGTACACAGCTTAAAAATGGACCGCACCTTTTAACATTCGCGTTTTTTCATCACTGTGGTGCGTGCTTCCTTTCACATCTCTGCGCAGCTGTGGTGCGTGCTTCCTTTCACAACACTGCACAGTGCAGATATGTGGTGTGTGCCTCCTTTCACCCCAGTGCACAGCTGTGTTGCGTGCTTCCTTTCACCTTATTGCACATTGCACAGCTGTGGTGCGTGCTTCCTTTCACCCCACTGCACAGTGCACAGCTGTGGTGCGTGTTTCCTTCACCCCACTGCAAACGTTAACAAAGCCAATAGCTCTGTCTAAACAGTTATAACGCCCCAAAGGCGAGACCTATTGGCTATGGCAATGCTTGTTAATCTCTCTTACTGCTGTGAAAAACTGCCAGTAAGGGCAGAAAAAAAGTTTAAATGCTCCCACACAAGCGGAGCAAACTCCCATGGTATGCTGATCATTCGTTTTTATTTATTGAAAATCAAAAGCCTGCATTGGAACCCAGCTGGGTTAGAGATGTTTAAATTGCGCATGTGTGGTTGGCTGTCGCAAGCTGGCTGGCCAAAAAGACATGGTCACTTTAACAAGTACATAGATGGCCCACCCTCCCCCTGCTGCTGTCACTCAGCAGTAGCCCCGCCCCGCCCGACGCTCTGTTCAGAACAGGGATGAAAAATAAAATGGTAATGAATTACCATTTTATTTTTCATCTCAGGGGCATTTAAGTGGGGCAACGCTCCTCTGCTCCAATGGAGGAGCCACCCCTGATGAGCAGGCAGCCTTTAAGATGCATCCTTCTTTCAGCCAGACATTCGCCACTTTCAATGCACTGCATTAATAACACAGCAGATGCAGCTGAAGAAAAGCTAAGGGACCAGAAGTCACAGGGAGCAGGGGTACAGCGAGGGCACGGGGAGGCACACCTATAAAAAGTTTTTAAAAAATAACTGGGGAGTGGGAAAGCCCATATACAAATTTGTGTTGAAGTCTTCCAAAACAAAGGAGCCACTCTTCTAAATCTTGGAAGAGCGGCAGACACGGAAAAAAGTACATCGGTTAAAGGGGGGGGCATAAAAACGAAACCAGATGAAGATGTTGCCATGTGACACACACCCACATAGAGTGCATCAGGATGTACCCCGCAGTGAAACATCTGCAATTTGCACACCCAACAGTCTCCCCCGAACCACTTGTAAATACTCCGGAAAGTCAGACTGGACATTGTGAGATATTGGGAAGATGCAAACTTCCTGCTTAAGTTGTCCGCTACCACATTGTCGATTCCTTTGATGTGGACTGTTGCCAGGTTCAAAAGGTCTTCTCTGCCTAGGTGTTCAATTGAACTGCCACCATATAGAGACTCCTTGAGCGTGTAATTTTTTTAACTTATATATGAATTCTCCCATGATCACGTAAACTTCTCTCGAGGGGTAGTGTTTCCCTGAAAAGTTTGCATGTATTTTAAAACTCCTATCTGACCCTTTCCCACCCTGGGAATGGTAGGAGATGTGCAGCTGACTAGGTGCCGAATGAATCCCTTTCCTAGAGTGGGAAAGTAGCTCCCAAAAGTATTGGGGCCTTTCAACTAAGTGTGTGCTATATATATATATATATATATATACCAACTGCATCCATACCTGCAGGAAGGGGTTTCTCCGGGGGAACACCATGTGAATAAAAAAAATCCCACTTGCAAAAAAACTATGGCGTTTTAGTAGGCTTACCATTACACCATGTAGAAGTATGCGGGCGAAAATGCCAACATACAGACATAAATAGGAATGCAAAAAGGTTTTCCTGAAGCATGTCAGGAAAATTGGGACTCGTGCAGCTTTCAGGTGGTGCTTAAGGAAAGTTTTAAGAGTTCCCAGGAGACATACATCTGGACCCATGCAAGGGTGTAACTTTATGGATGCATGTTTTCAACCGTTTTTAGGTCGAGCCTAAGCAGCGCGCATGCGCTAAATGCAAGACCTGTTGTTATCTCCTCTATCAGCTTTTGGCATGCCCATGAATTGCCATTTTTTCATTGTTGTGCCATTTAGAAATACAGGGTTTTTATTGGTGCATTGGGTCTGATTCTCCCGCCTTTGCGTGCTTGGGTCACACCCAGGCGATTTCACTCATTGTTTGCTTGCGTTGGCCATCCCAATACGTCCGTGGTTCCTCCTGGTCATCCTGATCTGCTTTTTTATTTTGTTGGCTAGCAACATCGTTTAAGACTTTCAGGCCGTTTCACGGAGCAATGCTCTGTTCGGCACCTGCAAAGTGGCAATTTCTGTCCGGTAGCTGTTGAGCTATGCCAATAGCTATAACTAAAAAAAATGCGAGACCTATTGCATTTCTAATGCTTGTTAAGAATTGTGATGGAGGTCTGGTCTTTTGTGGGGCTTTCATGTTGTGGTGGCCCGGGGAATGGCCTCTAAATCACAGGCTGTTTTGGAAAGGGTGAGATAGCCTGTCTATTGGGGCAATGAAGCTGCTAGGGAGGGTGGGAGCAGCTAAAGGCTAGACCACACTGCATTTATAATATGAAAGAGAGGACTTGAATCTGACCCCCACACCTAGAGTGGTGTACGGGTTTTTGCAAAGATGGTCAAATGAAAGGGTATGCCATCCAATGGGAGAAGTCTGTAGGACTGGAAGTGACTGTAAGAAAATTAATCTTTTTGCTATGTTTCCTCAATTTGTTTTTTCTGGGGACATCTGTTTTTGGCTGTGATATGCTGTTGACTAGGCCGGTCGGCCAGCATGTCCTGAAGAGAAGAGTGCATCAAGTAAGAGTATACCTTGAAAGGCATAGCACATGAAGGGAAGCTACTAACACTGGTAAAGTAACCGTAGAAGGGTGGGATCTAAGAAGGACAGAATTAGAAATTAGTCAGGGCCAAACTGCCCATTTATTCCATTGGGCTTTTCCACAAGGGGCTGGTGCCATTGACTGGTTTTTGAAGGCACAGGGCAGCTGCTGGTTCCTCTACTACTTTCTCCAACTCCCTCAGGTTAATTATAGCTGGCAGAGCAGGTGCCTTAGGACAGAGAGAGGAGGAAGCGAGAGAGAGGGAAAGAGAGAGAGAGAGAAAAAAAAGTGTGAGGGGGCAGGGCTGGTTTGAACATTTTGCCAGGGGCGCTTTTCGTTCCCAGTCCGGCCACATAGTTCTCATATTGATCCTTTCCCCAATGACCAATGTCACACACCTCTTCAGCATAGCGGTAAGAATATGGTGGTGGAAAAAAGAGTTTAAAAGGGTATGTAGAAAACCATCAAGTGAGGGTGAAAGATGCTAACAACAATTTCTTGGAAGGCCCATCCGCAGAGTTATTCTGGGCGCTGAAGCCCAGGATGTTATCCTAAATATTTTTCATTGAGATAGCTCATCAGGCGTTGGTGCCACTCCCTAGGCATGGGGCCCTCCCAAGGACTAACATCACCAGACTGCTGAATTTCAGAGTCAGGGATAGGTTTTTGCAAGCAATACAAAACAGATAGAATGCGCAGTATGAAGGACTTAGTGCCCAATTATTCCATAGTAAACAAAACTAGTTCAAAGGCAACACAAATGATTTGAGGCGGTTAAATGAAATCTTCCCAATAAAGGATGAAATACGTATTGATATTCTAGGCTATGCTCAGAATCATCATAGATGGCCGGGCCCGTTTCTTTCTATCCCTGGAGATTGCCTGGGACTGGTTAGGCAGCTGGAGGAAACCTCGCCGGACCATCAAAGATATAACTGAAACACAAAGACGTCTAATCACTGCCAAGACATCACCTGGATAGAAGAGGGGAGGGGACGCTGTTGATGGCCTGGACTTTCCCACTTTGTGGAAGGCAATAGTGAATAATAATGGAACAGTGGGTATGGAACAATGAATCAGAAGGGAAGGCCTACTAAATGTTTGGGACTCCAAGGTTGAGGTGAATGATTGTGAAGCTAGCTGTCAGGATCTCACAGGGACCATCTTCAACTTGAACCCCAGGTAAGAATGTGTCCTCAGACAAGTGTGATCTATTGCATGTTTTAAGCTCCCATGCTCATGGTGTTCTTAGGGTCTAAAACTGTTATTTGCCAGTAGCTGGTTCAAGGGTTCTTCCTAACCTAATCAGTAGCGTTTATTGTTCCTGCAGACTCTCTTCTGGGCTAAAGGTCTATTTTAGCGTTTTGGCTGCCAGGGTACTCCGTCGCAACTAAGACAGAGTGCCCTGCCTGCCAAACTCTCAGAGAGCCCACTACATTTAGAGATGGTTGGACCTTGAATTTTCCGGTGATAGAGGCCCCATTGGCTCCATCAAATGAAAACTTCTTTACAATGATCTGATGGAGTTGGGGCAGTCTGAGGAAGGACACTATAGCACCCACCCTGCTTTGGGCATACCATGTAATTTTTTTTTCATTGGCTGCCAAGAAAAACCTGGCTGTGAGGGATAGAAGATAATGGTCCCCACACATTGGAGAGACCTCCCAGGGTGTGGGGGTCATTAGATTTTTGTTTTTCTAAAGCAAACTCCCGCTTTAGAAGTTTGTTTCTGAAAAACAAATATATTGAAAACGTTTGGTATATAAACATCAAAACCGACGGCGGTAGTCCACCAAATGTTTTACACATTGAAAAGAATCATTGTGACTGTGGTTCCTTGCAAAGTACAGAAAAAACTGCTTGGAAGTTGATCATCTGTAAACCTGATGGATGGTAGTCTGTCAGGATGGCGGAGGTAATATCCTCTGCCAACCTGGCAAATGGAGTACCGTCCATCAAACTCACAATTAGGCCGTAAGTTGAGTACTGAGATCTCGCAGGACACTTGATTAGACAAAGTCATGTGAGAGTTCAGAGCGTACCGAAACTGGCCTCATGTGCATCACTGTCTTGAGCCTCACATGTGAACTTACTTGAACAAACTTCAGAGTCTTCTTTGTTCCTGTGACTCCTCTGTTGAAATCCATTGGGTTTCTGAGATGCTGATATTTGTATCACTGTTGAGGTTAAACCCTGTAAAATAAGAAATAGGATTAGTGATTTCCTCTAGAAGTCAGAGAGGAGAATTCCAACAGAGACAACTGTTCTGGAACGACAGCAGTGCCCGACATGCAGCCCTGCATAAACTAAGTTTACACTCATGATGCAGACGGATCACTGACATAATATCGATGTAAAAAATATCGATGACAAGAATATCGAAGTAAAAATAAAGAATGCAAAAATATCGATGACAAGAATATCGAAGTAAAAATAAAGAATGCAAAAATATCGACTCCCTATACTTAAACAGGTAAGTACAAAAATATCGAATCAAAAATATCAAAGTAATAAGTATTGAATTAAAAATATATATAAAATAAAATAAATAAAATATATTAAATATTAATATTATTTTTAACAAACAAAAAAATGTAATATACATTTTAACTAAATATAACAAATACACTTAATTTAAAAATATATAAACACACAAACATAATTTATGCATATACATATATTTAACTATCTTTATTTAATTTGTAAACTTTAAAATTATATAAAAACAAAATATATATATCAATATTTTAAAATGAAAAAAACAGTCTATAATAAATTAAAAGATTAAATTATTTTAAAAAAATGAAAACTTACATTTCGCAATACAATAAATGCAACAGTAGGGAAAATGTTGGATAGCAAAATAATTACATTTACTATTCCAACTCCAGTGAGTGCAACAGTAGGGAAAGTATTGGATAGCGGAGGGGCAAAAATTACTATTCCCACTCCAGTGAGTGCAACAGTACAGAAAGTGTTGGATAGCGAAGGGATAAAAATTACTATTCCCACTCCAGTAAGAGAAACAGTAGGGAAAGTGTTGGATAGTGGAGGGGTAAAAATAACTATTCCCACTCCAGTGAGTGCAAAAGTAGGGTAAATGTTGGCTAGCGGAGGAATTAAATTTACTATTCCAACTCCAGTGAGTGCAACAGTAGGGAAAGTGCTGGATAGCGGAGGGGTAAAAATTACTATTCCCACTCCAGTGAGTGCAACATTAAGGAAAGTATTGGATAGCGGAGGGGTAAAAATTACTATTCCCACTTCAATAAGTGCAACAGTAGGGAAAGTATTGGATAGCGGAGCGGTAAAAATTACTATTCCCACTCCAGTGAATGCAACAGTAGGGTAAGTGTTGGATAGCGGAGGGGTAAAAAATACTATTACCACTCCAGTGAGTGCAACAGTAGGGAAAGTGCTGGATAGCGCAGGGGTAAACATTACTATTCCCACTCCAGTGAGTGCTACAGTAGGGAAAGTGTTGGATAGCAGAGGGGTAAAAAATACTATTCCCACTCTAGTGAGTGCAACAGTAGGGAAAGTGCTGGATAGCGGAGGGGTAAAAATTACTATTCCCACTCCAGTGAGTGTAACATTAGGAAAAGTGTTGGATTGCAGAGAAACAAAAATTACTAATAACATTTAAACAATAGAAAAAATTTAAAAAGTCATAAAAATAAACAATATTAAAAAAATATAAATGTAAATATATTAAACATATAAAAAGAAAACATATTATAATATAAATTACATATGACAAAAAGCTACAAATATTATATAAAATAAATTAATAAATACATTTTAAAACAATAATTATTTAAAAGAAGCAAATATTAACAAACAAATAAATTATGTAAAACATAAATGTATTTATTTTATTTCCTACCCTATAACACCACACCAATAAAAAACACTTAAAAAGTGTTATTTAAATGTATTTCCATAATTAACATAATTAATAATCAATTAAACAAATATTATTAATAAAAAAATAATAAACATTCATTGAATACACATGCTTTAACACTATAATATCCACAACACACACCTAAAACTAATTACACAATTACCATAATTAATTTCTAATTAATTAATTTAAATTAATTAACAGCTAATTATTAATTCATCAATTAAAAATAAATTACTTCCCACCATTTCCACCTATAAACACCACAACACACACCTAAAATTAATTACACAATTACCATAATTAATTACTAATTAATTAATTAAAATTAATTAACAACTAATTATTAATTCATCAATTAAAAATAAATTACTTCCCACTCTTCTCACCATTTACACCTATAAACACCACAACACACACCTAAAACTAATTACACAATGACCATAATTAATTACTAATTAATTATTTAAAATTAATTAACAACTAATTATTAATTCATCAATTAAAAATAAATTACTTCCCACCCTTCCCACCATTTACACCTATAAACACCACAACACACACCTAAAACTAATTACACAATGACCATAATTAATTACTAATTAATTATTAAAAAATAATTAACAACCAATTATTAATTAATTCAGAATAAATAACTTTCCACATTTAACACTATAACATCTAATTTCAACAAATATTAATAAATAAAAAAATTCAATAAATTTAATATAATTAAATTACTTCCCACCCTGTTCCCCTAAAAACCCACAACCCGCTACAGAACTAAAAACGCAAAATTCAAATTAAAACAAATTAATAACTACTAAAAATATTCAATACATTTTATATAATTAAGGGCCCGATTACGACGGCGGAAGGCCCGCCACCGCCAGCTGTGCGGTGGCTGGCCCTCCGCCATCGGACGACGATTCCTCGCCTGCCAAATTAGGATGGCGGGGGAATCGGACCGCGACCGTGGCAGGTGCAAAGACCGCCCGCCACGGATCCGCCACAGGCAATCATTCCGATTGCCTGGCGGAGCGGTCTGCATCTGTAAAATGGTGGTGTGCCTAGCAGGCACCGTCCGCCAAATTACGATGCTGGCTTCAGCCACCCTTTCCATGGCGTGGAAGGGCTGGCGGGGATTGGTTTCGGGGGCCTGTTTTGGGCCCCCCTTGTGTTGGGGGGAGGTGGTGGTGCACTGGGGGGGGTACCCATGGTACCTCCCTGTATTTCCCTGCACTAAGTGGAAGGCACCGCGTGGTGCCTGCCACGTAGTGTAGGGAAACGCACTTCCTACATTTTTAACATTGCGGTGGGTGCTGCAGCCAGCAGTACCCGCCACAATGGTAAAGATGCAAGATGGGACCGCCACGATGGCGGGCGCATCGTAATGCTACATGCGGGACCGCCGCCATACAGGCGGGCGGTCCCAGGCACCGCTACGATGAGTCCGCCCGCCATAGTAATCGGCCCCTAAATTACTTCCCACCTTATTCCCCTCTAAACCCGGAACTAAAAACGCAAAATTCAAATTAAAAAAAGTTAATAACTACTAAACTTTTAACACACATAATAAAAATACAAACAATTCTTATACAAAAAAACATACATCACATACATATAAAATATATACTAAAATACATAACATTAATAAAAAAATCGTTATTTTTAACAACTATATTTTTCCAAACGATATTAAACACTTCGATATTTTAAACATCAATATTACTTACCTAAAATCGATATTCTTGACCACGATATTTTGTCTTTCGATATTTCTGACCCACGATATTTTTACCTCGATATTTGTGCAAGTCGATATTTTTGCATCGATATTCTGTCTCTGCACCGATGCAGACCACCTAACTGCATACACCAGGTACGAGGTCCTAGGCCAATCCCAGAGATCTCAAACATATCCCTGTGCTTACATAGCAAGACTAGACCTAGACAGATATATAATTTGCTATGGTTGGGATGTTTGTTCTATACAGTTAGTAATGCTAATTACATTGTTTAGTTGCATCTGCCTAAGGATCGCAGCACATTTGCTTCATGATAGACTACGATATTTTCAATAAATGTACAGCAAATTAATTTGTGTCTTTCTTACGTTTACTATGGGCATGCATGAGTGAATAACGAAAGGGGAGGATCTGTTTCCATGGTTCCCTTGGGGACTAAAGGGTTATGTTCGAGGGTGCCAAAATCACATATTACTCTGGAACGGTTTGGAGTTCAGGTGAGGCACCATGAGCTAGCCAGGATTGGGCGAACAAGTACTGATGACGTAGAGAGACTCAGGGCCAGATGTACGACGCGCAAAATAGCGCCTCGCAAATTGCCAGTCTTTTGCCACTCGCAATTTTCGAGGCGCTATTTTGCATGTACAACAGAGTGTTTAACACTGTTTGCGATTCCCAATGGGGTCGCAAATTGCGAGGCTCATGAATATTAATGAGTCTCTCGCAATTTGCGAGCCCATTGGGAATGGCAGGCCCTCCCAGGTATGGTGGCCTGCTGGGCTCAGCAGACCACCATGTCTGGGACTGCTTTTAAATCAAGCAGTTTTTTTTTTTTTAATGCAGCCCTTTTTCCTTAAAGGAAAATGGGATGCATTTCAATAAAAAAAAAAGAAACGTTTTCGTTTCATTTTTTAAGGGCAGGTAGTGGTCCCTGGGATCACTGCCTGCCCTTAAAAAATATTTTCAGAGCCTGTCACAAAGGAGAACGGGTCCCCTGGGGACCACTTCCCATTTGCGACTCCATTACCACCCTCTTAAAGAGGGTGGTAATTTGCGAGTGTTGTGCGACAGCAATTGCGGTCGCAAAACATTCGTACATGGGTTACAGAGTCGCTATTTGGAAGGGATTGCCCCTTCCAAATAGCGAGTCTCTAAATACTTTTTTGTGAGTCGCAATTCTTTTGCGACTCGCAAAATTGTGTTTGTACATGGCCATTCCAATTTTAGCATGCGCAAACGGGTCGCTAACCCGTTTCCGCATGCTAAAATTGATCGTACATCTGGCCCTCTGTCCCTACGCGCTGACGTCCTGTGTTCAGTAATGGTTGTAGCTTGACTATGTAGCCTATCAATCAATCAAACCGAATTTATAAAGTGCAGCTAATCACTCGCAAGGGTATCCAGGCACTGAGAGCCAAACTGCTTGGGTGGAATCAGTTTAACAACCAGGTCTTGAGTCCCCTTCTGAATCCCTGAACAGAGGGTGAGGTCCGGAGGCAGAGAGGGAGGTTGTTCCAGGACTTCGCAGCGAGGTAGGAAAAGAAGCGTCCTCTAATGTTGCTTCGGCAGATGCGGGGTTAGAGCAAGAGAGAGGGAGGCGAAGCGCAAGTGTCTGGAGGGCTGGTCGAAGCTCAAGCGGTGGTTGATGTACGCCGGTCCTTGATTGTGCAGGGCCTGGTAGGCGTGGTTTAGTATCTTGAATTGACATCTCTTGTGGACGAGGAGACAGTGGAGTTTCTTGAGGTATGGGGTGATATGGGTCCATTTTGGGAGGTCGAGGTTGAGTCTTGCTGTATGGTATGAAGTCTCTTTAGGAGGTTGATGGTGATTCCCGCGTAGAGTGTGTTGCCGTAGTCCAGGCGGCTGGTGACGAGGACTTGAGTGACGGTACGTCTTGTGCTGACTGGGAGCCATTTGAAGATCCTTAGGAGCATGCGAAGAGTGAGGAAGCAGGCGAAGGAGACTGGTTTTTCATGGTGAGTTTGCTGTCCAGGATGATGCTGAGGTTCCAGGCGGGGTCAGTATGAGTGGGTGACGGTCTTAGTTTGGTGGGCAACCAAAAGTCGTTCCACGGGGAGGTGTCGTTCCCAAAGATCAGTACTTCCATTTTGTCTGTGTTGATTTTGAGGAAGTTGTTTTGCATCCAGTCGGCGATGCTGGTCATGCACAAGCAGAACTTGGCCCTGGTGATGGATGGTTCTTTTGATAGAAAGAGGATAAACTGGGTGTCATTTGCGTAGGATATGATGTTCAGTCCATGGGTTCTGACGATATTGGTCAGAGGGGTCATATAGGTGTTGAACAGAGTGGGACTGAAGGATCAGCCTTGAGGGATGCCACAGATGATGTCCTTGGGTTCTGAGGTGAAAGGTGGTAGGCTGATTCTCTGGGTTCTTCCGGTGAGGAAGAATGCAATCCATTTGAGGGCGTCCTCTTGGATTCCGATCTGATGAAGTCTCTTGATCAAGGTGTGGTGGAACACGTTGTTGAAGGCTGCTGAGAGGTCAAGGAGGATCAGGACGGCCATCTCTCTAGAGTTCTGATGTTGTTGCTGGCTGCGATCAGGGCGGTTTCAGTGCTGTGGTTCATACGAAATCCGGATCGGGATGGGTCCATAGGATGGTTGTCCTCTAGGTGTTCTGTAAGTTGGCAGTTGATGGCATTTTCGAGTACATTGGTAGAAAAGGGGAGCAGAGAGATCGGCCGGTAGTTCTTGAGATCAATGGGGTCGGCGTACAGTTTCTTTAGGAGGGGTTTGACTTTGGCGTGTTTCCATTCGTCTGGGAAGGTGGCAGAGGTGATGGATGTGTTGAAGATGTTGGTGAGTTCATTGATGATAGTCTTGTTCCCGAGGTTGAACATGAGGTGGGGACAGTGAAACCTAGGAGCTCTTGAGTGGACAATGTGCATGATGGTTGTGGTGCTCTGTGTGGTGAGCTGGTCCCAAGGGGTCATCCGGTGGTCAGAGTTAGCATGTGGGAGCGAGGAGGCTGAGGATGTCAGAGGCGGCAGGTTGGGGTTCAAAGTATTTGTAGATGGTGGCAATCTTGTTGTGGAAGAAGTACGCCAGGGTGTCTCAGAGTCCTTGGGATGTGGTGATGATGTTTCCGGTTACTGAGGGGTTGGAGAATTCCTTAACAATACTGAAGAGTTCTTTGCTGTGGTTGGAGCATGCTTCGATGCAGTCAACTAAGGTGTTCTTTTTTGTCTCTTTCAGGAGTAGGTAGTAGCGGTTGAGCGATATCTTGAAGGTGGTGCAATCTGTGAAGTCCTTGCTGGTGCACCATTTCCTTTCTAGTTGCTTGCAGTTGCGTTTTGTGGTTCTCGGTTCCGAGGTGTACCAAATGACACATTTGATGGGTTTGATGGGGCGACTCTGTCAGTGGTCCAGGTGGTGAAGTTCTTGGCAGCCTGTTCAAGGTTGGTTGTGGTGTCAGGGTGGGAGGTGTTGAAGGGGTTGGTCCATTGGCTTTCGGATACTTTGTTCCACCTGCAGTGTGAGGTGCTGGGTGGCTTGGTGGTGGTACTGGGGGCTGCTGTGATGGTGAAGTGGATAATTGAGCAGTCTGACCAGGTGATCTCGGTGACATGGCTGTATTTGACTCTGCTACTGGCTGTGAAAGTAGGGTAGAGTGGGTACCCTGCGTTGTGTGTGGGGTTGGTGACAAGTTGGGTAAGACTGATGTTCTTCATGCTTTCAAGGAGGTTGGCTGTGTTTGGAGTTGTTGGGGTCATCGAGGTGAAAATTGAGGTCTCCGAGGAAGATCTAGTGTTTGGTGTTGATGGCCAGTGGGGCAATGAACTCAGGGATGGTGTTGCACAAGCCGGGGCATGGACCTTGAGGTCTGTAGGTGAGGGTGCCTCTGGTGCCATTGGTTTTGAGTTGGAAGTTGAGGTGTTCCATGATCAGGGTGGTGTCATTTGCTGTGGTGGTTAAGTGGATGGTATCTTTGTGGATGATGGTGATCCCACCTCCGTGTTTGTTGATGCGGTCCCAGTGTGCTAACTTGTAGCCACTGAGTGTGGCTGTGGCAATGTCGGGCGTGGAGGCAGGGTTGAGCCAGGTCTCAGTGAGGAAGATGACATCAGGGGTGAGGGAGGTGATGGTCTCCCAGATCCCAATGGCGTGCTTGCAGAGTGATCAGGCATTGAGCGGAGGCAGTGGAGTTGTCCAGGCGCAGTTGTGGATGGCATGTTGGAGGCTCTTGCATGTATGGGTGCTCCGGTGTTGCAGGAGAAGAGACAGTGGCGGCATGAGAAAGGTCCTGCTGTTGAGCGTGGAGAGGTGCGGCAGCAGTTGTTGTTGCAGAGTCTGGTGTTCAAGGCAATGAGTTCGGCACCGGTGTAGCTGTGGGTGACGCGGGATCCAGGGTTCCTGGAGCTGGGCGCGGTCCAGGCAGGTGCAGACAGGCTTGACTTAAGCGTACCAGTGGCATGCCAGCAGCATGTCCACTGCACAGTTGCGCTGCAGCCCCCATTAAATAGGTCCTGGGAGGGGTGATGGGTGCTGGGCGGGGTTAGCAGCAGTGAGAAGCAGGCAGATAAAACAAAGACAGCAACACCAGGAAAACACAAGCGGGCAGCGAGGCAAAACCAACAACAATGAAAAACAAGAACGAATTTGAAAATAACACAACACCAAGGCTATAACAGTAAAAGCAATAGCAATACCATAAGATACAAGGGCAAAATTTGCAGGAATAACAAGGCACAGTCAGCAGGAATAGAGGCACAATCAGCAGGAATAACTAGGCACAGTCAGTGGGAGTGACAAGGCACAATTAGGGCTAAGATGTAGCATAAGTGAGGGAGCACAAGCGAGGCGGCGGGGAGCTGGCACGGGGGACCTGCTCAATGGGGTCAGCTTGCAGCCTCCATTAAAGTAGGTCCTAGGAGGGGGAAGGGGTGCTGGGCGGGGTTAGTAGCAGTGGGAGGCGGCCGGGAAAAACAAAGGAGGCAACAGTGGGAAAACATGAGAGGGCGGCGGAGTAAAACCACCAACATCAAAAAACAAGAACAAAGTTGAAAATAACACAACACCTATGCTATAACAGTAAAAGCAATACAATCAGCAGGAATAACAAGGCACAATCAGCAGGAATAACAAGGCACAGTCAGCAGGAATAACAAAGCACAATCAGCAGGAATAACAAGGCACAGTCAGCGGGAATAAAGGCACAATCGGCGGAAATAACAAGGAGCAATCAGCTGGAGCAACAAGGCTCAATTGGGGCTAAGCGGGAGCACAGGCGTGGAAGTACAAGCGAGGCAGAGGCAGAAGGCAGCTCACATGGGGGGGGGCCCCTACATAACAAAAAGCTGTTAATAATCTGCAGAGAAATGTATTACTTAACCACACACCAAATGAATATTTTATGGCAGCGTAGATATTGTAAGCCCATGTGTGGAAGGCGCAGACCGTGCACATGGCTAAAACCCTACTGCTGCTAAAAATGACAGCATAGACCCTCAATGCAGCTGCAACTACTAGCATCAGCACCAGAGACACCATGCATGTAATCTTGCTACAGACAAGACTCTTAAGCCAATTGCTTCTGGTCACCATGTTGTGCCCACAGGCTTGCACTGGGGCCCACGCAACAGACTGAACCGCCTTTACATGTACCCTGTGCATATGTCTGGATGGTGCTAACGGTGGCAGGCTACATTTTATGAGCAGCTTTAATGGTGTAGATCATCAAGATGGTGCATGCTCATTACTTTTCTAATCTTGTGGAACCTGCTCCAGTTGCCGTTGAACTCCACACTCATTCTTCATTGCAATGCAGCCCAAGCAGTGTGATTCCCATCAGCCTGACTGCATCCTCTTCAAGAGGACATTTTCTGGAACAAGATACATCATCAAATCCTGGGTCAGCCAGAGACTGTACAGGTCCCACACACCTTTCGACTTCATCTGGATGTCAATGTGTCTCTGGGACCCTTTGCCAGTGACTCTTACATTGAGACTGTACATCCACCTCCAATAGATCAAGTCTACGCCTCCTTCCAAAATAGTGATCCCAACCTGGACACGGATAATTACAAGAATATGTACAACTTTCACAGTTATGTGCACTCATGCCTTCGCATGTCCACTCCAACCGGAATATCTTTCAATACACTCTGTGGGAACAACACTACACTCTGTGGGAACAATGTGCTGCCCTGCACTCTTCCCATCCTTTGCTGCAGAGATTCTTTATTTTGATGTGAATGTTCATTTTAAATTCACCGGTTATTTTTTTTACAGGAACCAGCACGTTTTGTTTGTACTTCTCTGCTGCGTCATAAAGCTTTCTTGAGTCATAGACAGAGTTAAGTTATGATGTATTGAATGCAAATGTTTCTTGACAAAGTTTCTGAGACATAAAATCTTGGTATCTTGGTGGATCTGATACATTTTCCCCACATGCATGCAAGCACCAATGGCTTATAATATTTCTTAGTCATACTGTCCAACAATAAACATGCTTAGGCGTCACACACAGATCTTCAAATACCTTAAGCTCCACAGCTGAACTACTTCTGAGGTAGAGATATGTTTTCATCTGAATTAAGTACTTTGCTTGATAATTGTACTCTCAGGGGCAGATTTACAAGCCCCTTGCGACACATTTGTGCTGCCGTTGCGTCACTTCTGTGACGCAGCGGCGGCGTAAACCATGCGCCACGTTGCGACTTATTTACAACGTGACGCATCTAGGGAGATGCGTCATGTTGTAAGGCAATGCGCCACATGAAACCTGCGTCAGGTTTCATATGGGCGTTCCGTCGCAGGAAAGCCTCGTAAAAGTGATGCCGTGAAATCTACAAGATTTCACTGAGTCAGTTTTACGACGCCGCTGGGTCAAACCCTTACGCCTACTTGAAGCAGGCGTAAGGAGTGGCGCACCACGTTAAGTATGGGCGGCCCCTGAGCATTGCTGGAGTTGCGTCGCGCTTGCGACAAGACTCCAGCAATGCGCCGCCCTTACGCCACAAGATGCGACACACATCTGCCTATCCTTGCGCCACGGTGCGCCGCATTGTAAATGCGACGCATCCGTGGTGGCGCAAGGGGAGAATTGCATGTCGCATCTATTCTGGCGCATCCCTGCTGATTTGCAGAGATGTGCCAGTCCTTGTAAATCTGCCCCTCAATGTTTTAACTTATGCTTCTAAAGATACTGGGGCCCTCAGCGTGGTGGCAAAAGACAGGGACCGCCACTGGCGGCAGAGTGCCTAGCTACGCCACTGCCCTGAGCAAACTGCCCGGGACCCATATTCACTCCAGCGAAGGTGAATACTTGCTGTATTGGTAAGCTTTGTGAAATGTGGTCTTGTGACGAATCCATTTCTTCTATTCTCACACATATAGACAGCCCACATGAAAATGTGGATGTTGATATTTTTCTTGTAGGACCTACTCACTCTGTTAAACAGAATCTTGCAAGCTTATTCATAAATCTACACGCAGCCTTGTGGGGATATACACAAATCTGCATGCTCACATTCAGAGTGCTGAGACCTATATCACAAATGCAGCTCTTAAATTAACAGAGAACTATGAGCAAACATTGTCCTATAAAATATATGAAGTATCGGAACTCACATCCTCAGCCCGTCAATTATTAGGGATGACATGGAGTCATTTCTTTGAAAGTAGAGCAATATCAAATTTACACTGGAATTTTCAGACATTTGAAGCTCACTCTGTGCCTTGGTTTCTTTTGAATGACTCACTCTTTGATCCTTAGAGCTTACATCATCCATAGAAAGCTTTCAGCAGACAAAAGCCAATGTACTCACTATTGTCCATTCAACAAATAGAACTCCAGCTACTCGCATCTTTTGACCTGCAAGGCCTTTAACTGTTAATTCATAGTAAAATGTAATTTCCCAAAATAAGTTACCCTCCTGAAGGTTGCCGCAATCTTATGCGCAGTTTACACATTTAGCTAACACCACTATGCCTCATAGGTGAGAGACCCGATCATCACATTATTGTATCCTTAACAGGGAGCTTGTCCTTCCCAGCACTACTTCCTGGTCTAACCTGTGGGTCAGGCACGTCTTCGTAAGAAAGTTGCTATATATATATATATATATTTTTTTTTTTTATTGTTTGGGGGTGTTTTATATAGCACGAGCTCGCCCCGAAGGTATCAGAGCGCTTTACATGAGCACCAGTTGCCTTTCATTTTGTTAGGCAGGGGGAGATTAAGTGATTTTGCCCCGAATCACAGGATGCTGGACGTCCCTGCCGAGACTCGAACTCGCTTCCCCGCTTCGAGATCGACCGCTTTAGCCATTAGGCCACATCATGTGGAGTCGTTGCGTTTAACAATACATTCCTCTGTTACCAAATGTATCCTACTTAGTACGTTTTTCCAGTCCCCTATTGTGCACTATATCGTGGGATTTTGTATCTGGTTGTTCTCTCAGCACAAATACACTGTTGCAGTTTCGCCTTCTTCTTCTCATCACCTCAAAAGGTCTGTTATCTCATGTAGCGGCCTCCTCAAGAACTAACACCTGTGCACTTTAAAGGGTGGACTACTATTGGATCACTTTTGCTTATACTTGATGTACACATCACTGTGACAGCTGAATTGTATGCTCTAAGAATACTGCACTTAGCTGCACCTGTTGCTGCACCTTTTGCAAACTGCACATCCACAGACTTTATGGATGTCCTGTCCACTAATTTTCCAGCATCCAACACCTTGGGCTCTGGGCTCCTTTGCACTTTTTAATTCATCTTGGTGGCATGTCTAACACTGCCAGTTTCTTCATTTCCTCCCTGTTCACTGGCTTGGTGCCCATGTTCATCATCTAGGTAGCTGTTTTGTTTTCCTTATCCTACAAATTATAATGTTGCAATACCCTTCTGTGCAGAATGCTACCTTTCAAGTGCATGTTCACTGGATGCGCCCTGGATGCAGCCTCGCTTCAAATTCTATAGTTTGTATTTTCTAGGTACCTACTCGCTGGGCTCCACCCTTTTTCACCTGTCATTTGTGTGCACTTTCTTTATTATTGACTTGACGCTTGAATGCACCCACGTGGTGCACATTGATTCACTTTTGTCATCAGATACCTCCAGGTCATTGCTGTCCTTCTCTTCATTGGCCTCCTGCATTGGCTCAGCACATGCTCACTGTTGAGGCCAGTTGTGCTGTGGGCTCCATACTAAGGGTCCCCCATTCATAAATGGATGATCTTCGGTTTGATTCATCTGTATCACTAGATTCACTGTGGGATATGCCCACCATAGTATCCGCTGTGCAGCAATCATCTGATGTTCACCCTAGGAGGTATTTTAGTTGTTAGTTTTAGTTAGGATTGCTATGGGATAGTGGACTATCCTCTTTTAAGGGGATAGTGGACTATCCTCTTTTAAGGGTATAATGGACTATCCTCTTTTAAGGGTATAATGGACTATCCTCTTTTAAGGGGATAGTGGACTATCCTCTTTTAAGGGGATAGTGGACTATCCTCTTTTACAGGGATAGTGGACTATCCTCTTTCACGGGGATAATGGACTATTCTATTTTAAGGGTATAGTGGACTATGCTCTTTTAAGGATATCGTGGACCATCCTCTTTTAAGGGTATTCTGGACTATCCTCTTTAATTATCCTCTTTTACGGGGATAGTGGACTATCCTCTTTTACGGGGATAGTGGACCATCCTCTTTTAAGGGGATAGTGGACTATCCTCTTTTACGGGAATAGTGAACCATCCTCTTTTAAGGGGATAGTGGACTATCCTCTTTTACGGGGATAGCGGACCATCCTCTTTTAAGGGGATAGTGGACTATCCTCTGTTAAGGGGATAGTGGACCATCCTCTTTTAAGGGGATAGTGGACTATCCTCTTTTACGGGGATAATGGACTATTCTATTTTAAGGGTATAGTGGACTATGCTCTTTTAAGGGTATTCTGGACTATCCTCTTTTACGGGGATAGTGGACTATCCTCTTTTACGGGGATAGTGGACTATCCTCTTTTAAGGGGATAGTGCACTATCCTCTTTTACGGGGATAGTGGACCATCCTCTTTTAAGGGGATAGTGGACTATCCTCTTTTACGGGAATAGTGGACCATCCTCTTTTAAGGGGATAGTGGACTATCCTCTTTTACTGGGATAGCGGACCATCCTCTTTTAAGGGGATAGTGGACTATCCTCTGTTAAGGGGATAGTGGACCATCCTCTTTTACGGGGATAGTGGACTATCCTCTTTTACGGGGATAGTGGACCATCCTCTTTTACGGGGATAGTGGACTATCCTCTTTTACAGGGATAGTGGACTATCCTCTTTTACGGGGATAGTGGACCATCCTCTTTTACGGGGATAGTGGACTATCCTCTTTTACAGGGATAGTGGACTATCCTCTGTTAAGGGGATAGTGGACCATCCTCTTTTACGAGGATAGTGGAATATCCTCTTTTACGGGGATAGTGGACTATCCTCTTTTACAGGGATCATGAACCATGCTCTTTTACGGGCATCGTGGACCATCCTCTTTTAGGGGATCGTGGACTGTCCTCTTTTAAGGGTATAGTGGACTATCCTCTTTTAAGGGTATAGCCGACTATACTCTTTTACAAGGATAGTGGACTATCCTCTTTTAAGGGGATAGTGGACCATCCTCTTTTAAGGGGATAGTGGACTATCCTCTGTTAAGGGGATAATGGACCATCCTCTTTTACTGGGATAGTGGACTTACCTCTTTTACGGGGATAGTGGACCATCCTCTTTTAAGGGGATAGTGGACTATCCTCTGTTAAGGGGATAGTGGACCATCCTCTTTTACTGGGATAGTGGACTATCCTCTTTTACGGGGATCGTGGACTATCCTCTTTTAAGGGGATAGTGGACTATCCTCTGTTAAGGGGATAGTGGACTATCCTCTGTTAAGGGGATAGAGAACCATCCTCTTTTACGGGGATAGTGGACTATCCTCTTTTACAGGGATAGTGGACCATCCTCTTTTAAGGGGATAGTGGACTATCCTCTGTTAAGGGGATAGTGGACTATCCTCTGTTAAGGGGATAGTGGACCATCCTCTTTTATGAGGATAGTGGACTATCCTCTTTTACGGGGATAGTGGACTATCCTCTTTTACGGGGATCGTGGACCATGCTCTTTTACGGGGATGGTGGACCATCCTCTTTTAAGGGGATCGTGAACTGTCCTCTTTTAAGGGTATAGTGGACTATCCTCTTTTAAGGGTATAGTGGACCATCTTCTTTTAAGGGGATCGTGAACTATCCTCTTTTAAGGGGATAGTGGACTATCCTCTTTTAAGGGGATAGTGGACTATCCTCTTTAAAGGGTATAGTGAACTATACTCTTTTACCGGGATAGTGGACTATCCTCTTTTAAGGGTATAGTGAACTATACTCTTTTACAGGGATAGTGGACTATCCTCTTTAAGGGGATAGTGGACTATCCTCTTTTACAGGGATAGTGGACTATCCTCTTTTAAGGGGATAGTGGACTACCCTCTTTTAAGGGGATAGTGGACTATCCTCTTTAAAGAGTATAGTGAACTATACTCTTTTACCGGGATAGTGGACTATCCTCTTTTAAGGGTATAGTGGACTATCCTCTTTTAAGGGTATAGTGAACTATACTCTTTTACAGGGATAGTGGACTATCCTCTTTTAAGGGGATAGTGGACTATCCTCTTTTACGGGGATAGTGGACTATCCTCTTTTACAGGGATAGTGGACTATCCTCTTTTACGGGGATAGTGGACTATCCTCTTTTGCGGGGATAGTGAACTATACTCTTTTAAAGTGATAGTGGACTATCCTCTTTTAAGGGGATAGTGGACTATCCTCTTTTAAGGGGATAGTGGACTATCCTCTTTTACGTGGATAGTGCACTATCCTCTTTTACGGGGATAGTAAACTATACTCTTTTACAGGGATAGTGGACTATCCTCTTTTAAGGGGATAGTGGACTATCCTCTTTTACGGGGATAGTGGACTATCCTCTTTTACGGGGATGGTGGACTATCCTCTTTTAAGTGCTGTAACATTGAACGCCCATGCGGAGAGCTTTCTCTGCTTTGTGAGCTAAAATATCCACACAGGGGGCTCAATGACAAAATAGTGTTCAACACTGTCTACATTTAGAGAGCACACACTGCTCTCCACCTTGAATGTCACTCTTATCTACCGGTACATCGGTTCTATATTATGTTTAGAACATGAGCTCTGTTTCGTTTACGTGAACCTTCTTCTTTCTACAAATTTTCCCAGTGGAACTATCCTTACAATATTGATAGAGTGTTTCTCTCTTCTTCCTCTATCAGGCACAAAATCAATAGAATGAGCACAAATGTTGAAGTTTCTTCAGAACAACTAGACCGTTTGCACCCACTGGCATACTATTATCTTAGTGGGCACAGGTTCATAATCAGGCTAAAATTGTTCATATTATCTTATTTTAATATAGCAGTTCATACCATGATCGTTACTTAAAAAACACCTGTTCTTTTTGCACCTTAGTGGCTGCAAGTATGTAATCCTCTCACAATTTGTCATATTATCTTAGTTTAATGGTGGCGATTTACAGGATGATGGTTACTTAGAAAATACCTATTCTTTTTGCAGCTATCACAACTGATGACTTGGGAGACACCGTTTTTAGCTTTAGCCCCCGGCCCTGGAGAATCTGCCCTAACTCTTGGGAAGCGAGACATCTTGGCTTTCCCTATTGAAATCTACACATGTTTTTTGCTTTTAAATATGTGAAAGTGTATGTAAATAAAAATAAGGAAGCACCACCGTTGGCACATTTTTAACCCCTGGCGTGACGAGGATAGCGCATTCATAATTATTAGGGGACTTAGGGCTTGATTTAGAGTTTGGTGAACCAGGTTACTTCGTCACAAAAGTGGCGGTTAACCTGTTTGCCTTAATACAATTCCATTATATTCTACAGCACTTCTAATATGGCAGATAGGAAATCCCTCACATTTGTGGCAGAGTAACTCATCCAACAAACTCTAAATCAGGCCCTTAGACACAATAAGTCAAACTGCACCCCACCAGCTATAACACAAGTGATTAAGCCAAACTGGTGGGGTTGCACGAGTATAGGTGGTTACCACAGGCAAACCAGCACCAGTGATGAGAGGCCTTCACACGATATGCAATTCACGGTCCCCTTGCTTCCTCTGAAATTGATCTAAGGAGCACACCAAGGAAGAGAAGCCGAGAACACTGCACCCGTGTACCCACTGGTAGCTCTCGTGAAATGTCTTCTCCTATTTTTTAAGAAAGCACCACAGCAATACCATGGACTCTAGCACTGCAGCACAATTTTTTTTAAACATATTGTTATTGGCATTTATTATTAATAGCGGTTTGGAAAACACATCTACAGCAGTACATAATTTGCCCAGACCCTGGGCAAGAGGTAGCAAAAGCACAACTACTTGCAATAAACCTCAGACATCCACCACATCTGGGATGGGGACACTAATCTCTGTAACTGTAGATATCCCTGCACATCATTTGGCCCTCACATATTTGAAGTGATATCTAAGGTGTGTATGAGCGTGCTACAACTGCTAATCAGCGCGAATTCATAAAATTAAGAGGTGTGAACCTCATCAAGTAAGAATATTTGAGGGGAAGCCTATAACAAAATTCCCAACCATGCAAACTTCGAAAGAACAGTGCAGGGTACACATGCATGTGAAGGCCGAGGGGTAGTTAGCGTGGGGTAAGCGCCGGGGGTAGGATGGACCTCACCGCCAGCTCCCGTGTCCAGTGTATGGATGTGGTCTCTAAATGCCAATGAGAGTAGGGGGGCCTAAAGGGCAGGCAGATTGCATCTCACACTATTATTTCCCAGGCTACGTAGGATTTCTCAGGGGCGATCAGTCTCGGGCTGCAGAGCATCTAGTCTTGTCACCCCCAACAGTCAGGCACTATATCCACGTCGGTGTCTCTTCTCCCACCTGCATACCCTCCCGGTCATCCAAGTCCTCTGCCAGCTCTCTCTCTGGGTTGTCCCAAGCATTGAGGACTTCCATCCACACTTCTGCTAAGGGGCGACGCCTCAGCCCTCGGGACTCCTCCCTAAGCAGAGCCCTTCCCTCCGCTCCGGCTTACTGGGTCACATCCCTCCTCCAAGTCCCCACTACAGGCCCACTGCCCGATTTCCAGGCCATAGCTATCCTCCTTTTGGCCAGCACCAGTGCCAAGTCGATAAGCCTGGATCCCACGTTCCATTTAGGAGGTCATGGAAAGAGTCCTAACAGACAGACCTCCACTGACGAGTTAAGGGCGCATCCCAGCCTGGCCTCCAGGGCAGCCATGACCTCCTCCCAAAATTGTCGCAATATTTCACATTCCCACGTCCTGTGTATGAAGTCTGCATAGATGTGGTTGCAGCGCGGACAGCAGCGTGGCTCACCACCATAAACTACCTGAAGTCTATTAGGGGTCATATATGTAAAATGCAAATAGTTAAATTGTGTGTATTTCAGCTTGGTGATTCTCGAAACCTTCCTGGGATAAGCTAGGATCTTATTCCAGTCCGAGTCCGGAGGTTCCCGGTCCAGATTCGCCAGTAGTTGAGCCAGTGAAGCTCCCATGTGAGCAGAGGACCCCACCAGGCCCAGCTCCTCTTGTCTCTGCCCATCCAGTCACTGACTGGTCCACTGGATCTGAGAAGCCAAGAAATACAGCTCAAAGTTTGGCGCACCCAGACCTCACTCCACCACGGGGTGCCGCAGGGTCTCTAGTGACACCCTCTGTCGAGTCCCGTCCCATATTAACTCACGTAGCAGTGTGTCTAATTGGCAGAACCAGTGCGAGGGTACCACCACTGGGAGCTTGATGAAAAAATACAACAGGCGCAGAACATGACAATTTTGGACAAAGATATTCGGGCCATAATCGGCAATCGTAAGGAGTGTCAAAAGGGGACACAGGATCGAAGAGATCTGATTGATTTCCCGAGATTACCGTCTCGCAGGTCCTCGAGGGTGTGGAATATCTGTATCCCCAGATAGCGAAATGTGTCCTGAGCCCAGTTAAGATCTGCAGGAAGCTACCATGGCCGAGAAGCCTCTGGGTGCATTGGGAACAAATAGGTTTTGTTCCGGTTGACCCTCAAGCCCGAGAGTTGTTCAAAGACACACAGGACGCCAGGTGCTTTAGTGGAGCCAACAATGACATCCCTCAAGAAAATTAACAGATCATCGGTGTATAGGGAAATATTATGTTCTCAGCCCCCAAACATCAGTCCTAGTCCCCCTCCCCACTGTCTGAACAATTCAGCTGAAGGCTCGGTAGACAGTGCCAACAGTAGAGGAGACAGGGGGCAGCCCTGTCGGGTACCTCGAAAAATCTTGTATTGAGAAGATACTGTCCTGGCGGGTTTTACTCGTGCAGTAGGGGTCTCATACAAAAGTTTAACCCACTTAATCCAGCCAACTCCTAGGTCCACCTTCTTCATAACTTTGAACAAAAAATCCCATCTAATCGTTTCGAAGGCTTTCTAGAGGTCTACCGACAACAGGGCTGCTTGCGGAAAGGACTGCATTGCTGGGTGGTATAACACAGAGTACAATCTCCGGAGATTAAGTGATGTGTTCCTTGCCGGGATAAACCCGTTCTGGTCATCATGTATAAGTGTGTGCATATATGGAAGTAGATGGAGAGCCAATGTCTTACTTAAGAGCTTAAAGTTCATGTTAAGCATGGAGAGCGGATGAAAGTCCATTGTGCGGGCACCGAGTAGTCAATTTGAGAAGGGGGATCACAACTGCATTCCATGTGGACTACAGCAATTTTCCTCAGCCGTAGGGATTCCGCATAAAGGGCCTTGAGTCAGGGGGTCAACTTCGGGGCATAAACTGAGTAAAACTCTGCCGGGAGATCGTCTGGGCCCGAAGTCTCACAATCAGCCATACTTTTGATAGCAATGCGTATTTCCTGACCCGACACCGGGCCTCCCAATATCTCCCCTACCTGGTGATCTAGTTCACGTAACTGCAGTGTGGCCAGGAAGGTCATCTGGGCCTCTGGAGCAATGTGCTGAGGCAAGTCATACAGACCCCTACAATAGTCACGAAATTGAGTGTTAATGGCTTTGGGCGTCACCAGTTATCGTCTTAATGTGTGAAATCAGCGACCACCATGTTTGCGGCCTACCAAGCTTGCCACAGCCTACCGGGGCATCCCTCTTCTTCCTGCACCCTGGAGAAGTAACCCATATAGTCATGGCATTGGAGCTTCTCCAATGCAACATTGTAGAGCTCACGTGTTTCATGAAGGCCCTCCCGGTCCGATACCTCTGTACCCTGGGCATTGTCAAGGCTATGCACCACCACCTTAAACGCCTCCCATTCTATTTGTCTCGCGGATGTCGAATCTGTGTTAATATCAAAATAACCATCTATGGCGGTCCCCAAAGTTTCCCGAAAACATGTGTCCTCCAGGGTCGATGGGTTGAGCCTCCACAGGTATATCAACGAGTGCTCCCCTACGGGTCTAAAGTCCAATAATAAGGGGATGTGATCGGAAAATGTGCACCCTAAGTATTTGGTCACAGAAGAACTAAGCCCCTGGGAACACATAAAGGAGTCCATTTGTGTATGTAACTGATGTATGGAGGAGTAAAAGGAATAATCCCTAACAGCTATGTGTTGTGTTTGCCAAATATCTTTCAGGGCCTAGTGTCTCGGCCACTCCTAAAAACCCACAGCAACCCAATGCACAGGAGCCCTAGGTAACGGGGGTGGGAGCAATCCAGGGTAACAGCCACCACACTGTTTTTTTTTTATTCCAAACTTTATTTAAAGTTTCACATGAGAACATAACATAGGTGTGCGCTCAGAAGCCAGCAGAGGAATCGAATATTGATACATCACAGTGGTTACAGTTCAAGACATCAGCCCCTCCACAGCACCGCCCACTCCACAATCTGTAGCCAGGTGTTAAAAGCATTTAAAAGCCCCCTCCCCTTCAGAACTCGCATCATTTTCCCCTGCAGTGGCGCTTTGGGAACCTGTCTGGAGGCCTTCCGCCAGTAGGTCATGACAGAGCTCCCTCGAGAGCCTTAAATCATCCTCTAGTTTCTCATCCCTGCGACACCTCTTCATGTGTACCTCCTCAGCTAATGTCCATTCGTGCACATCCCGAATCCATGCAGAAATCTCCGGTGCCCGCACCCCCATCCAAACAATGGCAATTCTACGCCTTGCCAGCACCAACAGTAGTTGCTGTAGCCTGTACACCATCTTGCTTCGTTTTTTGGGTTTTCGGATCAACTCTAGTAGACAGTGGTTGGGTGTTAATTGCACTCTACTGTTCATGCTGCCTCTTATCCGCTCCACTACCTCTAACCAGAAACTACTGACCTCAGGGCATTTCCATGCCAAGTGCAGGAATTTGGCCCCTTCTTTATGGCACCTAGGACATGAGTTGGGCCTACTGGGGGCCATGCAATGTATTCTCTCAAGAGTCATGTATGTATGCTGCGCGTAGTTATAGTGTATTTACCGGAAGCGGGCATTACAGGAGATCGTGTGTGTGAGCACGCCTACCACCCTCCAGTCCTTGTCTTCCAACGGCTCCTCCAGGTCCGCATTCCAAGCTGCAAATGCCACAGGGGGGAGCTCTGGCGTCTGCCCTCATTGCCCTATACAGTAATGATATAGTACGCCTGCCTGCCCCACATGTAAGTAGAATGTCTAATGTCTGTGTGAGCTGTGGGATCAATGGGTACATAGGCCATATTTCTTTAAATATATTAGCTAAGGCAGCATATTGTAGGTATTGTCCCTGCCCCAGACCAAAGTACCCACAGGCCTGTTCGAATGTGATGAAGCTCTTGCCCGGATACAGATCAGCGAGCGTGTCGCACCCCCCCCCCTCCTGCCACGCCCGATGTGACATATTGGACATCACCCTCCTGACCAGCGCAAGATCCCACACCGACAATTCCCAATGAAACGGGGCGTGCCTCAAGATTCGCTCCACAACCGTTTGCCAAATGCGCGCAGTCTGCCCGATCGCATACAGCACTGCGTCAGAGGCTCCCGCGCCCCCCATGAATAGTGACGGCAGGTCAGTAACTGGAACTCTATCCTGAAGTAGCCGTTTCTCCCAGTTGTCCCCCTCGGAAAACCATCTAGCGGTGTGTTGTAGTTGAGTGGCATAGTAGTAGAGCTCCAATCTGGGAGCCTCGAGTCCGCCCTCCTCATATGTATGATTCAGTGTGGCCAGCGCCACTCTGCTGCGCCGACCTGCCCAGTACAGGTCTATCAATATGGGATCCAATGTCCAAAATATCCGCCTAGGAATAGGACACAAAGCGTTCTGTAGCATATAAAGGCAGCAGGGCAGTACCACCATTTTAGCTATCGCTAACCTGCCCGCTAAGGAGAGCGGAAAAGTGTTGCAAAAGGCCACTGACCCTTTTAGTGCATCTATCACTTTATGGACATTAAACTGTAATATCTGTGAGTCCTCGCCCACTACCTGTATGCCCAAATACCTGAAGGTCTCAAGCCCAGTTGAGGAAGAGGCTCCGCACATTGGTCCGCCAGACGTGCCAGAGTGAATATCAGAGATTTTAACCTGTTAAGACGCAGCCCCGAGCACCCACCAAACTCCTCCAACACCTGCAGTAGTCTCGGAACCGCCTCCTGTGGTGAGGAGACATAGAATAATGCATCATCAGCATACAGTGATATGACATGGGAGGTTCCACCGACACTGATTCCCTAACGGGCCAGGTCCCTGCGCACCCAAATCACCAGTGTCTCTATTGCCAGCGCAAACAGCAGTGGAGAAAGTGGGCAACCCTGGCGCGTCCCCCTCCCTAGCCTCCACTCTGTTGACCTGCTATGCCCCACCCGAACTCTGGCACTAGGTGCTGTGTATAAGATCTGTACCCACTTTCTAAACCGCGGGCTGAATCCGGCCACCCTGAGCACCTCCAATAAGTACCCCCAATCCATGAGTCGAAAGCCTTTTCCAAGTTTATGGAGGCCAAGGCTAGGTCCTCGTCTCTTTGTCGTACTTCGTGCAGAATGTGCGTTAACCGCCTGATGTTCATGCCCGTGTTACGGGTTGGTATGAACCCGCATTGATCTTCATGGACCAGGTGTACCATATGAATAGCAGCCAGGACCTTGCATAGGATTTTAACATCCGAGTTTATCATCGTGAGGGGTCGGTACGCTGAGGGATCCTGGTCATTCCCCCCTGGCTTAAGTAGCATAACAATTTCCCCTTCGCGCATTGTCGGGGGCAATACCCCCGCTTCAAAGGCCTCCTCATATACCTGTAGTAAGGGCTGGACAAGCTAATTTGAGTAGGTCTGAAAAAAGGCCATTGGGAACCCATCCGCCCCTGGGGCCTTGGTACCCAGCATGTCTCGAAGCGCCTCCTGTGCTTCTTCGGCGGTGATATTGGCATCAAGCTTCTCTAGGCCTCTAGGTGAGAGCTGCAGGAGCGCCAAACCCTCAACAATGGGGACGTACCTCTCTGCTGTTACTCCGGGGTCTGCAGTGTAAACCCGCTGTAAATGGTGCTGAAACACCTCTAGGATCCCAGCCCTGGTGTGGACAAGGCTCCTTCCCTCAGCTTTCAAACTAGTAGTCAATGGGGGAGCCTGCTCCATCCGTAGTATCCATGCCAGCAGGCGACCTGACTTGTCTCCTTCGACATGAAGCCTCTGGTGGTACCGCTTCAGGGTGTACTTATCCAGCCTATCCCAGATATCTGCTATGCGCTAGCGCTGTTCCCGTTCCCTCTTGCCCACATCTAGGTCTGTTGGGGTCCCCGCCTGTATGGCAATCAACGTTTTCTCCTCTCTGTCAAGCTCCCCAAGTAGTTGTCTCCTCACTCCGCACACAAGTCCCATACTCGCCCCGCGAGTCACTGCCTTCAGAGCCTTCCACTAAGTGGCCCTCCCGGTGGTGCCCCCCCAGTTCGTCTCTAGGTAGTCTGTTACTGTCTTTGATAGTGCAGCCCTCCCCATTTCATCTCTAGAAGATCGGGCGGGAATCTCCAGCGCCTCAGGCCCTGTATAGGAGACTCCCACCTCACCAGGCAACGCACCAGGGAATGATCAGACAAGTAGCGCATCAAGTGAGTTACCTCTGACTTCGGGAAGGCCGGTAGACCCGATACCAGAACCCTATCTAGCCTACTCTGTGTTCCATGTGTTAGTGATTGGCATGTGAATAATGGAAGTGTGGGATGTGTCTCCCTCTATATATCATGGGCCCCCAGATCGTGCATGACCTTCCTGAGCATGTGGGACATTTCTAGGTTCCGTTCCAGTCCTACGGGGATATCTGTCAAGGGCTTAGTCCAGGACACAATTAAAGTCGCCCATCCATATGTATGGAAGGTCTAATTCGTTGGACAATAGTTCCTGGGTGACCTGGAAAAACGCGGGGTCATCTATGTTCGGGGCATATGTATTTAATATGACAATTTCCCTGCCATCTAGGGAGCCTCGCAGAAGTACATATCTGCCATTCACATCTGATTCACTATATGTCGGAGTAAATGGAATGCCGGGCCACCCAGATCATAGTACCCCTGGCGAAGGTAGAGAAAGAAGAATGGTGAATATGACCTCGCCACTTCTTGGCTACTCTGGCTGCCCCAGTATCATCCAGGTGCGTTTCCTGGAGGCAAGCAATTGATATGTGATGACGTTTAAGAAATGTCAGCACCCTATGCCTTTTGGTGCAAGTATCCAATCCCCACCCATTCCAGGTCAAGAATTTGTACTCAGCCCCCATCGTGAAGTGTACTTGCTCCAGCCACCAACGTCGATCCCTGCCCACCCATAATTAAGCTACTGCAGTGCACACCTTCTGAACAAACCAAAACATGAAGACTTATAGCAACAAGACCCATCCCCCCACCCACGGATATTTTGCAAACAACAATCTGGTAAAAAAATGCCTCCCCCTATGACGTGCCAGGTCACACGCATCACCCTGTATCGCCCAACTGGGGCAAAACACTCTCAAGCCACCCTAGGTAAAGAAATCTGGACCCACTCTTCCAAAGACCCTGACCTTTGACCTCTTCAGGTATGACTGCCCCGTGGCGTGAAACTGCTTGTCACCAAATAGATGCAAACAACATTATTGGACCCGCCCCGGCGTGTATGACAAGCACCCGCCCTCCCAACGCAATAGACCACTTCTGCCTTTGAAAGGTCCACCTACTTGGGGACGGGTCCCCACGGCCAGCCCGGCCCAGAGGCCCTCACTTGCCCCCTGTCCCCCACCCTGGTCGAGCAGTGTTTCCTGGACTACATCCACTGATGCATTTGGCCATTGTGTCAGTTATCCATTGTCCGGATTGGCAGTGTCCCCCTCCGCCTCCAGTGCCGAAAGGGAGTCTGCACTCATATGTAATGTTCCATCACTCCCAACCGTGATCCTTTTGTCCGGGCCTATGCCCACGGGGAGTGACCCCTTTTCTCCCCCCGTGGTTTGTGTTCCTTGCAGAGATCTGGTACCCCATTTCTTGCTCCGGTTCCGTGGTTCTCGCGGAGGAAGTGCATCCCCCTGAATCTCCAACCATTCCCACACTTCCTCGGGGCTCCCGAAGAAGTGTGCTTGACCCTGCGCCAGGACCTTGAGTTTCGCGGGGTATAGCAGCATGTATTGCAGGTGCATGTCCCTTAATTTCCTCTTAACACCTAAGAACGATTTCCTTTGTTCCTGCACCTGCTTGGTATAATCAGGATAGATGGATACCTTGCTGTTTTCAAAGAAGAGGTCTTGTTGCTCTCTGGCGGCCCGAAGGATGCAGTCCCTGTAATTCAGGATTTTTTCGATGAACGCCCGGGTTTTGATCCATTGCTGCAGAAACGACTCTACAGACCTGCCCTCTCGGGAAAGCCCAGTACGCGGATGTTACTGCGCCCAGCACGGCCCTCCACGTCTTCAGCGCAGCGCTCCAGGGCTTTCGTTGAGGAGGTTAAATGCGACACTTGTTTTTTCAAGGCGGCCATTTCTCCCTTGAGGCCAGATACGTCCTCCTTCACCACTGTGACCTTATCCGCTACTTTGTGGAGGTCAGCCCACAGAAGATTGACGTCAATGGAGACGGTGTCCATCCGGGCCTCCAGCGCCTTTCGGGATCCTTGTATGGTGGCCAGTAGCTCCACCCGTGTCGGCTTCGCGTCTCCCCCACATCCTTCTCGTCTGTTATAGTTGTTTGGCACGTTTGGGCTGAGGGGGGTGGCGTGGCATAGTATAGTGTGTGATGGTGTTGGATGCCCCCGCTCTGGTGCCTTTGTCCTTGCCCATGTAGGTGCACGGTGGGGGCCACCCTGCGTTGGACCGTTTATCATCATCCCCACTTAGCTGTGTCTGAGTCCACCAGGACCGCTCCTGTTGTCGACTCCCAGGTTGTGCTTTTTATGTGCAGGCCGCCTCCTGCCCAGCGGGGCCCAGAAGCTCTCACGTCCCAGCCTGCGTTTTAGTTTAGCGCAATATTGCACCCGTACTCCTTTATCAGTTCTTACACAGGTGTTAGTCAGTGGTAATTGGGCCAATTGACCTGAGATCCAATGTCATGTACAAGTGCCACCCTCCGCAGACACTCCAGGCCTCAGCACTCAGTAAAAAATTAACTTACAGTTCTGCGTTTGTAGGGTCCCTTGAATACATCCAGGGAGGGGACAACCCCGTTCCCATATCCAGCTTTGCTCTTCGGAGGAGTCTGACTAGCTCTGCCCCTCAAGCCGCACCAGGCCCCGGCTATTCTTCTGCCCTATCCACGGGGGTGGGGGGGTCACCTCTGAGCTCCGCGCTCACCCAGGCAGGACCACCTGGAGATGTGAGGCGAGGCTCCTGACCCCCCACCGCAACACCTGGGCCAGAGAGGGAGCACAACCAACTCAATTCCCCCTTGCAGTTATAACTCGGGCCAGGCTCAACCGCCACGCCGTGCCCCATCCCTGTTGCTCCCTCTACGACGCCGGGTCCGAGGCCCGTTTGTATCCAACAGGTCCCACCACCACGAGGGGGGCCCTACCACGGGCAGTCTCTATGGTCGAGATGAAGCGGCACCGCAGCAGCCGCGCAGTCGAGCAGGGACTTCTGCCAATTTCTTCACCCCACAACGATTGCACAGGAAGAGGGGGGGCCAGGCCAGCGTTGCTCCCACAGTGCTGGGTCCCACTTCAGGCACATGTGACTGGTTTGGTTGGGGCCGACAGTCCACCGGGGCCCCCTATCCAGCCCTCCGGAGTCCCACGCTCTAAGATGGCCGCTGGGGGTTGCCTCACCTCCTTTCGCCTCGGGCAGGCCCGATCTGGGCTCCGACGCATTGTTCACCAGCGGGCCCCGATTCACCACCTCGGGCTCTACCCACCATTTGGCTGCAGGTCTCTTGCCGTCTAAGTCATCTCTATGGGCGGTGGGGCCACGCTCTTCTCCACATTTCACAGAGCGCAGCTCCCTCTCCGCCTCGGCCGGACCGTATCAGTGGTGCCTCCCCCTCCGCCGGATTTCGTCTCCAGGCCAGTCGACTCTTTCCACGCCACGGGGGGGGGACTCGCAGGAGCAACAGGGCGATCGCGCACCCCAAAATTCTCGTGCTGTGATGTAATCCAGCCGTCCACAGGCCCCAGCCATGCTCCCCTCTCGGGGCCGCTGAGTCGCGGAGCACTGCCTCGTCCCGGGCCTAGCGAAGCCCCGCTCCCAGCGCCTTCATTTTACCGTGTTTCTAGTTGGCAGTCATGTTGCGGATGCACCACAGGTTGCTGGTTGCGATACGGTGCTCTGGGCTGGTGATCAAGTCCAGACTTCAGGATTATTCCAGGATTTGTCACCGTGCCGGCCGGGAGCTAAAGAGCTCATGTCCTGTCGGCCATGCTGCTAGGCCACGCCCCCTCAACATCCACCACACAGTTAAAGTCTCCCCCAATGAGGAGGTAACCGGTACCCAATGAACCAGAGGAGCAGAGAGGGAATATAGGAATGATATCTGATCCTGATTAGGGGCATATACACTACCCAGGGTGATGTCAGATGTCACGATCCAAGAGCCGTCCCGTCAGTAGCACATAACGGCCCTCCTTGTCAATGGTTGTGTGTAAGGATTCAAATGGGACTCCTGCTCTGATCCAAATCTGTGCGCCTCGTACATAGGCTGAGTAGGAGGTGGCAAATAGTTGCCCCCTCCATCTTCAACACAACCTCTCCACCTCACTTTGTGTAAGAAGTGTTGCATGCAACATGGCTACCTGTATCCCTCGTCTACGTAGATATCTATGTATGTTATGGCGTTTTGTAGTGGACCCCATCCCTCTGATCATCCCGGACAGGAATTTTGGCATACAAGATGCAGCGGACATATGGAACCAGACAGGTCATGCCCCCGCCTCCTCCCCATGCCACCACCCCAGCCCACGTACCCACCATTGAAAATCATACAGCCATACCTGCAAACACTGTAAGAAGCAACAACAAAAGTTTTCTAGAAACAAAACTCCCCATCCCAAGAGCATCGTGTCAACGGCCAACTGCCCAAACTGGAAGCTCAACAACTTCATCTTCAGAAAGTCCCTACCAGTCCCAGGGTGAGACTGTCTAAGAGGGGCATGCCATAGTCCAGAGATAGTGATTTTACACATTGTCCGCACCGGTCCAAGGAAGCAACAATATCCAGGTGCCCCACTCATCATAGAGCAAGGAGACAGTCATTTCCTGTCTTCCATGGCCCCACTGCAGCGGATTTCATCAGAGTAGGTCATCAGAGGTTCTCGGGGTTATATTCGGCATGGTTTGACTATCTACCCGTGAGGAGTCTGAGTTGGACCCGTCCGTCACCCTTATTGAAGAGTGCCAGCTCCAGAGGTAGTCTCATGCGATCTCACAATCTCAGCCTCTGCTTGAAGTGCAGCGGCCCTCTCCTGTTCTGTCTGGGAAGGATTCGATCTCTTAGGGGATCCCCCCCGGGTTCTTCTCCGAGCCCTCTTCCTCATCCTTCGTCTTTGTGCTCCAGGGGCAGGGTCTAGTCTCGGGAGGGGCTGTCCAGACCTGTGCTCCGTCCAGGATTATCCAAAGTCTGGCAGGGAATATCAATGAGTACTGCAGCCCATCTGCGTGGAGAGCCTTTTTGACCTCCAAGAAGGAGGCCCGCCTTTACTGCACCTCTGCTGTGTAATCCGGAATTATGGAGACCTTGCTTTTGGCTCCAACAAATGAGCGAGCCTTCTGGAGAATCATGTCTCTATCTCTATAATGAAGGAGTTTCTCCACCACTGGGTGGGGAGGACAACCCGGTACCAGGGGGGGCGAGCCGGGAGCCGATGCACTCGTTCCAGTGTGTAAAAGGCTGACAGGCCCTTCAGCGCGACCACAGTCTTGAGCCAGGGTTTCAAATATGCAATCATATCGGCACCCTCCGTCCCTTCGGGCAGCCCCACCACACGGATATTGTTCCACCTGTTACATCCCTCTGCATCTTCGACCCAGCAATGAAGGAAGTGACCCGTAAAACGGGTCATTCGGGTCACTCGGGACCACCTCTATGCCTTCCCAATAATGAAGAGTCGGTCAGACAGAGGAGAATACAAACCACTTATTTATTAGCAATAGCGTTGCAACGGAGCCCACTCTGACCAGTCTCCTGGGAGGACAGCCGAGGGACTGACTCCCCCCAAGTCAGGGCTAACAATTATACAATACTTGCACCTTCAAGGGTCCGCCCAGGCTGGAAAATTCCAGTTCAGGCCAGGATGAACAAAGGAGGCACACAAGGATAAGTCATGTTACAGAGCCGGGTACAGGCTATCTCGACCCCAAGGCCACTCGGCTGGGGCCTACCATTCTAAGATGTGGGAACGAACATATCCAACAGCAAAGGTATGCAAAACAAATAATACATTTGACTAGAGCAGCAAGATTTCAGCCTTGAGTTTAGACGCGGAAAAGGGGGGCAGGAGCAGCGGCTCCGCTGAGGCGAGCACCATGAGACAGAAACCTCGATCTTCAGTCATAGTACAGTATGGCACGAATAAAAATGGCGCTATCAATGCTAACATAAGAAAGTACACGGCTTATAAGTGCAAGGGAAAGGCATTTCAGGCCTAAGCAACACAGAAATGAAATTTCAAATCTAACAGCATTCAAGTGTGCAGACTCTGTCCGAGAGTTCCTGGACGTGGTGCGACAAGGCCTGGTGCATGGGCTGTAGATCCGCGATTAAAGGTTTCCACCACCTTGACTCTGTCTGCCAGTTTATGGTGTTCCGCTCTCAGCAGTCCTAGCCCCACAGACACTGTGCTGATGTCTTGGTGCAATGTAGCTTTGGTGTCAGCTATTGCTTCAAGTATTTTGTGTAATTGGAGCTGGATTGCTACGCTGTGGCGGCCATCTTGATCAGTAAGGCCGCCTCCAGGGCTTCTAGCCTACCACTGGTGTTCGGGCCTACAAAACCACTCCGACTCCCTTACTGCCTCCTTCCGGGTGTGCTGAGCACCAGGGTGAGCCCTGCATGCTAGAGGGGGTGCCCACAGCTCAGATGCTGGAGAATGTAAAGCAGGCCGGTGCAGAGCTACAGGCTCACGCGTCCGCCATCTTCCGCATCCAAGCCACTCCCCCACTGCAGCACTAAGAACATTGAACAGATTTCCAGAGTGGGAGCAGAGCATCAAAGAACATATTGATGCTACGTCACTTAGACACATTGAGGTCTATAACTGCTACTGGGCAAACACAGTGTATGTTCAATTGGGGCATATGAGTATATTTATGCTTGCTGGGTGGAGAATGCCCCATTTTATTAGCAATTTTGACTATTAGCTATTGGTTGCACCTATTTGTCACATCTTCAGCAGCCTTTTCAATGGTCTTCATCATCATCAGCCCTGTAATTTGTCTCTGTCACTGACTCATTGCATCAAACCACTTCCTTGTTGTATTCAATACCTTCATCAGCATTGCAGCCACTGGTCCAACCCTTCGACTACATTTTTCATCACATATCACACATCTGTAACCTCACAGGCTTCATTGCACCGTCATCCACAATGTCTTATGACTCAGAGCCCTCCACCACTTTGTTTCAGTCTCCTGCACTGTTATCACCACTTTTGCTATTTTTGAACTCTGCTCCCATTTACTGGCCTGTAGAATAAATTTTCCATTTAGAGTGATTATTTTTCCATCATTTATGCAATTGGTTAATATGAAAAATTGTTGTGATTTGCACATTTCTTTTGTGAAACACACGCACTAATCTTGTCTCATAAATGAGGGGGTATCCGTACACAACTGCTGCTATCTGTTCGCTGTATATACTCCAAACATATCAACTATTCCAATTTACACACAAGATGGGGTTATATGGGGGTCTCAACCTCTGGGAAGAATTTCTCTCCTACCTCTTCCTTTTATTACTAAGGACGCAAACTATTACATCATTTCTACATAATACACAATAACCCGTACCACAGGTATAGATACTTATTTGTACCTGTATTAACTATAGACCCATTCTTATGGCTCCACTACATGTGGTAATCTTCCATCAAACTATATTGCATGTCCTTCAACGGGATCTCCTGACGATCATCTGGTATATACAATGCAGGAATTGGTGCAGGCTTATATGTGGCAAAGTGTCCAGTAACAGTATCAAACAGTTGAAATTGTACCCATTCATTAAATATTTCAAAAGGATATACTGGACTCACTGTGGAAACTAATATTAATTCATCCCGTGTGGCAGGGAATCTTCGTGCAGTGAAATATTTGGGCAACGGTCTTTTTTTTAATTATTGGTGTTTGTGTGGCACCTGTGAGTACTCAGATAACCAGCTCATAAGTTGGGGACCATGAAACGTTTTACACGTTTTCTTGGCACAGTTGATTTCTCTTGGTTCTTAGGCAAGCAGTTACCAGCTTGAGCTGAAGGAATAGACAGGCTGTGACCTATGCATCTCCTACAACTTGCTTGAAGATAATGTGTATGGTGCAATAATCAGATCCTGCTAGAGACTATCAGGAATACATGTATATTACTAGTGGGTTGTGGTTACTCTTTTCCCCAAAAGATTCCCACACACAAGGAATCCACACTGTAACATTTTTAAAAAGGTTTATTAAATATGTGAGCACCGTTTTAGTGCAGAACATAAGTAAAATCATAATTGCAGATATAAACCATATGGTGATTAGTATAAAGGTGTGTTAGACCTGGCATCCTTGGCCTGGGTCTCCCTTCCATTTTTTTCATAATGCCTCCACTGTTGTCGATATGTTTTTGCTGGACTAGATGCTCATGGGCACTTTGCCACTGCTAATCAGTGCCAAAGTGCAAGTGCTCCCTATGATAAATTGTGTTGGGTATTAGTGACTCCATGATTGGATGATTGGTTTACTTGTCAGTCCCTAGTACAGTGCACTGAGTGTGCCCAGGGCTTGTAAATCCAATGCTGCTGGTGGGCTTGCAGCACTGGTTGTGCCACCCACAGGAGCAGCTTGTAAAGTGTGTCTCAGGCCTGCCATTGCAGAGCCTGTGTGCAGCCTAGGGCTGCCATGTCGACTTGGTAAGTACACCCACTTACCAGGCCCTAAACCTTCCCTTTACTGCATGTTGGTCACCCCTAAAGTAGGCCCTAGGGCAGGGTGCATTGTAAGTATATGGTAGGACATGCCCTGGTGTGTGTGGCATGTCCTAATAGTGAATTACAGCCATTTTCGTTTTTCACTATTGCAAGGCTACCTGTTCTCCATAGGCCAGAATGGGCAGTTAGATTATTACATTTTATAATCCTAACTGACTCAGGGAACATGGTGGAAATTCGAGTTTAGTATGCCTGAACTCAGAATGATAAAATACATCTTTTAGTGAAGTTGGTTTTAACATTCTGTGTTTGAAAATACCACTTTTAGAAAGTAGGTATTTTCTTGTCTAACTATCCAAAGCCTGCCTCTGCTAGGTTGTGTATTCCTTGTCTGGTGTTTTTGAGTGACAGGGCTGGGGATTCCAGGAGACAGAATGAGTCAGCCCAGTGGTGAATAGAGAGATCTGCATCTAGATGGGTGGGAGGAGTTGCACCTGGGACCTGAATAGGACAGTGCCTGCCCCCACAGTGCTGGCTCCACCCCTGTGGTGCGTCTGATGTCTCTGCCCTGCACAGTGAAAGAAGAGAAGGAATGATGTCAACAAAGTGCTCCAGGGCTGGGCTTTCCCTCCACAATGCTGGCTCCACCTCCTGTGGGGCGTCTGATGTTTCCGCCCTGCACTGTGAAAGGAAAGAAGGAGTCATGTAAACAGAGTGCTCCAGAACTGGTTTGGACTGGGCAAAGGCCCCTCTGCCCTCAGAGGACAAAGGATTTTGGGGTATAAATATTGGGACCCTGATCCCAAGAAATTAGATCACTTTTGGGAACAAGAAGAAACCTTTGCTGAGGAGCGGAACCAAGAAGAAACTGAGGAGAGACTATCCCTAAGCCTGAAGTGCTGCTTGGGGGATTGGCCTGCAGTGGTTTGACTGACTGCCAAAGAAAGGAGAAAGGAACTTTTGCTTTGCTGTGACTTTCATCAACTTGTGAAGGATCTCCAAGGGCTTGGAAGAGAGCTTGCCCCCTGATCGAAGTCCCAGGACCATTGGACTTCACCCCCTTTGTGAATTGCTGCTGGAAACTCTGTTTCAGTGGCTACAGAGGTAGGGAGCTGTGACCGACTCTCCCGACCGGCTCGGTGTCCTGTTGGCACCGCATCGAGCAACGCCTGCATCTTGCAACGCACGGCCTTGGTCTCACCGACTCCGTCAACGAGCCGCTGCCTGCACCGTAACCTGTGAGCACCGCACCTTGCAACGCCTCGCTACACCGAATCCATCTGGTCCGACCGACACGGTCACTGCTGCTGAGTTCGAGTCCTGTGACCGCACCGGAGTTGGGCACCGCTCGCATGTTTCGCGACGCACCGCCCGACTCGCACCGCTGTCCGGACTGATCGACGCCAGCTCCCGAATCCGGCTCCGTCGCCGCACCGCAACCTGCCAGCACCGCATCGAAGCACCGTCTCGCCCTGCAACGCACGGCCCTGGTCTCACCGACTCCGTCTTGACGACGTCAACGAGCCGCTTCCTGCACTGCATCAAGGGACAACGCGTCCTGCAACGCTTCCATTTTTGCATCGCGATCGCGACGTACAGCCTTCCGGCTCGCACGCCCGTGCCTGCCGCTTCAAGTAAAAGGTACTGTGACCGAGTCTGTCTATGCTGGGTTGGCCCGTCTCGACGCGGTCAGCTGGATTTGTTAGACTCTGTTTGTTCTTGACATTGCCATAGACGGAGGAGGCTACCGACTCGCACAGAACCTTGCCTTAAGTCTTTTTGATCAGAACTAAGCATTCTTGACAGTATTGTGGATTATTTTTGTCGTTTATGGTCTTGTGATAAATCTATATAAAGTATACCTATTTTTATAAATATACAACCTGTGTGGTGTCCATTTGTAGTGTTGTCACTTGATTACTGTATGTGTTCACAAATGCTTTACACACTGCCTCTGAACTAAGCCTGTCTGCTCGTGCCAAGCTACCAAGAGGGTGAGCAGGGGTTATTTCAGGAGTGTACCTACTTTCCCTGACTAGACTCAAGGGTCCCTATTTGGACAAAGGTACCTACCTCTGCCAACTAGAGACCCCCAAATCTAACATTGGTGGTCAGCGGTGAGGATTTTGGACTTGCATTTGTGACTCATGTACAGTAATTGGTGAACACTACCTAGTGAGTGCAGACCAAAACGCAACCACATACTCTTTGATAGCATTTTTTCTGGGATTTTCTATTTTTGCAACTGCCAAGTTTAATCACCATGGAGAAACCAGCATCAGCACTGTTGAGTGTGATTGGGAAGAGGAGAGCCTAGAATGCTACACCCTCAAGCAGCTCAAGCATTTCTGCAAAAAGTTTAAAGTGTCCAAGACCGGGCTCTCCAGGAAGGAGGACCTCCAAAAGGCGAATCAAGGGTCGAATCAAGGAGTGCCCCTGTGGAGGGGGCTGAGAATGCAGAAGGGCAGCTGGAGGGGCTATTGGGTCTAGGGGCTGGAAGACTACCTTCCCCAGTAGGTAGCAGTGTTTCTGCCAGAGGTCTGTCTCCAGAAGAGTTGGAGGACAGGAAAGAGAGTAGGATGCACGAAATGGAGCTGACCAAGCTCAAGCTGAATGGGCAGTTAGAATTTGAAATGCAAACTAGGAAATTAGCCCTAGAAGAAAAGAAAATGCAGTTTGAACATGAGAAGGTTTTGAGGAGTTGGAATTGAAGGCCAAAAGCTTAGAGATTACTCCCTCTGGTGGCAGTGTACCGCCTGTGCCTGTTGAAGCTAGGGTGTATATTCCCAAAGATGTGGTGAAGGAGTTTTTTAAAAATGATGACATTGGGCAGTGGTTCAAAGCCTATGAGGTAGCCATGTCTTCCCACCGGGTCCCTGAGAAGGATTGGGGAGCGGGGTTGTGGGGGCGGTTCCTGAGTGAAGGGCGGGATACCTTGTTGGATTTGCCCTCTGAAGTCTATAATTCATACAGCCACATGAAGGATGCTTTAATGACTAGGTATGGTTTGACCCCTGAGCTTTATAGGCAGAGGTTCAGGAACTGTAAGAAGATTGAAGGCAGTACCTGGGTTGAATATGTGACCTTTTTTTGCAGAGCCTTGGATGGTTGGGTAAAGGGTAGCAAAGCGACTGATTTTCAGGCGCTCTTTGATTTGATTGCATGGGAGCACTTGTCCAGTAATTGTTTTCCTGAGCTACGCCAGCACCTGATTTATAGTAAGCTGACTAACCCTAGGCAGCTTGCTGAGGAGGCGGACCGCTGGGTGAGTACCCGGGTCCACAAGGGTCACGTGGGAGACTCCGCCAAGGGTGGGCAGGGTCCCCAGCAGAAGAGTGGGGGGACAAGGGTAAACAGAGGGAGTTCCATAAAGGGCCCCAAAGTAGACCCCAAGGGAACCAAGGGAAAGGTTCCCAGCCTCCCCTGAGAAGAAGCCAGTGGCCCTGACAGGCCCCCTGTTCACCAGGGACCACTGGTGTGTTACAAGTGTGGCGCCCCTGGCCACAAGGAAAACGATCCTCGTTGCCCTTTGCATGGAAAACCAGCACCCACTGGTGCAGTCCCCGGCAGTTGGCTAGTGTAGCCCTGGGGAGGAGTGGGGTGCCCAAGGTGGGGGGATCCCACAGTGTTTTCCCTTGTCTCATTAGGAGACTCTGAGATGGTCCCTAGGACCCAGCTGCCTGATAACACTAAAAAATACAGGCAGTGGGTGACCATCAATGGCCATAGGGTGGAGGCTCTGAGAGACACAGGAGCCAGTGTGACAGCTGTCAAGTGTCACCTGGTGTCTAAAGAGCAGGTTGTCCCTGATGCATTCTATCCGGTTGTTGCCGCTGACAACACAGAGTCACTGCAAGGTGGCTCAGGTTCCCTTTGAGTGGGGGGGGGGGTCTTGGGTACTCTTCAAGTAGCTGTGAGGCCAGCCATGCCTGTTGACTGTTTGTTAGGGAACGATTTGGAGAGCTCACCTTGGGCTAAGATGGAGCGGAGTGCGCATTTAGAAATGTTGGGCTTGCCTGATTGGGCATGTGTGACCACCCGGTCAATGGCAGCTAAAGGTGTTCAAGAGGACCTGGAGCCTGAGAGGGAGGCCCAGGTGCCTGCCGGAGAGAGAGGAGGCAGGGGGCGCGGGAAACTGGCCCCCGAAGTTGCCACGGTCCAGGAGGAGGCAGACCCTGAGGGGGATGCCCTGGAGCCTACAGGGGAACAGGTAGCTGAACTAGGGGACCTACCTGAGCTGACCCATTGGCAGCAAGAAGGAGGACCCTCCAGGGAAGAGTTCTGCGAGGAGCAGAACACATGCCCTTCTCTCGTGGGTCTGAGGCAACAGGCCACAGACCAGGCAGCAGGTGATCAGTCTGGGTCACATTGGATTTACTGGGAGAATGGTCTCTTCTATTCAGAGCCTAAGGTTGCTGAGCCTGGGTCAGCCCGTGTGCTGGTGGTACCCCAGCGCTTCAGAGCCTTCCTACTGGTGTTGGCTCATGATGTACCGTTAGCAGGACATCTGGGGCAGGACAAGACCTTTGAAAGGCTTGTCACCCATTTCTATTGGCCCCAGATGCGCAGGAGTGCCGCCACTCACTGCAGGACATGCCAGACTTGCCAGGCAAGTGGAAAGAGTGGGAGGAAGCAGAAGGCTCCTCTCCAACCATTCCCTGTGGTCAGCACCCCCTTTGAACGGGTGGGTATTGACATTGTGGGGCCACTGGACCCCAAGACAGCCATGGGCAACAGGTTTATCCTGGTCTTGGTGGACCATGCCACCCGGTACCCTGAAGCCATCCCTCTCAGGACAGTGACGGCCCCCGTGGTGGGACGGGCACTGATGGGAATTTTCTCACGTGTGGGATTCCCTCAAGAGGTGGTGTCTGACAGAGGTACCAACTTCGTGTCCAAGTACATGAAGTCCCTGTGGCAGGAGTGCGGTGTAACTTACAAGTTCACCACTCCTTACCACCCTCAAGGAAATGGGCTGGTTGAGAGATTCAACCGGACCCTCAAGGGCATGATTATGGGTCTGGAAGAACCCATGAGGCGTAAATGGGACGTCCTCTTACCTTGCCTGTTGTTTGCATACCGGGAGGTGCCACAGAAGTCTCTAGGGTTCAGCCCCTTTGAGCTCCTCTATTGACACCCGGTGCGAGGACCTCTGAGTTTGGTCAAGGAAGGCTGGGAGCAATCTCCCAGGAAACCTCCCCAGGATGTATACAGTTACATGCTGGCCTTCAGGAACCAGACTAGGCGTTTCAGAGAGCTTGCTGAGGCAAATCTGGAAGCCAGCCAGGAGGAGATGAAGTGGTGGTACGACCAGAATGCCACTCTGGTCGAGCTTCAGCCTGGTCAGAAAGTGTGGGTCATGGCCCCAGTGGAGCCTTGTGCGCTCCAGGATAGGTGGACCGGCCCTTTTTCGGTGGTGGAGCGCAAGAGTCCAGTTACCTATTTGGTGGACTTGCAGTCTCCCAGGAACCCCTTGCGGGTCCTGCATGTGAACCGCCTGAAGCCCCACTTGGAGAGGTCCCAAGTGGGCATGCTCTTAGCTACAGATGATGGGATGGAGGAGGAGACCGAGCCTCTTCCTGACCTCCTGTCAGCCCGAGAGCAAGATGGATCAGTGGAGGGAGTAAACCTCTCTACCTCCCTGACACCTGAGCAGCAGGGTGACTGTTACCAGCTGTTGGGACAGTTCCCTGACCTGTTCTCCCTGGTTCCCAGTGTCACTCATTGGTGCGTCCATGATGTGGACACTGGGGACAGTCTTCCTGTGAAGCACAAGGCTTACAGGGTGACTGACAGGGTCAGAGCCTGCATCAAGGAGGAGGTCTCCAAGATGTTTGCGCTAGGGGTGATTGAGTCCTCTAACAGCCCTTGGGCCAGCCCAGTGGTCTTGGTTCCAAAGGCTGCCGCGCCTGGTGCCACACCAGAACTCCGGTTCTGTGTGGACTACAGGGGACTCAATTCCGTTACCAGGACTGACGCACACCCCATCCCCAGAGCTGATGAGCTCATAGATCGGTTAGGGGCTGCGCGGTACCTCAGCACGTTTGACTTAACGTCTGGGTACTGGCAGATCGCCTTGACTGATGGGGCAAAGAGAGGTCAGCATTCTCCACACCAGATGGGCACTACCAGTTCCGGGTGATGCCCTTTGGGATGAAGAATGCGCCTGCCACCTTTCAGAGGTTGGTCAACCAGGTGTTGGTTGGACTGGAGGATTTCAGTGCCGCCTACCTGGATGACATCGCAGTGTTCAGTGCCAGTTGGGAAGAACATCTGCGCCACCTCTGGGAAGTGTTGATGGCACTGCGGAGGGCAGGCCTCACAATCAAGGCAAGTAAGTGCCAGATTGGGCAGGGCTCTGTGGTGTACTTGGGACACCAGGTTGGGAGCGGCCAGGTGGCACCCCTCCAACCGAAAATTGATACCATTCTGGCTTGGGAGCCCCCAAGACCCAGACAGAGGTGAGAGCCTTCCTAGGACTCACCGGGTATTACAGGAGATTCGTCAAGGGGTATGGCAGCATTGTTGCCCCCTTGACAGAGCTGACTTCCAAGAAGCAGCCCAGGAAAGTGATTTGGACTGACGCCTGTCAAAAAGCTTTTGACACCTTGAAGACTGCCATGTGCATGGCGCCTGTGCTCCAGGCACCCAACTTCTCCAATGAGTTCATTGTTCAGACGGACGCTTCAGAGCATGGTGTAGGGGCTGTTCTATCACAGATCAATGAGGAGGGCCTAGACCAACCTGTAGCCTTCATCAGTAGGAGGTTACTTCCCGGGAACAGAGATGGAGTGCTATTGAGCGTGAGGCATTTGCTGTGGTCTGGGCACTGAAGAAGCTGAGACCATACCTGTTTGGGACTCACTTCCGGGTTCAGACAGACCACAGGCCCCTCCGATGGTTGATGCAGATGAGGGGTGAGAATCCAAAGCTGTTGAGGTGGTCCATTTCCCTACAGGGGATGGACTTTACGGTGGAACACCGCCCTGGTACAGAACACGCCAATGCTGATGGTCTGTCCAGATTTTTCCGCCTTAGTGATGAGAACTCCCTAGAGGTAGGATAGTTCTCCCCACATTTCAGCTGGAGGGGACACGTGTTAGACCTGGCATCCTTGGCCTGGGTCTCCCTTCCATTTTTTTCATAATGCCTCCACTGTTGTCGATATGTTTTTGCTGGACTAGATGCTCATGGGCACTTTGCCACTGCTAATCAGTGCCAAAGTGCAACTGCTCCCTATGATAAATTGTGTTGGGTATTAGTGACTCCATGATTGGATGATTGGTTTACTTGTCAGTCCCTAGTACAGTGCACTGAGTGTGCCCAGGGCTTGTAAATCCAATGCTGCTGGTGGGCTTGCAGCACTGGTTGTGCCACCCACAGGAGCAGCTTGTAAAGTGTGTCTCAGGCCTGCCATTGCAGAGCCTGTGTGCAGCCTAGGGCTGCCATGTCGACTTGGTAAGTACACCCACTTACCAGGCCCTAAACCTTCCCTTTACTGCATGTTGGTCACCCCTAAAGTAGGCCCTAGGGCAGGGTGCATTGTAAGTATAAGGTAGGACATGCCCTGGTGTGTGTGGCATGTCCTAATAGTGAATTACAGCCATTTTCGTTTTTCACTATTGCAAGGCTACCTGTTCTCCATAGGCCAGAATGGGCAGTTAGATTATTACATTTTATAATCCTAACTGACTCAGGGAACATGGTGGAAATTCGAGTTTAGTATGCCTGAACTCAGAATGATAAAATACATCTTTTAGTGAAGTTGGTTTTAACATTCTGTGTTTGAAAATACCACTTTTAGAAAGTAGGTATTTTCTTGTCTAACTATCCAAAGCCTGCCTCTGCTAGGTTGTGTATTCCTTGTCTGGTGTTTTTGAGTGACAGGGCTGGGGATTCCAGGAGACAGAATGAGTCAGCCCAGTGGTGAATAGAGAGATCTGCATCTAGATGGGTGGGAGGAGTTGCACCTGGGACCTGAATAGGACAGTGCCTGCCCCCCACAGTGCTGGCTCCACCCCCTGTGGTGCGTCTGATGTCTCTGCCCTGCACAGTGAAAGAAGAGAAGGAATGATGTCAACAAAGTGCTCCAGGGCTGGGCTTTCCCTCCACAATGCTGGCTCCACCTCCTGTGGGGCGTCTGATGTTTCTGCCCTGCACTGTGAAAGGAAAGAAGGAGTCATGTAAACAGAGTGCTCCAGAACTGGTTTGGACTGGGCAAAGGCCCCTCTGCCCTCAGAGGACAAAGGATTTTGGGGTATAAATATTGGGACCCTGATCCCAAGAAATTAGATCACTTTTGGGAACAAGAAGAAACCTTTGCTGAGGAGCGGAACCAAGAAGAAACTGAGGAGAGACTATCCCTAAGCCTGAAGTGCTGCTTGGGGATTGGCCTGCAGTGGTTTGCCTGACTGCCAAAGAAAGGAGAAAGGAACTTTTGCTTTGCTGTGACTTTCATCAACTTGTGAAGGATCTCCAAGGGCTTGGAAGAGAGCTTGCCCCCTGGTCGAAGTCCCAGGACCATTGGACTTCACCCCCCTTTGTGAATTGCTGCTGGAAACTCTGTTTCAGTGGCTACAGAGGTAGGGAGCTGTGACCGACTCTCCCGACCGGCTCGGTGTCCTGTTGGCACCGCAACGAGCAACGCCTGCAACTTGCAACGCACGGCCTTGGTCTCACTGACTCCGTCAACGAGCCGCTGCCTGCACCGTAACCTGTGAGCACCGCACCTTGCAACGCCTCGCTACACTGAATCCATCTGGTCCGACCGACACGGTCACTGCTGCTGAGTTCGAGTCCTGTGACCGCACCGGAGTTGGGCACCGCTCGCACGTTTCGCGACGCACCGCCCGACTCGCACCGCTGTCCGGACTGATCGACGCCAGCTCCCGAATCCGGCTCCGTCGCCGCACCGCAACCTGCCAGCACCGCATCGAAGCACCGTCTCGCCCTGCAACGCACGGCCCTGGTCTCACCGACTCCGTCTTGACGTCGTCAACGAGCCGCTGCCTGCACCGCATCGAGGGACAACGCGTCCTGCAACGCTTCCATTTTTGCATCACAATCGCGTCGTACAGCCTTCCGGCTCGCATGCCCGTGCCTGCCGCTTCAAGTAAAAGGTACTGTGACCGAGTCTGTCTACGCTGGGTTGGCCCGTCTCGACGCGGTCAGCTGGATTTGTTAGACTCTGTTTGTTCTTGACATCGCCGTAGCCGGAGGAGGCTACCGACTCGCACAGAACCTTGACTTAAGTCTTTTTGATCAGAACTAAGCATTCTTGACAGTATTGTGGATTATTTTTGTCGTTTATGGTCTTGTGATAAATCTATATAAAGTATACCTATTTTTATAAATATACAACCTGTGTGGTGTCCATTTGTAGTGTTGTCACTTGATTACTGTATGTGTTCACAAATGCTTTACACACTACCTCTGAACTAAGCCTGTCTGCTCGTGCCAAGCTACCAAGAGGGTGAGCAGGGGTTATTTCAGGAGTGTACCTACTTTCCCTGACTAGACTCAAGGGTCCCTATTTGGACAAAGGTACCTACCTCTGCCAACTAGAGACCCCCAAATCTAACAAGGTGTATTATAGGAAAGCTGACAGCTTACGTGATAGTCTTCGAAGGAGTTCCTTCTTTCAGAGACCTAGCAAATATCTAGGGTTTTCCATATGGTGCTAATTGGTTGTATTTGGACCTTGCTACAGACTATTCGTCATAAATGAAAATATAACATTTGAAATAGAAATACACCATTGAAGAATAGCAGCACATTGTAAAAGCTTTAACTGCACATAAATTAAATAATAAATAGCAGGCCCAAATTATAAAATATATGTGAAGCCTTGTCAATGATGAGTCTAAGAGGCAGATATACATTATGGGGGAGGAGGAGTAGAGGCAGAAAGAAGGCAGAATATGCATCAGCATACAGCTTATATTTAGCTTTGGCCTTTTCTAATGCTTCCTTTGCTGACTTTTGAATATCCTTTAACTCTGTTAAATGTTCTTGTAGTAGAGGCACTGAGGCGGACATGTGCAAATCTAATGGCAATATTCTGGAATAATACAATACACATAAATGAAGGATGACATCCCCGTGGCTGGATGCTCTGTATTGTTATGTCATTGCTGCTACCCACAATGTCTTACTTCAATCCTCTTCTTGTTGTAAAGCTTGATATCTCAAATATTGATCAATACATTGGTTTAGGCTTTCAGTCTGTCCGTCTGTCTGAGGGTGATAGTTAGGGGAAACATTGTTTACAACGATGTTTAAACAATAAATGCCTTTACAACTAATGCGTTACAACGAAAAGGTCTTTACCACGAATGTTTTTACAACAAACTTTTTAACCACGAGTATGCCTTTACCACAAATTGCCTTTACAATGAATTTTGTTGTAAAGGCATGAATGGTAAAGGCATACCCGTTGTAAATGATTTACATGAAAATGCAAGTATTTTGGTAAGTAGTAAGTATATATATAATATATATATATTGTTTCCAGGTTGCCCCTAAGAGAAGACGCACTCTGCAGCAGATGAATTCTCCTGAATTATTTATTTTCAAAAGCAGAAACCAGCATTTGCATTCAGATGACATTCATGCCTGATGCGTTTCGGAGCACCCAGCTCCTTGATCACAGGCTTCAATGAAACTTAGCAGTAGCACTGTAACCACACTCTCGTCTGCATGCTGATTACTCATATTGCCCTCTGGTGGGCCTCACAAGTGAGTTCACTTGTCAATGCATGCTGGGACTTGTAGTTTCATTGGAACCTGTGATCAAGGAGCTGGGTGCTCCAAAACGCGTCAGCCAAGAATGTCATCTGAATGCAAATGCCGGTTTCTGCTTTTGAAAATAAAGAATTCAGGAGAATTCAGCTGCTGCAGAGCGCGTCTTCTCTGCTAAAAAAAAAACCTCTAGAAAGGGGCTTTTATTTCGCACATTTACTTACCATTTGTTGCCACCATTATCGTGCTTTTTTGCTGCCTCTAATTCAGCAGCACGTGTGGTGTCACTTCCTACGGCATCAGGACCAAGTACAGATTGATTTAGCTTAATTTGTGTCCGTCCACTGTGATTGAGGTACTCTGACTTCTTTTTGGTATTTTTAGCTAGTGCGAACATATTTAAGGGCCAGATGTACGACCAAACAAATTGCGAGTCGCAAATTGTGTCGCAATAGTGACTCACAATTTGCGAGCCGCAATTTGGGATGTACAAAAGTGTCTGAGACACTGTTAGCGATTCCCAATGTGGTCGCAAAATGCGAGGCTCATGCATATTAATGAGCCACTCGCAATTTGCTATCTCATTGGGAATGGCAGGCCCTCCCAGGGATGGTGGCCTGCTGGGCTCAGCAGACCTCCATGTTTGGGACTGGTTTTCAATAAAGCAGTTTTAAAAAAAAAAATGCAATCCCGTTTTCCTTAAAGGAAAACGGGATGCATTTAAAAAAAAAAAAATGAAACGTTTTCGTTTCATTTTTCAAGGGCAGGTAGTGGTCCCTGGGACCACTGCCTGCCCTTGAAAAATATTTTTAGAGCGATTGCATTACCACCTACTTGAAGTAGGTGGTAATTTGCAAGTGTTTTTGCTACCGCAATTACGGCCGCAAAACATTCATACATGGCTCATGAGTCGCTATTAGGAAGGAAACGCCCCTTCCTAATAGCGAGTTGCAAAACCTATTTTGCGAGTCGCTAATTGATTAGCGACTCGAAAAATAGGTTCTGTACATGGGCCCAAGGTTTTTAGCGTGCGCAAACGGGTCTAAAACCCGTTTACGCACGCTAAAAACCGTCGTACATCTGGCCCCAAGTGCCTTAAATTTTTTTGAGGCACTGGGAGATTAAGAAATTTGCCCAGAATCACAGAATGTTGAGGCGAAGTCGAGACTCGAACCTGATTCCCAGGTTACAAAGTCAGACGTTCTGGCCATAACGCCACATCACTGTTGTGCTGGGCCAGGTGCTTGTTTCAAGAGGCCAGTGTCATAGCTAATTGGCGCTTTCCCGCTGGGTCAGGTAGGTGTGACTACTTGTGGCAGCATCAGTGTTGTTTTGGCCAACTTTCTTAAGAAGTTCTGCCCTCCTGCCACTTTGGGGAGAATGCAGTTTTTTATTGTCTTCTCTGAATTTCATTTGGAGTAAGCAGGCCTTTGCTGCCTCACACTCTCCTGCTGGTCTGGGAGGGGGGTGCTGTTGGTGGGTAGAGAGGCAGCTCAGATGCCTCGTCGATTTGTCCTGTCTCATGCCCGAGTCATGTGATAATCACTTTACATTTTCTTCTATCCTGTTAACATTTTTTTTTTTTTAAAGGAAAATAACTCTGAAGTGGTCATTTCTAGTCTAAGTGAGGCATCAATTATTAATGCCTGGTTGAGATTTGGATTGAGAAGCTATGTTCAGTTGTTTTTTTGTGGCAAAATAAATGAAGTATCTGCAAAGCCATAGGTCTCGCCTATGCGAGATCTACTGGCTTTGTCAATGTTTTCAGCCATTTTGTACAGCAGTCTACATGCAGTGCAGCATGGATAAAAGTTTTTTTTAAAGTGCAGTGACATGGCCAACACTGGCCGCGCTAAAGCACTTTTTTTTCTTACTTTCAAACGTGCTGTACAGCAGCCACACAGCTATACGACATGGCAAAGAAAACATTGACAAAGCCAAATAGCTTTGCCATTTGGCTTTTCAGTGTTTTTCAAGCCATGTTGTACAGCTGCGTGGCTGCTGTGCAGGATGGTTGAAAGTAATAAAAATAATTCGCTATGACGCAGACATCAATGACTGTCATAGCACTTCTTTATTTTACACTTTCAGGCATGCTGCACTGCATGTAGGCTGCTGTACAACATGGCTAAAAACATTGGCAAAGCCAATATATCTCCCATAAGGTTGCCATCTTTCCAAGAACAAAATACCGGTAATTTGTTGTTGTTTTAAGAGTCTAAAAAGGCCGAAACATGATACTAATTAGGCCTTTAAACAAAATTGTATGTATTAATTTCTAACATGACTTTTCTGCCTTTGTTTGTTTTAATTTTTAACAAACTATGAGAGAGAGCTTGCTACCAAAATTCTAAATCCTGTGGTACTCCTCGTTCAGGTGAGTAGGGAATCCTACTGGGTATTTAAAAGAACACTCACCCACTAACACTAGTTAATTGCATGCTTCATCACAAGGTTCCCACCCAAGACGCCTAGTGCATCTGGGTGTGCTTCGACGCCTGAGTTACAGCGGAGAAGGTTTTCATTGGTTTTCCAGGGATCAGGAGCATAACATTGCCTTAAGGTCTCCCACCACTGAAGGCAATATTTAATTATAGGAGCCTTAGGTAAGGTTAAAAACACAGGTGAATGTGGACAGAGATTATTATTATCTCCCACATCCCAGGTCTACATGTTTCAGCCATCCTCCTAAATGCACAACAGGGTCAAATGGCTTTCTTCAGGACTGGAAGATCCCTATTATCATGTGCTACTCCTGCTTTGGTGTACACATACGCACTCTAACACGTGATTACATGCAAGGTTATTTGTAACTTACAGTCTTCATAATGATTCTGTGCATGTATCTGTAATAAGTAAAGCAAGAGAGACATTGTGCAGGATTATAATGGTAGCAATAATCATGCTGTATTTTTTTTAGCACAGCTTACAGACTGCACACATGCCATGCAGTCTATTTCATACATGCTGGAAAACTAGGAACCGGTACAGGTTCTCTTGTGAACTATCTGTAACCAACCGCATTTAACGTCATGCAGTAAACAAGAATAGTATACTCAGAAGGGAAACAGCGATGATTCTCTTTGTGACGTGTTAAAGTTCTTCATTGGCAGCGCTATACATGCATTTCATGCAATGCAGCACACAATCAGGGGGGTTAGAGCTACTTTGAATGAGATAGCCCTTTGCAGCATAGATACTCAGAGGGGTATGGGTCCTGTAGTCTCACACTGAGGAAGGAGAAATATATCAGAAATGCTACCAATCGATTATTTACTGCAAAGAGAACCCATCTCCCTGATTTACTTTGTCAAGGTGTTCTAGCCTGCATACTACCTATTCAGTGTCCTTGAAGATCTGAATGTTACTGTGCCTCAGTCCTGCAGAGACTAAATACAGTCCAGCGGCATGGACGCAGTGCACCCATCTGCGCGTGTTGACGCGTAGTGTCAGTGTGCGTGCTGACATCATTGTGCGGCTGTAGTGGCCAGCTCTGGGCATATGCGTACCGCTTCGAGTCTATAGTTAATAGACTTGTTATTACTTGCAGCTGCCTCAGCAAGCTTATGTTTTGTTTTTGAGGAGAAGGTTTGGGAGCGAGGTGGGGCACAAGTGCTTCTTAGGCACTTCTCAGAAGGAGGCCCCCTCCAAGGCCCCACCCCCTTCTAACACGGTGTGATTTTTAGGTCTCGCCTACGCAGCGCGCATGCGCTGCATAGGAAAAAGACCTTTAGCCATCGAGTCGGTTTTGAGGCCAAAAACGTGCACGCGATGCATTGCTTTCAATGGCAACGCGTGCACGTTTGGCAATTCCCTTGCGGGAGCGAGCAGCGGCGCCATATGTTAGCAATTATCGCACCTTGCTGCTCGCTCCCGCAAGGGAATCGCACAGGCCCCCTCCTCTCTCCCCTCCCCCTGCTGCCGCGCGAGGCGCGCGTGCTTGTGCTTGTTTACCTTGATTTGCTTTGCACTATTGCATCTTTCCAAAACACTCACCTAGTGCGCTATATTTCAATGGGGAGGGCGCAGAGGGGGGTGCATTGCTCTAATCTTTCGGTATCGGGAAACCCGGATTACAACCTTGACCTGTGTAGAGGTAAGGAGGTGCGGCTGCATGTTGCACGATGCATCAGCTCTGCGCACTTTACACTTTAACCTGGGAGTACCAGTTAACTTTGTGTAGTTAGCGCCTTGTTTCTAGTGCCGAGGTTTTGTTCGTGAATTTTTATGCGCAGTAGGAAGTCTCGCCTTCGCCTCATCAAGCGCATGAAGTAGTTTGGCCTTGTAGTTATTATGGATGACTGCAGGGTCCTCTGTCCTCGCGTTTCTGTCGCCTCGAGGACTCCTCGCCTTTCACATGGTGCACTGCGGGCTTTCCTTTCCAATGCGCCTGTCAGACAAAGTATTCTTTCAGGCCTCGCGTCTATTTAAACTGGAAGTCTGCCCCAAAGACAATCTCCCTTCTGAGACTGTCCAAACTGGCCAGTTAGCCTCAAGTGCGCACATTCTGCGCTGCATCCTGCCAAGTCATGTGTTTTTAAGTTAGCAAATGTGGGTGCACCTCAAGTGAGTTCCTTAAACGGACGCAGCGCACTGTCTGCTTATTTACTGTCTGTTGGGCACATCTGTGTTTAGTATTCTGTGGTTTGGCAAGCCTGGATACTACATGCAGGACCATTCTGAAAACAATATCTGTCTTGGAAAAAGCACTAGCTCAAATGTTTTCAGGTTCTCTCCCTTTAATACATCACTCGTCCCCCTAACCTCTAGTGACAAAGTAACCCCCCGCTTTAAAGTTCATGTAAGACTTTCAGCCGACTAAAGAGCCATGTGCCACCCATGTATGCACGGGGTGCCCTCCGGTGTGCTGTCAGGTGCACACGGCGCTGATGCCGTAGGGCTTAAGTTTAGCGTTCTTGATGGCGTAGGTGGAGAAAATTTTTAGTGCCACCAAGGAAACGGATTGCACGGCTGAGTGGTCACCGCTGCTGCATTTGGCTTGGGATGATGATGTCCACAAGGGGCTTCCAGTCTCCGCCGAACCCATGTGGTGATGCACATTACCGAGCTGCTCCAGAAGGCCTGTATGCATTGCATTGTCACAGTTTTGGCGCACTTCGTACCCCTGACGAGACCGTGAAGCACTACAAGTAGCATCTGTATACATACATGAGCTCCCTTGTGCAGTGTATGATTGGAAGGGCTTTGGTTGGTGAATGACCTATGTGGGAGGTGTTCGTTAGGTTGGTGGGTTCATAGACCAGTTCCAAATATATGATGCAGAGAGTTTTGCAGCCCCTAAGCATGTAGTGTTGCAAAGAGTTTGCGGACAGACCCTGCCATGCATACCTACTTACTCATTTAGTTGCATAGTTCAGTTCATACTTTGAGCATTGTTAAGGTGCTGGAATGAGCAATGTTTTTAATGCTTTCGGGAACTGGAGCTAGTAATCAGTTCTCCTTTTTTGAGTAGGCAATGTTTTGCAAAATTTGTCAGACAAGACGGAGAAGGAGGTCCCTCCCTCCCATTCTTGTGTTTTTGAATGAAGGTTTTGATCGTAACAGGGCAAACCGTGATCCTAGTCCCATACAGCTACGAGCTATGCACATTGCTATAAATGTGATTTCTCTGGCTGATGGAAGCCAGATTACGGAGAGAAAAGTGGGCATCACACTGGTCCTCAATGGAAGGTCGAGTAGCTATCCGGCAGCCTCCTTTTGAATCACTGTAATTTTCAGAGAACTAGTGAGATGCTCTAAGATGTATTCCATTGGTCCGCAGTGGTCAAGGTGGGAGTGTTCTAGGGAGTCAGTCGGTGTCTTGGATTTATTGTGAAAATCTATGGAGTAGGAAAATTTGATGGACATGTCTCATCATGTGGCGATAGGCTTCTCGATTGACTTATGGTATGAGCTAGGAAGGAGTTCATGGCAACCCCGGGTTCCTGGCTTGCTCGGGGTGTGGTGGAGATCCAAGTTCACAACCCAGTTGTTGATGACGATCTCAGATTTGTTTGGAAGTGTTGAGCTTGTAATGGTTATCGCCTAAAATGTTTACCATATTGTATTTCTATAAAGTGTTTAGGTTACTTATTATGTGATGTTACTTGGCATTGTACAAACATGACACAAGAAACAAAAATGAAACAATTGTTTCTAAACGTACAAATATATGTCCTTTATTTTCAGCTCACTTAAACAGCTATTTCTATTAAAAGCTTAAATATTTTGTAGTTAGGAGCCCAAAGCCACGCTATTAACATTGCATCAATCACAAAGGTACATACACCAAAATGCTTTGGGGCTAAATCCACACTTATTACACTCATTATCTATTTCCTGTGATTATTTTCATGAATCGGGGAGATCAAAAGTAATTGTAACATCTTTCAAGTCCCATCGTGTCATATCTGTCGATGTTTCGGGATTTCTTGTTAGGCGTCTCCTTCATCAGGACAATTAATTTCATTGCCATTCTAATTATGCTGAAATGCTTGGCAGACATCCACCTGTGTGTATTTGTGGAAACTTCCCTTAATGTTCCTCTGAAGCAAACATTTTCCAATCAGGCATTACTTCCCAGATGTACAGAGGCCCCTTCCTGCAGCGACAGACTTCCCACATGGAGTAGCCCATGACCAGTATTTTATAGGTCCTCTTGCAACAAATGAAGATAATGTATTTCGTCCGAGTGGTTACTGTGAATTGAGTGGCTCAAGCTGATGGAGGCAAAGCAGAAGCAGAGTGAATTCATAGGCACTTTCCATGCGAGAGTGTGTAAGTTGGCAAACACATGCACCACGATGATTCAAATGAAGAGATCAGGGTGAAGGTAGTTCAAATCTGCTGTTCTGCCAGGCTGAAGAGGCAGATTCTCTAGATGTTCTGGGAACATTCGGAAGAAGAAAACTGGCAATCACATGGCAGACATGCAAGTGGCACTTCTCAATAAAGGAGCATGATGATGTTGGAGAAGGCGGGATAGCATGTTTGGCGAGGAAGAAGCCCATGATGACTAACCAGATCCAAGCACTGGAGGTGGACCTGTTGATGAGCGAATTAGTCATATGCCGAATGGAAAGCAAAGCTCCATTACCACGGTATGCACCAACATTTCGGAAGAAAGTAAGAAGTTCTAGAGCAGAGTGATGATAGTGCAAGGTGGTGGATTTATAGAAGGATGTAATCACCAGGGAGTCTGAGGCCTGAACCTTGGAACTACTCATAATCTCCCTGATCGGTCAATAATAGTTGGTAAGAGCAGCCCTGATGTACAGTGCACATTCAGCACCAAGGGCTAAAAGCTACACAGAAGACAACAATTCAAAATGTACTCCATGCTCATTCAGGAAGGCATCGCTCACAGATACCATCCCATCTCAAGAGCATATCCGAAACAAGCATTGGCATAGACAATAGGTCTCGCCTTTGGGACCTTATAAGTGTTTAGTTATCCAGCACAATATCCTTGGTGCAACAACATCAACTGTTGCATGGCTAAACACTTATAAGATCCCAAAGGCGAGACCTATTGGCTATGCCAATGCTTGTTTTTTAATCAAGTTGACTGGTAAGTTCGAAGTCTTTAATACGAGCCGGAAACCCACTGTTTAAGTGGTTTTCAGCTCGCTTTCCCAGCCACATGAGATATTGGCTCCTCACCAGGAGACCGTGTGAAGGGAGCTGATACCAGCCACGCAACACCAATAGGGCTAAAAGGGCTTTAGCCGCCCCCCCCCTCCTCCCTCCTCCCCCCATTGTGTGTCTCAGCCCCGGTTGCTACAGCTTGAGCTGTTGTGGCATCGGCTGGGCAGTATCTGTAGACTTATCTCCGCCAAACTCAAATTTTTCCATTGGTCTTTAAAAGACCATTTACTTGTCTTTGTGAAGTGGTTAAGGAGATTTTATGTTTTTTCACTGGTTCCAGTATCCCCTGGGTCCGCACTCTGCCTATTCCTTACATTAGTATTTTATTGTTAGTGCCACAGTGGGAGAATGCATTTTGTGAAAAGGCATCCCAAAAGCAGAGATGCCACCTTTCCTAGAGAAAAATAGCAGCCATTTGTTGTTGTTTAAAGAGTCTGCAGAGGCCTCGCCTTGACACTAAATAGGGCTGTAAATAAAATGGTATGTATTCATTTGTAACATAACTTTTCTGCTGTCTTTCTTTCTTTTAATTATAAGTCATGGATCATTAATGGAGTCCTAGAACACATTTAAAAGTGCTATTTTTATTTGCTGTTTGAAGTATGCACAAATAAGTGCTACAAATACTGGCTTTAGGTGATTTGGTTATTTTTGTACTGGCTGGGACATCAAAATACCGGGAGTGCCGGTATAAATCCGATTTGCTGGCATCCCTAATCAGGAGACTGAAAGTTTGTTGCAGGATCATCACATTATTTCCTCCACCATCCATCCCTGATTGATGCCATAATAGCAATAGTTTAACTTAAATCTGAAACCCTAAGCCAGCCGTTAATACAATGCTAAGTTACTCCAGGTGTCCGGGAATACATCCTGCATTCAGACAACTCCCTCCTCATTCTCACCCTTCACTTTCATGTTCACCCTGCACTTACAGTGATCACACTGCACTCACACTGCTCAGCATGCACTCACGCCATTCACTCTCCTCCTACGGTGCACTCACATAAGCACACCGTTCACCCCGTATGCACATGACACTCGACTCACTTGTCACTTTTACTGCTCACCCTACACTCAAAGCGATCACACTGCACTCATGCTGTTACCCTGCTCTCACACCGTTCATCCCCCTCTTACCCTGCACTCACACGAGCACACCACTCATCCTGCGGTCACAGCGACCACACTGTACTTATGCCCCTTGCCATGAACTCACACCGTTCTCCCTTCACTTACCCTACAGTCATATAAGCACACCGCTCACCCTGCACTCACAGTGATCACACTGCACTCACAATGCACTCAGACTTTTCACCCTGCACTTACATAAGCACACTACTCACCCTGCACTCATGTGACACTTCACTCACCTGTAACTCTCACTGCTCACTTTGCAATCTCACTCAAACAAGCACATCACTCACCATGCCCGCATCCAAACTCATATGTCACATCACTCACCCTGCCGTCACTCCTCTCACCCTACTCTCACACTATCACATCACTCACTGTGCATTCACATAGGTACTCCTGTCACTCATACAGCTCACCCTTCACTCATCTGGGCACAGCAGTCACCCTGCACTCACACCACACAGACAAGTACAGAACTCACCCTGGAGTCACACCACCCACCCTGCACTTCATCCTCTCACTCTGCACTCACACGGACAAACCTCTCAGCCTGTATTCATACAGGCACTCTGTTCATCCCTTCCTGCACACAGGGACTCTAGTCTGCCGGAACTCATAGGGACACACCACTCACTCTAGAATAACTCCTCTCACCATGCACTCACCAGTCACTCTCACAGATCACACTTCACTCCCGCTGCTCACCCTGCACCACACACAGGCACACCACTCACCCTGCATTTACACTGCTCACACCACCCTGCACTCACTCCTCTCAGTCTGCACCCACTCCTCTCACCCGACACTCACATGTGCCCTCCTCTCATATTACATTCATACAGCTCACCCGACACTCACATCAGCACATTTTTCACCATACACTCGCACCACTTATGCTGCACTCATTCACACTATTCACCAGCACCCAGCACTTACATGAGCATATATAAAAATTACACAACTCGAATGAATATACACACATTTCTAAAAAGGCACCCACAGAATACCTGCTCTTTCCGTAGTTCTAGATGCATACTTAATTCCACCTGCAACAACGAGGCTGGTGCAAGAGGAGAGAGTGGACTGAGAATGTGGGATGGCATGAGGAGGGAGACTAGGGCTGAGGCTTTGGGGTATGACAATGGATTGAGGATTGTGTGACACCTTCAGCCATTCACCACAATGCTTCATTTCGGGACTTGTCGGTTTTTTTTTACATTGTAAGTTGGGTCTCAAAAACCCCAAAATGCAAAGTGTTACTGGATAAAATCCATGGTTGTTGAAGTCAAGCATTTCATAAGATCAGTTGGATGCTATGATATTACTTGTTAGAACGTGGATTCGTTCATTTCCAGTACTGTAACTGCTTGATCCACACGTAAAACCAAATATAAGCCCCGATAAGCTATTTTAAGGAAGTGTACTTTTCATTCACATCATTCTTGTAACAAACATAAACAAGGCAATATATTATCATTTTTGAATAGCGTATAGAGAATATGTTTTTATTAGGTTTCACTTAAAGGTAAGGCAGGTATAGCAGAAGCCGCAGGCCAAGCTTTTGGTGTAGGAAGGTGGAATCTGACTATATGGTTGCCCCCACTTTTTTTATGGTGTCTTGCTGGTTTATGACTTAGTTGGACTGGGATCCTGCTATTCAGGACCCCAGTCTATCTGCTTTCTCTGTAAAAAGGTTTCCATGTGCCTTAGGCACATCTCTGATTGGAATCTGGAGTGCCCTTATAAGTCCCTAGTATATGGTATACTATGTACCCAGGGCATAGGTACCTCAGAGGCCTACCAGGGGCTGCAGCATGTATTATGCCACCCCTGGAAGGCCATCCAAACTGACACCACAGGTCTGCTACTGCAGCCTGGGTAAGGTGGTGCATGCACCCCTTACTGTGATATAGGCTACCTATATCACTATATACATACACACATATAAGCCTATAAGTCACTCTTATGGCAGGCCTTATCAATCCTGAAGGCAGAGTGCGTGGTTCCTATGTGAGAGGGTGCCCCTGCATGAGCAGGGCCCCTCTGCAGCGTTCGGAGACCCTTCTCTGATGCTGTTTGTAGTGCAGCCTGACCATATACTCTTGAGCGCATTATAACCTCGCGTTAAATGCTAACTTTGGAATGGCTGCACCGAAACATGTCGTGTTTGGTGTCAAACATCTTGGAATACTACCCCCCCGCCAATTCTGGCGGCGGGGGTAGCATTCCACCCTTCTAGAGGGAGAGACGTGTTAACCCTGGCCTGGCCGGTAACTTCTTTCTAAAGCCCTGGCATCACAAAATGGATGCTGCTGCCACAGACACAAGTCTGGCCTCCTGCTGCTGGACGAAACTCTGGCAGGGGAGGCCTGGACAATAGGTTTCCTGTCCCAGGGAGGTGTGACCACCTCCCCAGACAGGATAGTGTGTATTGGGGCTGGGCGGGAGCACTTTCGGGTGCTTTGAAGTCCTGCACTGGGGGCACATTTGGTGTCCCTAGTGCATACCCCAGTTCAAACCGGATCAGGGGCTTGCAGCCCCTGCTTTGGCGCGAACTGGACAAAGGGAAAGGGGTGTAGCCACCCCTCTGCCCTGACCCACCCATAGGTGGGGCCACAGAGTAGTCCAACCCCTAAACTTAGTATAAGTATAGGAACCCAGTCCTTAGGACTTTAGATTATCCCTGGACGAAACTCTGACACTGAATCCTGGACCTTCGACGCTCTACTCAAGACTAGAGGACAGAAGAATCTCCCTTGGGGTCAAGGAGTGACTCCCTGCTTGGCAGGCACCAAAGAAGCAATTGTCCGGTCTGCATCGCCTAAGCTCCCGTCCGGACGCCGAAGTCTTTGCATCACCAGAGGTGGATTTCCAGACTTCCCCGAGGCTGCCCTGAGTCCCCAGCAAAGCTGAGGCCCGTAGCTGTCGTGGGTAATGTGGAACCGTGACCCCTGGACACCGCACGCATTTGCTAGTGCATCCTCTTCTGGGTCTCCCACGAAGTCGTGCTTTGGGCTCCGAGTAGCCCTAGCCTCCAGCACCAACTGCTCCGAAGATCACTGGCCTCCACTCCACGAGTGTCCTGTGAGCCAGCTCCACGTGCAACGTCTCGAGGCTCCTTCGCGGTTGCTAGCCCGTTGGCTAGTAGCCCTTCACGAAGGCCAATCCTTTTCTTCTTGGGCTCCCTGGTTGCTCCAGGCTTGCCCTCACTTACCCTTGCTGGGTGAGTTCCTCAGACCTTGCTGGTCTGCATCATCGTCATTCTTCATCTACACCGAGACTTGCCGTTGCCAAGGCTTGTTGGGTCCAATCCGGTCGCCGACGCCTCAGCACTCGACAGACATCGTGTACCAGCCTGAATCCTGCTCCTGGTCGCCGACAACGCCTCCTGGACCTCGTGGCTGAAGAGTCAAGACGACCGTCAACCTACCTGAAGCACTCGACATCGGTGGGCATCTGCTCATCGCCATCCTGGTCACTGGCTAGTGACCCAGACTCTGTCCCCTCTGCTTTCAGGTTCTTATGACCTCCGATCCACTCTTGGATCCACCCGGACACTTTCCACTTGGTCGCCAGCAGCACTTTGCAGCAGATCGCCATTCAAATTGACGACGAAACCCGACCCCGAAAGGCACCTATGCACCCGGCTTCCCTGGGTGAGGTAACACGAGTACTCCGGTGCTCCCGTGGGTAGAGACTCTAGAACGACCTAGTTCTCAAAGGGTTTGCTCCAAGTCCTCCTTTAAGTGTCCCTTTTCTTTAATTTCCCGATCGCGACTTTCTCCATAGAAGTTAACGGCGTATCGCGGTTGTGTATTTACACTGCACGCGTCCCCGTGGGTCCCCTGTGTCACTACCTTGGGTGGTTCCTTGTGGTCCAAGCACTTCTAGAGGCTCTAGGCCTAGTGTCTAGTTCAGTCGTGGTTCTTATACCACTTTATTGGTATATAGTTTGGTACGCCCCTAGGGCCCAAACGTGTATTTGTGCTATTACTGTGTTTAAATAACTTATAACTTGTGTACTTGAACTCTAGCCTCATAAAGAGACTAGAGGGGTGTGTTTAGCAATAAATACATATATTTTGAATATATACCTGGTGTGGTGCTCTTTCATTTGGTCACTCAAGAGATTATAGACTGGTAAAACAAGCTGCTTTACATTCCTTCAAGACTTAGCCTGAAGGCTGCTCTCCATAGCTACCACTAGGATAGCTTTCAATAAGGTTGTCTTTAACCTATCTCCAATAAGGGGTTGTTTGGACTGGTGCAAGGTGCCCACTATAATTAGTGGACAGCATATGCCAGGCCAATTTCTCACATTGGTGTGCAGCGTGTGGGATTCCAGCTTGCTATTGTTTTACCAGATAATCTCAATTGAATTGATCAACTGAAAACCACTAAAGGTACCTAAGGTACATATAAATTAAGCTTAGAATACAGTAAGTTCTACTGAACTTAGAGTTGTGTGTTAAGGGATAGCACACCCTTTCTACAACTCAAGAGAGTTTAGTAGGCCACACTAGAGTAGGTAGTGCATACACCACACCTCACTAGTGATGTCTTCAAAGCCAGGACCCAGTGAGTCCTTGCCAGAAGCCCATGGGCTTCTTCCCTCCAAGTATGATACACTCCCATTCTTGGAATTGAGAGCATTATGCAATTTGAGGAAACTGAAGACAGGCCAAAACCCCACCACCCAACATCTGAGAGAGATGTTGGAGGCTTATGATCTCAGCAGGCCCTTAGGGACTGAAGGGGTAGGGGCAGAGGGTGGGGCAGAAGATGAGGATGGGGCCAGGGGTAGCAACACCCCCAGCCCCCCCTCTGGAACTGACCAGGAGGGTGATAATGACCCTGACCTGGATAACCCAATTCCTCCTGTGGATGAGGAGGAGGCTCAGAATGACCTCCACTTTGTCCCCCCAGGAAGGATTGTGAGTGTGCCCAGAAGGTCTAGGTCTCCTTCTCAGGAGTCTAACCACTCTGGCACCTCAATAGGGACCTCTGTCTCCTCTCATAGGAGGGAATCCTCTCATGAGAGGAGAAAGAGGCTGATTCAATATGAGGAAGCTCAGCTTGAACTCAGAAAACAGCAACTGGCTATAGACAGGGAGTCCCTAGATCTCTACAAAGAGAGAAAAAGTTGGGACTAGAGTCCCATGGTGGCAGCAATATCCCTAAAGATAGGGAAAGGTCTTATGACCATAGAAACCTAAACAAGATTGTCCCTCCCTACCAGAGTGGGGATGACATCCACAAATGGATAACTGCACTGGAGAGGGCCTGTAAAGTTCAGAAGGTCCCCCAGAAGCAGTGGGCAGCAATCTTGTGGCTCTCCTTTGCAGACAAAGGTAGAGACAAGCTCCTCACTGTAAGAGAAGAGGATGCTGACAATTACACAGTCTTGAAGAGTGCTCTGATAGATGGGTTTGGCCTAACCACTGAACAGTATAGGTTGAAGTTCAGAGACACCCAAAAGCTCAGACTCAAGACTGGGTTGATTTTGTAGACTGTGCTACTAAGGCTCTGGAAGGTTGGATACATGGCAACAAAGTGCATGACTTTTTAGGATTGTACAATTTGATTATGAGGGAGCAGATCCTTAATAATTGTCAAAACCAGCTTTTGCACCAGTATCTGGTGGACTCTGATCTGACCTCTCCCCAAGAATTGGGAAAGAAGGCAGACAAATGGGTCAGAACCAGAGTAAAAACTAAAAGTCAGGGTGGTGACCAGAAGAAAGATTCTACTAAGTCCCAAGAGAAAGGTGGGGATAAATCTAAGGATAAGTCCCCTACAGGGCCCCAAAATTCCTCTTCTGGGGGTGGGTCCCAAACTCCTTCTTCTCCTGAAAAGAAACCATATTGCCATGTCTGTAAAAGCCTGGGCACTGGAAAACTGATCCCAGTTGCCCCAGGATTGGCAATAAAGAAAATGTTCCTCCCACAACTACTACCACCCCTCCTGGTACTACCAGTAGTAATCCTCCAGTTGGGAGTAGTGCACCCAAAAGTTAGGTGCTTTTGCAAGAGGAACAGAGGTGGGCCCTAGTTTAGACGGGGACCCCTCAACAGACTCCTCTGACTCTGATGGTGGTATAGGATTTGCCACCTTTACCATGGGTCCCACAGCATTGGGCAGGTACAGATTGGAGCCAATAATTAATGGTCAGAAAGCTGTGGCATTTAGGGACACAGGGGCTAGTGTCACCATGGTGGCAGGGAAACTAGTCCCCCTCACCAGTTTTTACCTGAGTTTAAATACCAGGTGACCAACATTGATGGTGTCAGAACAGATCACCCCATGGCCATAGTCAATCTCAGCTGGGAGGGGGTCACAGGCCCAAAAAGAGTGGCTGTGTCCCCAACCTTACCTGTAGATTGCCTGATGGGCAATGATCTGGAAATTTCAGCCTGGGCTGAAGTTGAGCACCAAACCCATCTAAGGATGCTGGGCGTCCCTGTAAAGGTTAGTGGGGCTGTGATGGCCACAGCCCCAGCCCAAGAAATTGGAGAGATGGAGCCTGGAAAAATGGCCCACTCTCCCCCAAAAGAGAGCACAAGGGTTAAAGAAAAGTCTTCTTCCCTCCAGACAGTAGGTAAGGGTCAGCCTCCTCAGGGAACTGACCCTACCCCTAGTGAAGGAACTGCCCCAGAGGTAGTCAGGCCTGGCCTGGCCACACCCCTGATGGCAGAGGACCCTTCCAAGGTGGTACCCAGTCTGGAGCAGGTAACCTGCCCCTCTCTACCCTGCCTCAGTCAGCCCAGGGCTGCAGAGGTCAGGGAGGTCAGTGGACCCCCCAGGGCCCCTGTCCAGAGGAACCCCCCCATCAGCAGATTAGGGGCACCCAGTCTAGTAGCCCTAGCCAGGTGAAAATTCCTCTACACACTGAGGGATCCCCCATACCTTTATGTAGGGACCTCCCCAGCAGGACTCTGGTAGGCAAGAGCAAACCTGGGACCAGAAGGTTCCAAACCTGCCATGTCCCTCCAGTAGTCCATCCAAAGGGACCCAACCCCCAGCTGTAGGCAGCCAAAGGTTGACCCTTAGAGCAAAGTGCAACTCAGTCATGGAAAGACAGGCATACATGGTGACCAGTGATCTGAGGAAGCTGAGGCCAACATTCCTAGGGTCTCACTTCCCTACTCAGACACCTCACCAGCCTTGTACTTTACCTAAGCACACCACAGGTAGTGATTCCCCATGGTGGAGACCCTCTCATACCCTTAGGGTGAGGGATTGCTTAGTGGACCATAAGACAGGGGGCAACCATGCTAGTGCAGGTGCTTCCTTATATGGCCACTTAGTCAATAAAGGCTCAACTGGCCAAGGTTAGCCTTATCTCCTTTCGTTTGGGGGGTTATGTAGGAAGGTGGAATCTGACTATATGGGTGCCCCCACTTTTTTATGGTGTCTTGCTGGTTTATGACTTAGTTGGACTGGGATCCTGCTATTCAGGACCCCAGTCTATCTGCTTTCTCTGTAAAAGGTTTCCATGTGCCTTAGGCACATCTCTGATTGGAATCTGGAGTGCCCTTATAAGTCCCTAGTATATGGTCTACTATGTACCCAGGGCATAGGTACCTCAGAGGCCTACCAGGGGCTGCAGCATGTATTATGCCACCCCTGGAAGGCCATCCAAACTGACACCACAGGTCTGCTACTGCAGCCTGGGTAAGGTGGTGCATGCACCCTTACTGTGATATAGGCTACCTATATCACTATATACATACACACATATAAGCCTATAAGTCACTCTTATGGCAGGCCTTATCAATCCTGAAGGCAGAGTGCGTGGTTCCTATGTGAGAGGGTGCCCCTGCATGAGCAGGGCCCCTCTGCAGCGTTCGGAGACCCTTCTCTGATGCTGTTTGTAGTGCAACCTGACCATATACTCTTAAGCGCATTATAACCTCGCGTTAAATGCTAACTTTGGAATGGCTGCACCGAAACATGTCGTGTTTGGTGTCAAACATCTTGGAATACTACCCCCCGCCAATTCTGGCGAGCGGGGTAGCATTCCACCCTTCTAGAGGAGAGACATGTTAACCCTGGCCTGGCCGGTAACTTCTTTCTAAAGCCCTGGCATCACAAAATGGATGCTGCTGCCACAGACACAAGTCTGGCCTCCTGCTGCTGGACGAAACTCTGGCAGGGGAGGCCTGGACAATAGGTTTACTGTCCCAGGGAGGTGTGACCACCTCCCCAGACAGGATAGTGTGTATTGGGGCTGGGCGGGAGCACTTTCGGGTGCTTTGAAGTCCTGCACTGGGGGCACATTTGGTGTCCCTGTGCATTCCCAGTTCAAACCGGATCAGGGGCTTGCAGCCCCTGCTTTGGCGCGAACTGGACAAAGGGAAAGGGGTGTAGCCACCCCTCTGCCCTGACCCACCCATAGGTGGGGCCACAGAGTAGTCCAACCCCTAAACTTAGTATAAGTATAGGAACCCAGTCCTTAGGACTTTAGATTATCCCTGGACGAAACTCTGACACTGAATCCTGGACCTTCGACGCTCTACTCAAGACTAGAGGACAGAAGAATCTCCCTTGGGGTCAAGGAGTGACTCCCTGCTTGGCAGGCACCAAAGAAGCAATTGTCCGGTCTGCATCGCCTAAGCTCACGTCGGACGCCGAAGTCTTTGCATCACCAGAGGTGGATTTCCAGACTTCCCGAGGCTGCCCTGAGTCCCCAGCAAAGCTGAGGCCCGTAGCTGTCGTGGGTAACGTGGAACCGTGACCCCTGGACACCGCACGCATTTGCTAGTGCATCCTCTTCTGGGTCTCCCACGAAGTCGTGCTTTGGGCTCCGAGTAGCCCTAGCCTCCAGCACCAACTGCACCGAAGATCACTGGCCTCCACTCCACGAGTGTCCTGTGAGCCAGCTCCACGTGCAACGTCTCGAGGCTCCTTCGCGGTCGCTAGCCCGTTGGCTAGTAGCCCTTCACGAAGGCCAATCCTTTTCTTCTTGGGCTCCCTGGTTGCTCCAGGCTTGCCCTCACTTACCCTTGCTGGGTGAGTTCCTCAGACCTTGCTGGTCTGCATCATCGTCATTCTTCATCTACACCGAGACTTGCCGTTGCCAAGGCTTGTTGGGTCCAATCCGGTCGCCGACGCCTCAGCACTCGACAGACATCGTGTACCAGCCCGAATCCTGCTCCTGGTCGCCGACAACGCCTCCTGGACCTCGTGGCTGAAGAGTCAAGACAACCGTCAACCTACCTGAAGCACTCGACATCGGTGGGCATCTGCTCATCGCCATCCTGGTCACTGGCTAGTGACCCAGACTCTGTCCCCTCTGCTTTCAGGTTCTTCAGACCTCCGATCCACTCTTGGATCCACCCGGACACTTTCCACTTGGTCGCCAGCAGCACTTTGCAGCAGATCGCCATTCAAATCGACGACGAAACCCGACCCCGAAAGGCACCTTTGCACCCGGCTTCCCTGGGTGAGGTAACACGAGTACTCCGGTGCTCCCGTGGGTAGAGACTCTAGAACGGCCTAGGGGCATATCAGCAAGGGACGGCGATAATTATCGCAAAGCGCGCTTAGCGCTAGGATAATTATCGCCGTCTATCTCTGGAATTTATCGCCCTGGTAGCGCGTTATTAACAACGCGTTACTCCAGGGCGATAAGAATTCCAGAGATAGCGAGGTTATCGCCGTTTTGCAGGGAACATCGCTAGTTTTCCAGCGATGTTCCCTGCAAAACGGGGATAACTCTGCTGATACGACCCTGTGGTCGTATCAGCAGAATCCATCTCCCATGAAAAGTATGCTTAAGTCAGGAATTTAACAGACGTTAAATTCCTGAGTTAAGGCTGAGGTAGCGCGATTATTTTTATCGCTGCACCTCCTTGTTAATATCGCGAAGCTGCCTTCGCGATATTAACATGTGTTGTTTTCACAGCCACGCCTTCTTTGCATCTCATTAGCGATGCAAGGCGAGGCTGTGAAAAGCGGGCTCTACATCAAGGAAACACGCGCTAGCGTGTCCTTGATGATATTGCGATATAATTATCGCCGCTTTTCGCCCGAAAACGGACGCTAAAGCGGCGATAATTATATCGCCAGCCCTTGATAATATGCCCCCTAGTTCTCAAAGGGTTTGCTCCAAGTCCTCCTTTAAGTGTCCCTTTTCTTTAATTTCCCGATCGCGACTTTCTCCATAGAAGTTAACGGCGTATCGCGGTTGTGTATTTACACTGCACGCGTCCCCTGTGTCACTACCTTGGGTGGTTCCTTGTGGTCCAAGCACTTCTAGAGGCTCTAGGCCTAGTGTCTAGTTCAGTCGTGGTTCTTATACCACTTTATTGGTATATGGTTTGGTACGCCCCTTGGGCCCAAACGTGTATTTGTGCTATTACTGTGTTTAAATAACTTATAACTTGTGTACTTCGAACTCTAGCCTCATAAAGAGACTAGAGGGGTGTGTTTAGCAATAAATACATATATTTTGAATATATACCTGGTGTGGTGCTCTTTCATTTGGTCACTCAAGAGATTATAGACTGGTAAAACAAGCTGCTTTACATTCCTTCAAGACTTAGCCTGAAGGCTTCTCTCCATAGCTACCACTAGGATAGCTTTCAATAAGGTTGTCTTTAACCTATCTCCAATAAGGGGTTGTTTGGACTGGTGCAAGGTGCCCACTATAATTAGTGGATAGCATATGCCAGGCCAACTTCTCACATTTGGCACACATTAAAAGAAGATTGACTAAAGGAAGTGTGAGTGGCAGTGTGTCTGTGAGGGAGTGTGACAGAGTACAAATGTACGAAAGAGTGCATGAGTATAGTGAGAATGTGTGAGTGAGAGAATGTGTGTGTGTCAGTGTATGTGTGCTATGCGTGCAAGTGCGTACTGGAGGTTATTCTTGCCTTATGGACAAGGGCACTAATAGAATATGGATGGGAGGTGTTCCCTTTGGCAAACTGCAGGCCCTGACATGCTTCTATTAAGACACCATCATTGGCTGTGGGGACTCAAACTCTCTAACTGAGAAAGCCGCTTGCCCAGTCATACCCAGCGGCTGGGACACAGAACATACGCCACCACACCTGGCCGAAGGCCCTGACATGAGGTACGTAAATCTTAGCATATGGGGTGGATCCATAGCAAAATGTTGGAACTGATATTTGAGGTAACTCTTCTCATCAGATTTCCAGTAGTCATTTTATAGGGGGTGTCAATGGTAAAATGCTGACCCTTGAATACTGAAACTAAATTTTTAGAGGTACCCAAGGCTGTGGCTGAAGTTTCCATGGTACATTTCTGGCATTGTCAAATTGAATGTACTCCTTGGGGGCTCACCCATGAAAAAATGAGGATCTTCGTATAATGGAGGTAATTTCTTTCTGACTTACGACATTTGAACAAACTAGATCTACTCCTAGGTAAGGCCAGGTTTCTCTGGTGCACCATTAAAGTACTGAAATATTTCATGAATGACCATAAGGGTCTGCTGCGTTTTAGCAAATTTGATTCCAAAAGTTTCAAAAAATTCTCAGGGGAAAAGTCTACTCCCTTAAATCATCTACAAAAAATCTCTTAACTTGTTTTGCTTGCTGGAATTTGGGGGAAGTATCAGACCCCACCACTTGCATAGATCTTTTTCCTCATTAAATGTGTATGAGGTAAGCGCACACCTCATTTCTGGAAATGCGTGTCCTACCCCATTGCTGGAAGCAGGACTGTTTTTAGCGCGGTGGGACTGGTTCAGCTGCACCTGGCGCTGACTTTGATGGGGGGGTGCACATTTTTGGTTTAAAAACACATGAACTTCCTTATGCATCAGATAGTTTTCAGGCAACAATAAAAATATCAAGATAACTCTGGTGATTAATGTTCCTACTAGTTAGAGTTCAGAATTTTGTCTAGGTGCAGTTTTGGCTCATCGTAATGTAGCACAGAGAGTTAATGTGCCTGCTGCAAAGAACGTCTACCATGCAGATCACAGAACTGAGCGTTAGTGAACGATGAGTAGCACTATGAAAAAGTGAAATGTACTTCAGACAGAGGCTATAGAGAGATGAGGGGAACTGTTGGAGAGTGGTAGTGAGGGAATTCATGGAGGAGGATATGGGGGAGGAGAGCGCCAAAAAAGACTGTCGCCACGACCGCCCCAGCGTTTGAGCCAGCCCTGGCTGGGAGTCTAAGCCCCCCACCCCCGAAGTTCAGGTCTAGTTGCATGCCTGGCTGATATTGTGTGTCACACGCAAGGGCATAGTAAACCACCCGCTATAGCAGCTTAAGTGGGGGTGCTACTGAGTCAGATTACATTGTTTTATGGCCCAGGTCAACAGCAAGTCAGAAGTTAAAACTAATAAATTCTACAAGAATAAACTATAATAACACAGCTGTGGGGTGGGGACCAGAAGAAAACCTAAAAGCAGTCTAAAATTGTGACAGAGGGAAAGACAAACCATTAAAACAACAAAGAAAAAAAGAGGCCAATTGAGTGAGACAGCGCAAAGGAAAGCAAGTGAAATGCAAATAATGAGGGAAGGAAAAGGGAAGCATGTAGGAAAAAGGGTACAAATGAACACAAGAAATAAGAAAAAGGGGTGTTAGAAAAGAAAAGGAAGGAAGGAAGAAAATAAAGAGTGAAGGGTGGAAAGAAGAAAAGGAAATATCAAAGACAAAAAGAAAAAATGAAAGGAGAGAAAGATGGAAAGCAGACAAATATAATGAAATAACAAAAAAGAAATGTGAGATGAAAGGATGGGTGACTGAAGGAAAGGGGAGAAAGAAAGAATTAATGAATGTAAGGAATACAAAAGGAAAAGATTCAAAGAAGGTGTGAAAGAATGTCAGGAGCAACATAAGAATAAACTGATAAAAAAGATGGATGGAAAGCTAGAAAAAAAGACTGCTGGAATGAGGGAAGAATAGACAGAAGGAAAGAAAGAATGAAATACACATAAAAACAAAAGAAAGGTGATGGAAAGAAGGAACAAAAGAAGCGTGAAAAGAGAGAAAGAAGATGGAAAAGATGAATGAGAGAAATAGGTTTATACTGGTAAATGTGTAGTTTTTGGCCAAATCCCTTTTAAACATAATAGTCATCATTTTGCACCATTTTCTGCAAATTTTTCCCATGGGTACAACTCCTGTGACATTTCATAGGAAGTATTGAGATCACTCACTTTACTCACACATTTATTGCTTGATATGGGTCATAGTGGGGGGAATTTAATTTTTCTGGCTACTTCCTTGGTAAAACGGTGGCACCGTGTGAGTAGGGTGACCAACCGTCCGTAATTTTCATGTGCTGTCCGTGAATTTACTGTCATGTCCATTGTCTGTGAAGGAAGTTTCCATGGACGGCATTTGTCTGTAATTTTAGCCTTGGTGCCAAAGGACAAATGTTCAGCAGTTGAGATGGCTCAGCTCAGGCAGAAGGGAGGGGGTCTCCTGTGCAGTGATTCAGATGGAGGGGCAGCCAGGGTGCTGGGCTGCTTCAAAGAAATGTAAATGTGGGGACTGGTAAATCTGGGCATGTAAAGGCTGCTTGAATGAGAAATAAATAAGTGTTAATTGACCTAAAGTTGCCTAAGGTGAAATATGTCTTCTTTTTCCATGGTATTCTGAAGGTGTTCCAAGCTGAGCTGTGAAGTGTGTGCTTTGCAGCTACAACTGAGGTCACAAACCACTGTTACATTACATTACATTGCGACTCACAAAGAGGATGCGAATAGCTCTTTCATGCTGTCTCGTGTTTACAATTCGGAAGGTGTCGCACAACCCCTTTCACAATTCATAAACACTTTCCTCACCCTTAAAACAGGTTCTGTGCATTGTAAAAAGATGTTTTGCTGTCGGAAGCATGATTCAAAGACTTTGCAACTAATAAAAACCTTTATGACATGCGGCTCCTGGTGGATTGACCTGTCGGTATTCTTCTTGCATTAAACAGGATTTTTTTCTTCTTGCACTTTTCACTGTGGAAATGCAGGCTCTGGACAGTAGTAGTATATTAGCTGCAGTAAATATACATATATCAATGTCACCTTGCAACGAACATCAAAATAAATCACAGATGGGATGTGATATTGTGTGTGCTGGTGTCTCATGAATCATGATGCTTTACTAGGTCAGGGCTTTAAGTGGGCTGGGTCCTGCCTGTGCTCAGCACCGGGTGCAGTTCTAAAAAGCATGTGCTAAGACGGGTCCCTATCGGGCTCTCCATTTTTGCCCTAATCCTCAGGGTGGAAACAAAATCTTAACTCTGCAGCAGTTCCACCCTTCACTGCCTTTGATGTAACTTCAAAGAGACTGGTTACAGTTCTTTCACAGTCTCATAATTTTAGAACTGAAGCATTTTCAATGTTATTTACAACGAAGCCAAAATTGTTGCTTATTTGTCTTATGCAACTAACAACCATTGACCAAGCCAATAGTCTTGGCTTGTTCTAGGTGGAATGTTACTTTTTTTTTCCAAATATATTTTTATTGGCATTTTATAGAAACTGACCATTAGAATACATTCAGGAGAAAAGGAAGAAACCTAAAGCAATAGAGAAAGGGGAGACAAAACATAATACAACTAATATCTCTGTCTACAATCAAGGGTGCTAGTTCCACCCATACAAAATTATCTCACCAATGATGAATCACTGACTAAATATCGAAGGTCACAATATCGACCTACAAAAATATCGCAGCAAAAATATCGAACACAAGAATAACGACATCCTATCTACATTAAGGTAAGTACAAAAATATCGGGGAAAAAATATCGATGTCAAAAATATCGTTGTTAAAAATATCGTTTTTAATTTAAGTTAAAAAATATTGTAAAATAAAGTAAATAATACATATAATTAAACGAAACATAGTTAAAAATATTTTAAAATGCTTAAAAATTATAAGTAATATATATAATTTGAAAATACATCAAACATATACATATAATATATAATATATATATATACTTACTTATTAATATGTTTTAATATTTATTTTAATAACTTATAAATTGTTTAATTTATTTTTTATAAATTATAAATACATCTATACACTTAAAACAATAATATAAATACAAATTAAATAAATATATGTAACACATTTAAAAAAAAATTCTTTTAAATCTTTTTAAAAATAATTATACAGTACATTAGCTAAAAAGCTAAAAAAATACAAAATATTAGATAGCGGAGGAAATCAAATTACTATTCCCACTCCAGTGAGTGCAACAGTAGGGAAAGTGTTGGATAGCGTGGGGGTAAAAATTACTATTTCCACTCCAGTGAGTGCAACAGTAGGGAAAGTGTTGGATAGCGTAGGGGTTAAAATTACTATTCCCACTCCAGTGAGTGCAACAGTAGGGAAAGTGTTGGATAGCATAGGGGTAAAATTTACAATTCCCACTCCAGTGAGTGCAACAGTAAGGAAAGTGTTGGATAGTGTAGGGGTTAAAATTACTATTCCCACTCCAGTGAGTGCAACAGTAGGGAAAGTGTTGGATAGCTTAGGGGTAAAAATTACTATTCCCACTCCAGTGAGTGCAACAGTAGGGAAAGTGTTAGATAGCGTAGGGGTTAAAATTACTATTCCCACTCCAGTGAGTGCAACAGTAGGGAAAGTGTTGGATAGCGTAGGGGTAAAAATTACTATTCCCACTCCAGTGAGTACAACAGTAGGGAAAGTGTTGGATAGCGTAGGGGTTAAAATTACTGTTCCCACTCCAGTGAGTGCCACAGTAGGGAAAGTGTTGGATAGCGTAGTGGTAAAAATTACTATTCCCACTCCAGTGAGTGCAACAGTAGGGAAAGTGTTGGATAGCGTGGGGGGTAAAATTACTATTCCCACTCCAGTGAGTGCAACAGTAGGGAAAGTGTTGGAGAGCGGAGGGGTAAAATTACTATTCCCACTCCAGTGAGTGCAACAGTAGGGAAACTGTTGGATAGCGGGGGAGTAACAATTACTATTCCCACTCCAGTGAGTGCAACTGTAGGGAAAGTGTTGGATAGCGTAGGGGTAAAAATTACTATTCCCACTACAGTGAGTGCAACAGTAGGGAAAATGTAGGACCGCGTAGGGGTTAAATTAACATACTTATAAATAATTTTTTTTAAAAATACATAACATATTAATAATTATTTGACCAAATAATTATTAATAAATACCTATTAAATTAAATTAATATTTACTTAAATAACATTAAATTACTTCCCACCCTATTGCCCTATAAACACACAACGCGCTACACATAAAAAATAACACAATTAATTTAATTATCAATTAATCAATCAATAAAAATGAATTACCAATTAATAATTAATTAACAATAAATTAATTAACAATAACAATAAATAAAAAATAATAATAAATTAATTATCATTAATATAATTTTTAATTACCCAATTAATATAAATTAATTACCAATTAATAATTAATTAACAATTAATTAACAATGAATAACAATAAATAAAAACATATGAATTAATTATAATTAAATTACTTCCCACCCTATTCCCCTATAAACCCACAACCAGCTACACATTAAAAATAACATAATTAATTTAATTACCAATTAATCAATGAATTAAAATTAATTACCAATTAATCATTAATTTACAATAAATTAATAAACAATAACAATAAATAAAAATTAATAATAAATTAATTATAATTAATATAATTATAAATTAACCAATTAATATAAATTAATTACCAATTAATAATTAATTAACAATGAATTAACAATGAATAACAATAAATAAAAACATATTAATTAATTAATTATAATTAAATTACTTCCCACCCTATTCCCCTATAAAGCCACAACCCGCTCTGATACTAAAACACAAAATTTCCTTTAAAAAAAATTACTATTTTCTAAACATTTAATACATATATTTAAAAATAATGTAAAAATGTAAAATAAAATGTTAAACATACATATAAAATACATAACACTAAAAAAAAAAAAATCGATATTATTAACAACTATGGGGCACATTACGATGACGGGCGGACAAAGTCCGCCTGCCACCGTAGCGGTGAATGGGACTGTCCGCCATAGGAGCTGCGGTCCCGCCGCGACTATTAGGATGCCACCGCCCCGGTGGCATCCCCTATTCCCAACATTGTGGCGGGCGGTGTTCACAGCACCGCCCGCCACAATGCTGGGAATGCACGTCGTGCATTGGCATGCACAAGGTGACAGGCACCGCGCGGTGCCTGCCACCTTGTCCATGCCAATGCAGGGGGGTACCATAGGTACCCCCCATGTGCACCCCCACCCCCAACACTCTGGGGGCCCGCAACGGGCCACCCATAGCGAAGACCGTATGCCTTTCCATGGCGGCGTTGCCGCCATGGAAAGGCTGCTCTCCGCAACCATCCTAATATGGATGGCGGTGTCTTGCAGACACCGCCACCATGTATTGCCCTCTACCGCCCGGTCCCCTGTTGGACCGGCGGAGAACCCGGCAGACGGTCTTTCCGTCCGCCGGGCTCCCCCCGCCATCGTAATGTGGCGGGGGGGAAATGACATGCGGGCGGAGGGGAATGGCGGGCGGATCGCCACCGCCATACGGGCGGTGGCGATCCGCCCGTCATCGTAATGATCTCCTATGTTTTTGCTAACGATATTAATGACTTCGATATTATTTACTTCGATATTAAAAAAATCGATATTACTTACCTTAAAGTCGATATTCTGGTCAACGATATTCTTGACTTCGATATTCTGTCCCTACGATATTAAAAACTCGATATTAGTGTAGGTCGATATTTAAAATTCGATATTTTGACTGCCCACCACCAATGATATAGTCGTTCAACACCAGTCCATCCTAAACATGTCTGTTCATAATTTGAATCGTAGCTTGCCATTGACAGTATATAAAGCCAAGCTAATAACAAATGAAAAAAGAAAAAGGGAAAAACAGAGAATAAACAAACAACGACTAACTAGTGCAGAGGAGCAGTGTGAACACATTAGTATGCTAATATCTAGCTGGGTTGTGGACAGTCCTAACCCGCAGAGAAAAGAGGACTGGGTGGGTGTAGGGGATCCCCCCTCGCGGTACTCTTCTACCTCGGTAGCCTCAGTCATGTGAGGATGTGGTCTAGGTCCACCTACACCCTCACCAAACATCAAACCTCAGCAGCCCCCAGTGGCCCTAGCCCAATCGCCTGGGTCTCACTATCTGCTTGTGACAAACAATCTGGTTCTCCCTCGTCACTGCTCGACCCTGCCAGACTCTCCCATGCAGCCACTACTTCCTTCCACTGTTGGGCCATCGGGAGCTTCCTCATCCCTCTAGCCTCCTCCCACGCCAGTGCCCTGCCCTCCGCTCCCGCCCATGCAATAACATCCCTGTCCCAAGCCAAGACCTGTGGGCCCCTCGCAGATTTCCACTCCATTGCGATCCTGCGTTTAGCTAAGCCCAGCGCAAGAACTATCAAGCGATTCCCGACTTTGCGTTTAGGCGGTCTGGGGAAGAGACCTAGCAGGCGCGTCTGGATTGTTAAGGCCAACTCCCTACCAAGTACGCCTTTGATCTTAAACAGCACCGCCTCCCAATAGTGGCGTAACTGCTGGCAATCCCAAGTCATATGGACAAAGTCAGCATCTGGATGTGTACACCTGGGGCATAGTCGCACCTCCCCACCGTAGGTCACGTTGAGCCGATGTGGTGTCATATAGGTCATGTGCGTATAGTTAAATTGTATATATTTCAGTCGGGTGTTCCGGGAGATTTTCCCAGGATATCGCAGAACTTTGCGCCACTCCAAATCAGTAAGCACCCTACCCCCCATCGTATCCCATCGTGCCCGTAACTTATCCAGCGGGCCAGTGGGGGCCTCCACCAGAGCGGCATAGAGCCACTTCACGAGATGTCCCGCCGTGCCAAGAGTGAGTAGCGCATAGTGTATATCTTGCTGGCATCTTTTTGGACTGGATTTTTTATACTGTGGACATTTCAATATCTCAAGGTTAGCATTGATCAGGCAATTCCCTTGTCAAGCTTTGATATCATACACCTTCTGCACATCTATGTAGACATGCAATAATGATTATCGTTTCTATGCTAATGCCATCCTTCTAAATGTTTACTCCTGTTATGACAACACTTTATACGGCGCTCCGCAAATTGTTTCTCTGCACTCCTGCTATTGTGAAATCTATTGTGTAGTGCGCAGTAATAGTTTCATCATGTGCTTCCCCTACCCTTCCAAATTCCTTTAACAGATCCCTCAAGCCGGTTTGAGTGGAGTCTGCACAACTGAAAAAAAGAAAATAAACTGCTAGGTTAGACATTTTACGAAGAGAATGTGCGTGTTTCATTTTTCCCAGAGTCTGCTTTCACTTTCTCATGCACAATGTATGGATTTAAGACAAAGCATACTTTCAGTGCTCTGGAAATAGGAAAGCACAGGGCAGGAGAGATGTGGTACTATCCTTGTGCTCTCTTCTGCTGTATATGCGAACAACAGCAGTTCAGTGACTTGGTGCAATTTTCATATTTCAGACCGGGGTGCAATGTCATCGTCATTAACAGCAAATGTACTTGCCCCATTGACGTTGGCACAATTTATTAGGTCTCACATTTGCCAAGACCTTTCGATTTTGCTAATATATTCATCTGACACAAAGCTGGCCACTCGGAGGATTGCATTCTAGTTCAGCAGTGCAGGACCCATTTAGCTACATCCTATGTGTGCTGCTTTACATCTCACAGTGGCACTCAGATATGAGATGCTGGTAATAAAGTCCATCTGAGCAGATCTTCCCGACCACTTCTCTCACCAAGCATACCTGCTTAGGACAATGAACTGTAAACAAAATATTAGACTGGACAAACCAGTGCAGTAACCATATAAATAGATTATGAGCATATGAAATACAACAAAAAGACCAGCAGTGTTGCTCAAAACTGCGTGCATACCGAAAAAACGTGAAGTGCATGATTGTCTCAAACTAATATAAACTTATTTTGACTTGTACTTATGTTGGTTGTCTATTTACTTATATACTATTGCGCGACCTCCTCTGATGTGTCTGTAAAACATTTTTGCCCTGAATGTTGACCCTTTGTCCTGAATTTTGACACTCACCGTCCTGAATTTGCCCCCATACCAGTTGGTCACCCTATGCATAGCTGCCAAGGTTTCAGATTGCTATGTGTGACATTTTCATAATTTCAGAGTAATTATGAGTGACATTCAACAACTATGAGTGACACTTTCTCGCAACCAAAATCAAGCTCCGAAGACTAGGGAAACCTAAATATCAGAAATGACACCCATTCGTGCAACGAGAATCTCTAAGATCTAAAAACTGCTGCAAAGCTCCTGATTGTACTGCAGACAGTGACTCACTGTACAATGCAGAGGTCTCAGCTGTAACTTTAGGCTGAATGACGCGCTCCTAAAAGTAAATTAAATTAGGAAGCCATGGTGAAGAAGATTATATAGCTGCCAAGTTTTCACTTTGCTTATGTGTGACATTTCAATAGTTTCACTATGTACACAGGGGTGAAATTCTATAGCCAAATGTGTGACACTTCGAGTTTATTGTGACAGAGACGACACATGATATATGTGCTCAGAATCGTCATATGGGTAATTAATATGAATCATTTACCGTGTGCCACCAGAGTTCATTTGATCATGGTATGTGACTGTGGAGACCACTGCACATTTCTACTACACAAACTTCTATTGTAACTAAAGAGTGAATAAAATATCTAGTAACCGCAAAGAACGAAATCGCATCACACATTATTAAACAATGGTCTTTTTAGTTCTGCACAGATGAAAATGGTGCCATGGCAATGGCTGAAAGTGCTGTACAAATGCCAGTAATATAAAGTGATTTCAAACAATGTGAAACAAAATCTTCATAGCGTCCAAGTTTCCCAGTTCCATCTATTCCAATCTAGGGGTTTTCTTTGAATTCTGAGACTTGTATTCCAGTTTTATAATGGAGTGAGCAAGACTACAAGTCCCAGAATTTAAAGAAAAAAACAAGACCTGAGCACCACATCACACATGGACCAGGAAAAAAAACTTGGTAGGACTGAATCTTTGTTGTTCACCCATCCTCTGCTGATTTTAGATTTGTTGATTTAAAAGGGTCATAGTGCCTGAAACTCAGTTTTTTTTGTTTTATATAAAAAAAACTCAGTATTGGTGCACTTTGCATAAGCATCACCAGTTTATATTGACCACCAATTACATTACAGAACCACTTTTCTTTGTAGGCCCAGCGAAATTAAGTGATTTGCCCAGAACCACAGGATGTTGAGGTGACGCCGAGACTAGAACTCTAACAATTGTTACTGACAGGAATTGTGCCTTGGAGAGCGTAAGAAAGAAATGAGGCTCATTGAATTAGATTACATTAGATGTAGGGGAGCTTCGGAGGCACCCGTAGCAAAGCTTGCTTTGCAACGGTGTTAATAAAAGGAATGCAGGGGGTTCAACAAACCGGCTCTACTCTCCTAAGTGCACCGTTCAAATTTAAGGTATTGTAGGCAACGGCAGCCTGTTGTGATTTAAACCCGGATTAAACTTGTATGACCCCAATGGCCATCCTCTGTCAGCTACCACTACAGGTCGCTCACTTATGCCACTTTCTTCTTATGGGTGGTGACAGCCACCACTCTGCGCTGATGCTCTTGTGTTCTAAAGGGCAAGCAGTGAAGTAAGGGTGACATGACAAGTTTGGTACACAGGGAGCATAAGCAGAGGGAAAGAGTGAATTACAGGGAGCTACTATGCAATAGACAAAGAGACACACGGCGAGAGACCGCACGCTCCCTACTGCAAAGTAAACAACAAGCGCACTGATTAGAAGGCATGATCCTTGTTCTACTAGCAGCTACCTATTGAACGAACCTCGTGGGCAGGTTGGGGGAATAGTGTATGACACTCTGGTCTCTCCCTGGCACAGTCCAGTGGTCCGGGCAGCGCCATGGTCCAGGACACCCCTGGAGACTCTTGCGGCATTGATTTATGGCCGCAGGGCAGTCAGGCTGCCTGCTGAGGCCCCAACACTACTCTACGGCGGCAGCTGCGGTCCGGTCATGGGTTACAAAGCACGCAGTGCGCTGAGCTCCCAACATCCACTTAAACTGTGCCGCGGGCGCAGGGCCGGCCTGCCTATAAGTGTGTGTGACACTGAGTCAGTGTCTGTACTCACCGCTCCGTCATGTTAGGAAGCGGACACCGCGCTTTACAAATTACAGTGAAAATGTAATAAAACTTTAAACACAGGTCACCGGTGTAGTCCATCGGAATATGCCGAGGCGCCGGTGACCACGGCAGAGGTGTGAAAGACATACACAAACATGAAGGCCATGTGGGGGCACAACAGAACACATATACAATAATATCAAACATAAAGTGATCACTGCTGACGGTGTAAGCGTTTCAGGACATTGTGGTGAGTGGTAACCGGGCGGCACCCGGGAGCAGCATCAGTTAAATTAGGGACTAAGGCAGTGAGGGAATAGTGAGGCCCTCTGTCCGTCTCAGGTCACATCCTCCGGGTGAGCACACTCATTGTGGTCGTGCCAGAAGTCTCGCTCACCTTTGATTGCAGATGCCGCTCCTGTCGGCTTTCTCTGCTCCCGCCGTAGTTCACCAGGCTCCCTTGAACCTCCTCTCAATGGGGCCCTCTCGGGCCGCGCAATGGTATGCCCAGTCGCTCACCGGTTGTCTGCAGCTCACCGGTTGTCTGCAGCTCCCCGCGCAGGCAGTGCCCGAGGCCTCTCTCATGCGCGGCTGTCATGATGCTGAGAGCGTCGACAATGCGTCTGGTCCAACGCTGCCTGTAATATGCGCAGGCAGCAGCGCACTGTGACAGTCTCAGAGTGCAGCCCAGACAGGACGGGACAGCAGCCAGAGAACTCCAGTCGAATCCGCTCGAGAATCCAACCTCACTTCCTCCCAGGACGTGAGGTCACACCCCCGCGGCGCACCAGCCAGTAGGCGTTCAGTACTGAGGGCAGGTCCCACCTCGGGTCTCGGTGACTCAGTGACAGACAGCCGCGCGTCGCGGGCGGGAATTACAATGCAGCCAGGTTGGCAGGGCTCAAATGTAACATTGTATCACTCAACCGCTGCAGACTGTAAGATCATTAACTCTTTCCTGAGCCTGCTGGCAAGTCTGCGGGGAGTAGCAGAGCGGGCACCCGCGCAAGCAGCCTGGCGTTCGTAGCCAGTTTCAGTGCTGGTACAGAGTGTTGAGACAGGGGCATTAAATGCGTGACAATGCATATCAGTGCGGTGATGCGTAACACCACACTGAAATGCGTTAGAGTCACGCCTGATGCGTGATACTTGGCAGACCTGCCTACGTGTCGGCAGGTCTGAATTTCACATAGGCAAGATCTATTCGTTTTGTCAATGCTTGTTAGCTACAAAAATTGGGAGTCTCCCACCTAATTCGGGGTTATTGGCATGTATGCCTGCTGTGCTGCCTGCATCTCTAATGCAGCACAATAGGATTTAACAAGGGGTGCATCACTATCCCCATTACTTAAGACCGGGATCAGTTGTAGCGTGATCCTAGGTCTAGTCACACATTGATTACGATCCTGGCAAACCATAGTCCTACTGGTATGTCTAAGGCCGGTTTTTCATTTAAATATCTGATCTACGTATTCCAACAGCCTTTTATATTCCGCACATAAACAGAGATGATAAACCCCACCCACAAAGATAATTGGAGGCGATGACAAGCTAAAGTAGACAACGTGCTCCCGGCCACGTTAGTCAATACAGAAATGAAGGGCAAGTTATTGCGAAGGTTGTTCATCCCATGCTTCCTAAAACGCGAGCCATTTTTAACTGGATGTGCTATGTGGCAAGAATTTAAAAGCAAATTACGTGCATTATTTCTCATGTATTTACCAATTAAATATCTTTATTTATCAATTTAATGACACTACATTAAATATTACTTTTATATTTACCTACTAAAAATAGCTCAACAACGTATTTAGGATAAAAAAAATTATGCGGATTTGAGGTCTGCTACTGTAATACTTGATTTCAAAGAACGAACTTTAAAGGAGCAAAGTATTAGGGTCCCCATTAGCCGAGTAACCCACTTCCGCTGCTGGTGTCAGATACAATCAAAATGTTTCCTTACCAACATGGCCCCCAGTTACAGTGCACTTTTCCGCGCACGAAAGTCAGGTTACAATGTGAACGTTATTGTTGACAAACATTTTATTATAAAGAGAAAATGCTTCTCGGAGACACTTTAGTTACCTAACGATCAATTCATTTTTCGTTAATTTGCTTTAGTATCCACTCTTTCTCTTTATGGGGGAATGAACTTGTTTTGGCCTTGTTTTTTGCCATTAATGGATTGTTTTGAAAATTACTTGTGCTTGTTTTCATGACATGCCCTGGGACAACTTGCGGATGCTTTGAGTTTGTGGCTGTATTATGGCGCCTCCTGCTGCTGTAATCACAGGCAGAAGACTTCTTAAAGGAAGAGGGTGCTCGCGATGGCGTGTATCCAACTTCAATTATCTGTCTCCCCTCTATGCGTATTCCTTTTTGCCTGCCCAGAACAGCAGATTACAAGCAGTTTGCAGCAGGACGGGTGAGCATGGAGGGGTGGGGCGGGTGAGAGGAGGAAGGAAGGTAGGGCTATAAGCGGATAAATTACTGGATTCCTTGCGCAAGATCACACTGTTTGAATTGATACTTGTACACGCATGTACAGCCTTGGAGGGCAAATAGCATACATGTAGATACTCCAACTTAAATTCCTTCTGTTCGCAACTGAATTGAACGAGTTCTTAAAATTTCCCAATATTACACGCTTTCAGTCTAGCAGTTACATTACTCGCAACAAAATGTTAGCTAATGTATCCAGAGTTACAACAGAAATCTGGCTGTATATTTTATTTCATATCGAAGTTAAACCATCCGTTTGAGGCACATGCATTGCCAACAGATTCCAGTTTTGAATGTCATTGAATGAAATTATGTTATTGATATTTCACATAGCTTCCATACGTTACAGGTATGTGTTAGACCTGTAAACCATAGGGTGGTCTTCCCCCAAACTTTTTGCCTTACTCCTCCATATCTTTTTAATCTCGTTTTTGGTGGCTTTAGGACTCTGTGCACATTGCCACCGACTACCACGGAGGGATAGAAAAACAAATAAAAAAATTACTTACCTTGCTGCCGGGCCGCCACCTCGCCTCGTCCTCTTCTGTTCCTGCTTGAAGCAGGAAGCACACCTAGGCTTCCCCTTAGCCAATCACAACGCTGCAATGTAGTGTTGTGATTAGTCTGAGCGCTGTGGATCAGCACTCAGACAGGCAGTGGGAGCCTGTGCATGTGCCTCACCAGGCTGTGCAGTACAGCCTGGTGGGGAAAATGCAAAGTGCGCATGACTGTTTGGTCGGCCTAAACCGGCAGGCCAAACATTCATGCGCACTTAAGTGCCCACCACTCCTCCCCTTGCTGGCTGTGACGACTGCCAAGCCCCGCCCAGCAAACATGCCCAACAACGGAAAAATAAAATGATAATAACAGTGTTATTATCATTTTATTTTTCCTTTCTCCAATGCGCAAAATGCAGTGGGGCAGCACTCCTCCACAGTGGCGTCCCATGCAGGTAAGTGCAGCGGGGTGGGGGTGAAAGTGACTGTTAGAAATGGGATCTCTAGTTGGCAAGGGCTTGCACCTTTGTCCAAGTAGGGACCCTTCTTCCTAGTCAGGGTAAGGGTTGTTACACTCGTGAAGTAACCCCTGCTCACCCTCGTGGTAGCTTGGCACGAGCAGTCAGGCTTAATTCAGAGGCAGTGTGTAAAGCATTTGCACATAACCAACAGTAATACAGTGTAAGCACTACAAACGGACACCACACCAGTTTAGAAAAATAACCAATATTTTATATACTCAAGACAAGACCAATTACGACAAAAATCCACAATACTATACTTTACGAATGAATGCTTGATACGGTAACTTCTTCTTTGCAGGAATAGCACAAAAGCAAAGTTCAGTGCGAGTCGGTAGCTCCGTCCGAGCCTACCGTGATGCTGAAAACCCCAGAGTCTAACAGTTCCAGCCGACCGCGTCGTCACGGGCCAGCAGAGTCATGAACAGACTCGGTTACAGTACCTTTCTCGTTGTGGCTGGTACGGAGTGTACGAGCCGGTCGGCGTTCGTCGCGGTTGCGGTGCAAGACGGAGCGATGCAAGGTGCGGTGTCCCTCAATGCGGTGCAGGCAGCGGCTCGATGAGCGTCGTGCAGACGGAGTCGGTGAGTCCAAGGCGTGCGATGCAGGGTGAGACGATGCTCGATGCGGTGCTGACAGGTTGCGATGCAGGCGACCTAGCCGGAGTGCGGGAGCTGGCGTCGGACAGCGGTGCGAGTCGGAGCGGTGCGTCGCAAACGTGCGAGCGGTGCCCCAAATGCGATGCGGTCACGACTCTTGAGCCAGTTGCAGCGACCGCGTCGGTCGGGTCCGGTTGGTTCAGTGAAGCGATGCGATGCGAACTGCGGTGCCCACAGGTCACGGTGCAAGCAGCGGCTCGATGTTGGCGGCGTCGGACGTCGCCCACGGTGAGACCAGGGTTGCGATGCGAAGCGGGCGATGCGGTCTGCGGTGCAAACAGGTCACCGTCCAGGGATGGATTCGGTTGACGGAGTCGGTTGCAGTTCCCTTCCTCTGTGGCAACTGAAACAGCGTTCCAGAAGTGGTACCCAGAGGCTTGTGAAGTCTTTGCAGTCCCTGAGACTTCTTAACAGGAGGCCAGCTCGGTTCCAGGCCCTTGGAGATACTCAGCACAAGTTTGTAGAAAGTTCAGTCCAGTCCTTTCACTACCCAAGACAGAAGCAGCAACTGCAGGCCAACCCAACAAAGCAACAACACAGCAAAGGGGCAGTACTCCTCCTGGCAGCTCTTCCAGCTCTTCGTCTTGGCAGGTTCCTTGATTCCAGCGAGATCTAAATTCATGGGGTCAGGGCCCCAATATTTATATCGCAAATTCCTTTGTTCTCTGAAGGCAGAGAGGCCTTTGCCTAGTCCAAACCAGTTCTGGAGCACTTTGTTGACAAGTCTCCGTCCCTTCTTTCAGTGAGTAGGCCAGGGACATCAGACGCACCACAGGAGGTGGAGCCAGCATTGTGGAGGGAAGGCACTGTCCTATTCAGGGCCCAGGTGCGACCCCTCCCACCCATCTACATGTAGATCTTGCTATTCAGCCCTGTGCTGACTCACCCTGTCTCCTGGCATCCCCCAGCCCCTGTCACTCACATTCCAGACAAGGAATACACAACCTCGCAGAGGCAGGCTTGGATGGTTAGACAAGAAAATACCCACTTTCTAAAAGTGGTATTTTCAAACACAGAATGTTAAAACCACTTCACTAAAAGCTGCATTTTATCATTCTGAGTCCAGGCATACTAAACTCGAATTTCTACCATGTTCCCGGGTCAGTTAGGATTATAAGCTGTAATAATCAAAACTGCCCGTTCTGGCCTAGGGGGAACAGGTAGCCTTGCAATAGTGAAAAACGAACTAGGCTGTAATTCACTATCAGGACATGCCGCACACACCAGGGCATGTCCTACCTTTCGCATACAACGCACCCTGCCCACAGGGGTACCTTGGGCCTACCTTAGGGGTGACTAACATGTAGCAAAGGGAAGGTTTAGGGACTTGCAAGTGTGTGCACTTGCCAAGTCGACTATGGCAGCCCCAGGCTGCGCACAGGCTCTGCGATGGCAGGCCCGAGTTACACTTTACGGGCTGTTTGCGTGGGTGGCACAATCCAGTGCTGCAGCCCACCAACAGCATTTGGTCTATAGGCCCTGGCACTCGCAGTGCACTTTACAAGGGACTGACACATAAACCAAATAGGCCAATCATGGAAACACCAATCCATAACACATTTTATACAGGAGCACTTGCACTTTCCCACTGGACCGCAGTGAGGAAAGTGCGCAAAATCATTACACCAGCAAAAACAGAGTCAAAACCGGGAGGTCAGAAAGCAAAAAGTCAGGGAAACACGCCAAAAGATGCCAAGTCTAACAGTGACAAACGGCAGAATAGGTAAGAATAAATAAATAAACCACTTACCTTGCACTCGCCGCAAAAAATAAAAATAATAAAAATTAATGGTAACAAATGTATTATTCCCTTCTCCCTCAAACCAATCAGTCTTCAGCAAATTCTGTAAAAAAGGTAAACTCCCCAGTTTCTCACGTCTTCACAGTGGCCTATGCAACTGAGGGGGATATTCCCAAGAACGCGTGTTAACTATTGCCAAAATCGCTTAACGTAACTTCCCACATTGCAGTCCATTGCGGGAAAATAACACTGTGTTAACGCAGCATTCACAACCCGGCGGCACCATGCGATAGCCTCACGATAACGTGACAAATGCCCGCGTTAAAATCACCGCGACACCGAAAAAATGCGAAACCCCAAAGCGAAAAAAGTTGCGACGTCCCAAATCGCGAAACAAAACCAGCTATAACCAGCGACAGGCCTGCGATTCCCACGCGACATGCGGGAAAATGCACCATAAAAGCAAAGAAGAAAAAAAAAATGTAACTGCGTACCACCATGGACGCACCCGGACCAAGTGCACAGGACAACGCGAACCCCACAAGCCCCACAAACGACCAGCCAGGAACCCCGGGGCCGGGGAAGGGCAAGGAGAAGAGGGAGACTGGGTTCAGTCCGCAGGAAAACCAGATCATCGTCACGGAGGAGACCGAACACAACCAACAACTGTACGTCACCTCCATTGTGTCATCGGCAACACAAACGGAAACATGGCAGTACATCGTGAACAACGTGAATGCAGTCGGAGTGTCGAGGAGGACAATGGAAGAGGTCAAGAGGCGCTGGAATGATGTGAAGGGCAAAAGCAAGAAGAAACACTATGCCAACTTGAAAGCAGCAACGCAGATTGGAGGTGGGGGACCAGCGGCACACCAGGAGCTGGATGATAGTGAGAAAATGGTGGCCACAGTCATCAGTCTGGATACGGTGCCAGGAGTTGGGGATCGGGACACTGCTCAACATGACCTGACACAACATCAACAGGGTGAGTACCGACCAGGGACTGGGGGGACGGGGGGAGATGGGCACAATGGCACACATGCACAATTAAGTACAGCACACTGCACACCCACAATGACTCTGGAACATGTCCCTGATCCCCGTGCCACACAGCAGCACACATACAGAAATTCAGGGAATGTGTGTTGCATTGAATTTATTTGCACATGCTGGTCCTGTGGTCATTTTGCACTGTCTCATGATTGCCAAGCACTGACACAATGTGACGTCCTCATGTGAAGAAATTGTCAATGATGTTGTTCCTACGGGCTATTCCTGCTGCAGCTGCAGTGGGGTGTGGTCCACCTGCCTCATCTTCCTCATCATCGTCCGGTGCATCTGGCACACGTAACCATGGGGCATTGGTGTGTACACATATGCTGTGCAACACACAACATGCAACGATCATCTTGCACACGATGACTGGGCTGTACAGGAGCCTCCCACCTGTGATGTCCAGGCACCTGAAACGTGACTTCAACACGCCAAATGTGCATTCCACGATGCCCCTAGTGCGTTTGTGAGCCGCATTGTACTGCCTCTGGGCCTGTGTGTTCGGGGCTCGGAGGGGTGTCATCATCCAAGGGCAGAGTGCATATCCCTGATCACCATTGACAGTGCATAGAGACATGAGTCAATAGTTGGTTCTGCATGATGTGTTGGCAGGCTCACTAGTTCATTGACATGTGATGTGTGTCACAGTGATTCCGGTTTGACATGTACTACTAGTAGCAAATGAGCGCCATCAATGTGCATTACGTAGCCTCACTGCTGCTCTCCCTCCCCCCGAGCCTATTTCCTCGTGTGCGCTGCGCGCTTGCATCACCTGCACTCCTACGGCACACCATTGTCATGCCTGTCTGCGCATGTCCACAAGCCTGACAACGACACTGTGATGTTGTGCGTTGAAGGTGGGTGGCCACGTGTGTGTAGGTCTATGGTAAGGATAGGGCGGACACAGATGTGGAGTACATGGCTGGCCGAAGTAGCGATGCGGTCGAGGCAAGACCTTTGGCTCATGCTGCGGTAATAGCGATACACACACAACAGTTGGCATGTATGATCCCGGACCCCGAGCGGGCTTGTGCTCATTCATAAATCCCTTTGTCCGAGCCCGCACTCGGGGGCATGTTACATTGCAACTTTGTCCATTGCGGGACGGGTGGCGCCGACACCACAACAAAGACACACGCATTAGGTACTAAATTGGCATGCCCAACACTTAACCACGCCCAGAGCCCCGGGGTGATCATCCACACCCCTACGCTGGACTGCCGTACGCCAGCCCACTCCGGCAACGCCTCCAGGGGGGTACGACACAGCTACATGTCCCAGGTCTACCCCACTGCCTGAGGTGACATGGTTGCGTCCGCTGTACACAGCACAATGCAATGTGGTAGGGCCCGGGGCCCTCATGCACACACAATGACCACACGGACACACTTAGATAGTTTGTGGAACGGGCACGTGCGCCCGGACCCTTTATTGCCAGGGTCACATGTCCAGTGACGCCTGTGCTGGATGGGTGTGGGGTGAGTGTAAGCCAGCCCTCAGGGAGTTGTTGGCACTGGCAACAACTACAACAGTGATCAGACAATCAGAAGTTCAAAGTTCAAACAGCAAGGGTCCACGACTTGAGCTGCACAGAGTTAGTGGCCACGGATGCACTGCGGCCGGCACAGGCACACCGCCACGGGACGGTGACTACCGGTGCACTGAGGTAGGGCCACGAGAGCTGAGCGGGTTCTCGTCGATGTCCAAGGTGATTGTCGCAGAGGGTTTTGGGAGACAGTGGAAGGTGTTCTTCCAGGGCATGATCAGAGGGCAGTACCAAGCAGACAGATGCAATATGGAGGAGATGAATGCTACAGACTCATATTTAACACCAAGTCATTACCAGCCACATGATGATGAAGACAACCCCCAGGCCATTGACTGAGACGCCACCAAAGTTCAACCAGAGGGTGTCCATGAATTTCGGGGCACAGAGTTAGTGGCACCAGAGCTGAAAGGGGATGCAGTCTGCGATGAGGCCTGTACAATGGTATAAACTCTGCCATAAATAGATCAAGGCTCAGTTCCAAATGTGTAACCTACTTGACCGTAGTGTGGGCCGGAGGCAGCATTTAGCAGGGGCCCCCAGCCACGTGTCCTTGGCTTGCGATGCACAGAGTCAGTGGCACCAGAGCAGTTGTTGGTGGGGTTCGGTCACCTCCGTAACGAGGATCCTGTTTGTCATCCGGACTGAATCGCGTCTTCCTCTTACTCCTCTCCTAGCGTGCAATAATACGGACTCTGCCATTGTAAAATCAAGACTCGGTTCCAAATGTGTGACCTACTTGACCGCAGTGTACGCCTGAGGCAGCGGTCAGCGCGGGGCAACGGCTGTTCAGGCAGCTCCTCCTGGTGCTCTCACACATGACGTTGGAATGCCATGTGGCGATGATTTGTGGTTGACGGAGGTAGTGGCACCAGAGCTGTGCGTGTGTGCAGCCTGCGACGATGCCGTGTCCTGCCTGGTACGGATTGTATTGGATTTGTGTGAGGCCTGCTGGACCGCAGTGTAGGCAGTACACAGGTGAACCCCGCGGTGCTGGACCGCAGTGTAGGCAGTACACAGGTGAACCCCGCGGTGCTGGGTAGGCCGAAGGCAGTAGTCAGCATGGGCCCACAGACACGTGACGTTGGAATGCTATGCACAGAGTCGGTGGCACCACATCGTAGGAAGTACGGTGATATAAACACTGCAATAAACGTATGTACTCTGCCATTGTATAATCAAGACTCAGTTCCAAATGTGTGACCTACTGGACCGCAGTGTAGGCCGGAGGCAGTGGTGGAGTACGTCAATGAGAAAGGAGTAATGGGGGGCCTGTGTCGCGGAGGCCGTGATGGTCTGAGGAGGCTGCCATGGTCGCGGGCCTCGGGCTTGGAGCTTGCACCGGCATGTGGTGGGCCCTCTTTGACACATGCTGGTGTTGGCAGGTGAGCAGTGCGGCCTGACTGCGCTGGGGCGGGCATGACGCGTTTTGGGACCAGCGGCCTGGGGTGCAGCAGGCGCACAGGATCGCAGGCATCGCCGCTCACGGCGTCGGACTCGTGGCGGGCGGGGTGAGAGGCGCCGCCCTGGCAGACACGTTGGCCATTCCGGAAGAGAACCACGCCCAGAGTAACGGGCTTTTCATTCACACCCCTACGCTGGCCTGGCGTACTCCGGGCCAGCCCACTACGCGCACGCTTACAGAGGGGGACATAACAAGCTACATTTCCGCATTGTTCCCCGCTGGCTGCGGTTACATGGTTGCGTCCACTGTCCAGTACACTTCAGGCACCAGCAGTGTATGTCGACATGGAAGTGTCTGTGGTCTGCATACTGCGGTCTGTCCAGCACATCCACTCCACACTTGGCATTGTGTACATTCTAATTCATGGGTCACTTGCCGCCTTCGCACATGCCGGGTCCCCACCTCTCCCCACATTCTGCGATTGTGTGGCTGAGGTGCCATGCCGTTGATGGCTTGTGTAGATGGCTAGGCCAGGTTGCCACAGTAAGTAGTGTTGTCGTGTTTGGAATGTGGGGATGTTGGTTGTCATGTTGTATGTGATTTTGTGACGTGTGCATTCCAAGAGTTGTGAGTTGTCTGAATGTGGTGTTGAGGTGTGCGGTGTGTTCCGTTGGTACTTACCGACGAGCAGTGCATTCCCATAGGTGGCATCCTGAAAGCGCTGGTTGATGATGGACTGTCGGAAGATGAAGGAATCATGCACACTGCCTGGGTAGTTGGCGACGACATTGGTGAAGAGTCCCCGGTGGTCCACTATTGCCTGCACATTGATGGAATGCGTGTGTTTCCTGTTGCGGTAATTGTGTGCAGTGGCCACGAGGAGTACATGTGTGCAGTCGATTGCCCCCAAGACGTGCGGGAAGCCAGCTATGGCGTAGAAGCCTTGCTTGATCTCCAGCTGATCCTGCGCAGTGTGTGGGAAGTAAAGTTGCTGGGGTACCAAGCTGATGATGGCATCCAGGACAGGTGTGAGGAACTTTGACAGGGCTGGCTGTGAGACTCCTCCGACTCTGGCCGTTGTTGGTTGGAAGTTCCCAGAGGCCAACAGGTGCAGCACGGCCAGCAGCTTTGTCTGCGGAGGGATGTTGGTTCTCCGCTGTGTTGGTACCGTCAGCCTGTGGGCAATGATGGTCAGGATGCGTAGGATGGTTGTCCTTTTGAGCCTGTAGTGGGCAATGACTTCCTCTGGCGTTAAGTCTCCCAGGCTGGTGCAATTTCGGAAGGTCCGCTGTCTTTGTCTGCGCTGCCTCTGTGGTAGTCCGGGCGGGGGTCCTGGGGGGGGCGTGGGGGTCCTGGGTGTGGTGGTGGTGGGTGTTGTGGCCCTCTTGGCGCTCCGAGCTGCATGATCAGTAGCTCCATGGCATCTGTTGTTCTTCTGGTGTGGCTGTGGGCAGGGCTCCCTTTTATGGTGCAGGTTGGCGTCGGACTTAACACCAGGTAGGAGCAGGTGTTAAATCCATACTGCTAACGCGCCTTATCGCATGTTTTTGGTTCCTATCGCCGTTCTGGCTGGTCGTTGGGAATGTTGCGAAGTGGTGTTTCCGCGGGTTTTTGCACGGGAATGCCTACTCTGCATCTCATTAGCGTTAGTTGCCGGAGTCATCCGTGGCGATGTTTTTTGCGGCTGCTATCGCAGGAATACTGGTGATATCGGCTGTTAGCACCAGCTTGTGAATGGTGCGATGAATTTATCACCACTTTGGCTGCGATTAAGTGCCGCTAACTCGGCGATAAGTCCTTGAGAATATGCCCCTATGTCTTTGGTTTGTTACTTTGAACAGATCTTGTGGCTCAGACAGTTCTTCCCACGACTCACGTTTCCTGCCATCTCCGCTCCTCCTAATGAGAATTTCACTATACATTAACTAATACATAACAAATGCCCATTCACCAGCTAACAGAAGGCTCCTGGATGATTACAGCATCTGCCGTGGATAGAGGAAAACATCTTGTGCAAAACAGCTTACACGTGAAAACAGGCCTCTAAGCTTATTTGTAAGGTTGTCATTTAAATTGACATTGGTAGTTAGGCTAACTTAAATCAGTACAATATGTTAAAACAGGTGTGTACTTATAATGCCAACATATGATTACCTACTACAAATTTTGCATTTATTATGTGTGTATAATTCAGCTTTAATATTTACACTTTTCAGTTAAATGCGTTAATTTGCAAAACGAGGAAATTCGCTCCCTCACTTCCAAATGGGAACAGGTAACAGTTCATGTTTGGTGTCTTTGGATTTGTAATGAGAACTCCTCTTTTATGGTAAAGTCGGATTTCAAATAACAATTTTGAAAATGCCACTTTTAGAAAGTTAGACACATAGTAAGAATGCACTCCTTCCCTTATAATACTACTCAATTAAACAGTTGTCATCTGAAGATGCGTGCGAACAGTTTGTGTGAACCGACCCAGTCACACATTTTATGCAAAAGAGGTGAAGTTTGGGCATGAACTCGCGAACCCGTCTGTCGCACTGCTAAGTGGGAAACATCCCTCAAGATTAACCACTCCTCGTTGAATTATCCTTATTCATTATTTCATTCCAAACTTTATACTGTTGCTTCATCATTATTTCATCAACTTTATGAAATCACTGCTGAGACAGCGTAGTTTCACCTTCATTCTTTATTTCATAATTTTCCTTTTTCATTTTTTCATATGTCTCCTGAGTGCCCATTATGACATTTCGCAGCGACACGTTTAAAACAAAGTTCAAGGCAAAATATACATCATGGTAGACTCATTTCTTATGCCCAATGCATTTCGAGCCCTTGTGGCTCTTCGTCAGGGGTCTCTGCAACAAAATAAAAGAAACAGCTTGACTTACAATTCACTGTCAACTCTCACTGCACTGAAAAGAATTCTAACTCATCCAAAAGAGACCTTGTGCTAAAACAGCCAACATATCCCTATCCCTCCCATGGCTCCAAGTAAGTAAGTCCGTTTTTATATAGCGCAGCTACTCACCCTTACGGGTATCAAGGCGCTGGGGGCCGTCGTGGAAATTAAGTGAGCTATTGCCCAGAGTCACATGGTGCTGAGCTGAGCTGCCGCCGGGGATCGAACCGTGAACCCTGTGCTCCGAAGTCAGCTGCCCTCCACGTTTACCAGAACTCACAACTAAACTTCAAGTGAAAATTAAATAAAGAAATGTGTTTGTAATGAGAACTCCTCTTTTATGGTAAAGTCTGATTTCAAATAACAATTTTGAAAATGCCACTTTTAGAAAGTTGGCATTTTCCTGCCTTAGCCATTTAGTGCCTGAAGCCTGTCTCTGGGTCACATGACTAGGTGTAGTTGGTCTTTGTGTATTCCTCCGAGACAGCCACATGCAATAGAGAGCTTAGGTGTGCCTGGATGGGCCAACACTGGCACAATGGGAAGGCAGAGCTGGGCACAACCCCCACTTAAACCTGAATAGGCTGTGTCCTGCCTTCCCACAAAGGGCTGCATACCCCTTGTAGTTAGTCGGGAGCTAGGGCCAGGGAGGCAGGGAACCTGTGCACTTTAAAGGGAATCCTAGAAGCTTCTCCCACTTCAAGAAGGCACCAGGTATAAATATTGGACCTCAGACACCAATTCTTCAGGACACTCTGGACCTGTGGACTCTGCCAGGAAGAAAGACTGCTGTGCTGCTGAAAGGACTGCCACTCTGCTGGACTGCTGACCTGAAGAAGTGCTGATTTGCTTTCCTTTTGAAGGACTGGACTTGCAACCTGTACCCAGGACCACCAAAGTGACTCCAAGGGCTAGTCTCTTCTAACCAGCACCTGGACTTTGCAACTGTGAGTCCTACCCGACCAAGTGGTCCCACCCTAGTCCTAGACCCTTGGAAGTGGGCCTGAAGGTGCTCTGCCAACCCATCTGTGGACCCTGCAGAACCTGCGCATCTCCTCTGCAGCGTTGACTTTTCCAGCACCAGGACCTCGCATCGCCCTTGCAGCCCATAGCCTCATTGGAACATCCGCTGAGCGATGCAGGCCCCCCGTCAACAGTATCCTCGATGACAACACAGGACTTTGTATCGCAAGCCTCTCAGTTTTTTTCGGAACCAGCCGGTGTGCAGCACATCCTCGACTCAGGACTTTGCATCGCAAGCCCTCTCATTGAAGGCCTCCTTGACGATGCAGGACATAGCCTCGCAGCTCCTCAGAACCGACGCTGTGTGACGCATCTCACACCAGTACCTTGCATCGCATTGTGCAGACAATACCTTCTCAACGTGGGACATCACAAAGCTCCACAGGCAGGATTTAAGGTTTCTCTTGTTCAGTGAGCCTAACTGGGTCCCTGTAGATGGCTAGCGTTCTATCGCGGTTGGCCTGAACTTGTGACTTTGTCCCGGTCCGGTGCGACCAGATAACCAGAGTTGGTGCTTTGTAGTGCTATTTTCACTGAAATCTTTAAACTTGCATAAGTCCAGTTCTACTGATGATTTTTGTGTCATTTTGGTCTAGTTTTATTTATTAGAATATACTCTAGTTTTCTAATGTGGTGTAGGACGTTTCTTGGGTTGTGTTGTCACGTTATTACTGTTTGAAGTATTGCAATGATACCGTATACATTGCCTCTAAGTTAATCCTGACTGCTTTGTGCCAAGCTACCAGAAGTTTGAGCACAGGTTAATTTGGGGTTTGTTTGTGACTTCACCCTGCCAAGCATTGTGGTTGCTGCTTAGTAGGATTTCCCCATCCTCAACCAGTAACCCAATTTCTTAAAGTATGTCCTCTCGAAAAGCAGACTGGTGCATGAAATAGAAATCTGAAATTGTAGGTACTCAATATCCCATAATACCTGTTTGCTACTGAGAATTGCAGGTACTCTCCCATTAAAGGTACTGCACATGCACTAAGAAGTGCATGTTCTCTCTCTTTCAAATTAAAGTGCAGGTGCTGAGTACCTGTGAGTACCTGCCCATTTTACAGCACTTCAACAGGCTAGCTGGAATGTGCATTTCCTCATGGCTCTGGAATTTAACAAAGGGTTTGCAGAAAGTGGTTGTGTCCAGTAATATTTATTTAGGTTCAATATAAAACCATACTAGGTCTGTTCAGTTAAACCTCTAAAATAATTTATCAGTTTAATTTGGATTGACAAAATAGATCCCTTTTGACATAAAGCAAAATCATTCACCAGCACCAGAATTATAACTAGTCCGGGACACATCTCTAAGGCAGAGCCACTAGAATTGTACAGCAGGGAGGACCAAATTATTCAGCAGGACTGCAGGAGAGGAAACTGCGTCCTCTGAGGTCAAACAATCACAATAATAATCTCTTCCTCCTCCTCCTGAATCCTAAATACCAATCTGGAAATCAAGAGTAAGGGGGGAAAGGCGTACCACAACTTTTTGGGCCACTTCACAGAACAAGCATCCAACAGCCAGATCTCTTTGCCTGATTGCAGTAGCAGAATCTGGGAAAGTGGGCATTGTCCTTGGAAGCAAAGACATCCAGAAAGAGGGTGCCAAATTTCTTGCACACTGTTCTAAAGTCTTGTCTTCCAGTAGAATGTTAATGACCCACTGGAATTCCAGTGTCTGACTCTCTGGTTTCCATTCTTGTTGAGGTTGGAATAATTCTAATTGTCAGTTTGAACTGTGGTCTTAAGGTGTCACAGGTTCAAAATGGCAAGAAGAATTCCAACCTCAACAAGAATGGAAAACAGTGAATCAGACACTGTAATTCCAGCAGGTCATTAACATTCAACTGGAAGACGTGATATTACACCACATCTCCTTTCCTTGACAGAAGATATCTGTTAGTCAAAGCACACAAGACCAACACATGACAAAAACAATAACTGGACAACACTAATGAACCCAACCACAATCCCGATAAACAGACAGTCAAAAGCATACACACAGGCAGACACATAAACCATATTGATGCACAACAGAACAAAGAAAGAACTTGAACAATATACCAAAGGAAGAACAGAATAATTTGACAACCAAGAGAATACAGCTCCAGGCCTTGAAAAATCTACTTGCCCACTCGCTATGGCAAGCCAGATTTTATCAGGGTGAGCTATTTTAGGGCTCACTGGCCCATACTGGTGAGTGAACTCGAGCAGGCAAGGAACAGGTGTTCTGTTCATCAGAAAGTGAGTTAGCAATAAAGATGCCTTTAAAGCTTGTTTTTATCTTGACACATTTGCTGCCCGTTCAAAGACACAGGTCAAATGTCAGCTTATGTCTTTTTAGAAATTGCTGCTTATTTTATGCTGATGTTTGGTATTTGCTTTTCTTTCTTTTACTGCATTTGGCGGATTTTGTAAAGTTAGCTGTCGGACAATCTTTCTGACCCAAATGGTTGTACAATGTCAGTTTTTTTCCCTAAGACACAACATTTAAATAGCTTGTAAATGAACAGTACAAATATTTCAAAATGTATCCGTAATTAGGAAAGCACATTTTTTTGTAATTCAGAAGTGTGTTAGAAACAAAGATTTTAATAAGATCAAAACAAATCAGAACACTTTACTTGGTGATGTACAAATGATAAATATTTGCAGAAACCCAATTTGCAACATTATTGTTTGTACGCTATATAGTCTTATCAGTGAAACTGCATGTCCATGGGAAATTTTGTGGCCATTTTAATAGAAAATGCGCATATTGCAAATGACAGTGCACTACCACTTTATGCTTTTATAATACATATGTTAAAAGTTAGAGTTTGTAAACCTAAACTAAAACATTCCTTCCCCTGCCCTGATGACAATGGTCTTGGTGAACTAAGAGTAAAACCAGGGGTCATGTGTACTCTGTGTGGGCTAGATTTGTTTTATATATGGAGTAAAGGTTTAGTGTATTAAATCAAACAAAAGAGTTTTTCGTACTGTAGACATGCTGAACTCACATATTTGAAGGTGCTATAATGAAGGTGCTATAATGAAGGAAAAGGTGGCTCAGTAAAATATAATATTTGCCCAGGATCACATAATTTGAGACCAGTTTATGGGTCAAGGGCATAATAGGTCAGGTAGATTATTTAAGTCACCAGACCTGCAGGTTTAGTTACATTTTTATGATTTTTCGAGGCCTTAGCTCAGTATGACAACCCCTAGATAAAACCAAAACCCAAACATGAAACTTAACTGCCGACAAACTCTTCCATTGTCTTGATGACTGAGATAGTAAGAATTAGCCATTTGTCGAACTACAGCAATAGGGGGCCAGCCATGTGAATGTAGAAGAACTAGCATCTTTGTAAAAACTCTTAGAATCGAGCGGAGACAAAATGGAAGTCCTCTAAACTGAAAATGTTAGTCTTGGACACAGAACCTGCAAAATTGCTGTTGACCGTAAGCAGTTAGAGTGTGGAATTATTCACCCATCAGAACTATTATTGCGAAGAAGTGGCCTGCTGAGACCACAGGAATGATCTTTTGTAACATCTCCATTTTGAAGGGAGTATTCTTTATCCATTTGTTGAAGGTCTCCAACTTTATCACAATTACCGAACCTACATTAGCTTGGGAACCAGGAAGATTACCTAATAAACTCCCTTTCCTCTCTCTAGGAAAGCTAAAAGAATCGCTCCCTGTTTTTCCACCACTGCAGACAGACCGCTTTGAATTTACTTTCTCTTGATGGGACACTTATGGCCAAGCAGTGGAAATGGTTCCTGAATCTAGAGGAAGCTTATAAACTCCATCTTGTAGCCTCCTCGGACTGTCTCTCTACCAGCAGCTCTGGGCACTGTTTGCCTGATGGCTGGCATCCTCATGTGCTAGAATTCGTCTGCAGCAAACTCTGTTTTTGATTATTATGGCAATATTTGACAGATATACTCTAGTCAAGATGCACTATCCTTGCAGTATGGTTCAAACAGAAGCGCTGGTAGTTTCCACACTTCACCAAACCACAGCTAATCTCACATTGCTACTGTGTAGGTTCACTGTTTGCCTAGGGAAATGGCAATGGGTCAAGACAGAGAAGCAGAGACACTAAATATTGTCATATTGCCTGACTGCATAGCAGGGCTTATTCTGCATTGCAGGAGCGCTGCTAACTATAAACAAAAGGAGAACTTCAATTTGGCTATATTTTGGAGCCTAAAGTTTAACTTCTGAATTTATATATGATATACCTCTTGACACAATTTGTATCTCCCACTCTTAATTATGAAATGAAATTTGGTATTTTGAAATGCAGTTACTGTTGACATAGTATTTACGAATCACACTTCTCTTGTTAGCTAAATAGCTTCACCTGATTCTGTGTAAATTCACTGTGAAAAGCTGAGAACTGGTATTCTTTAATATCATACATACCCTTGTCAATCATATATTTACTGTTAGTGATATCAGCATACCATACCACACTAATTTAGTTCCAACAAGATTCCACAACAAAGATTATTTCATGACCCACACAACTCCTTATAGAATAAATACGTGTGAAAGAGTTTGTGATCTTAAGACTCCCTGTGAAAACCAACAACTGCTTTAAGGTTCATAATCCTAGTCAATAACTTTTTTGTAAAAACAAACAAGTTCAAGCCTATACCTCGCGGGTGTGATGCAAGATACTTCTCTTAGTTCATGATGTCTTTGGTCAACTTCACCGAAGAGTAGATGTCAAGGGTTCCAATAGATGGTTGTGGCTGCAGCAACTCAGTATCACAACTGCCGAGCAAGGACACTATGGGCCTTGAGGAAATTATTCTTGTAGCATTCAAGACAGCCACCACCACTGGAGTCTTGTGGGCCCATGTAGCCCTTCTTACATTTACCCATGTGTTTCACCAAGCATGCTCGATTGAGGCGGGAAGCTTCTGTCTAGGCAATACCCACACTCTGAGCACCTTTCCATCCTCTTCTGCTGTTGAAGATAAGGACGTTCAGGAACCTCGGAATGGCGTTTAGCTCGTAAAGGTAAGCAAGTCCCAAGCCACATACTGACAGTTCTTTCCTTGAGCGTTGCAAAATCGCTTTGAGGACTGTTGCCGCCTGCCTTTTGGCTGACTGATGGAAAGAGGACCTCAGAAGACCATGAGTCTTTGAGGTCAGATCCTGGGCCCCTAATGAGAAGCCATTAATTTGCAGGGAATCAGCCCTTACTTGACTGTTCAACCCCGCCAGGCAGCTCATCAGTAATTTCTTCTTCCTCTTAGGCTCACAACCTACAAAAAGAAATCAGGAGTAGTGTTCCAGTGGTGGAAACCTTACAGTGGTGTGTATGTAGTGGTGTGAATTTGTTCTTCCTGCAGTGTCTTTGGAGGCATAAACATAAATTGCCTTTATTTTTAAAGACATGTTATGGAGTAGAACTGATGCTCTCTACACATAGCAAGGTATCCCAGTCAGAAAGCCTGGCTAAGTTCATCTTAGAAAGCAAGTGCACCAAAAATAAGCTTTATTTCATAGCATCGCGTAGGGCTTCTGTGTTAAACAATTTGGAGTTTATTTTGACCAAAAAAAGTTTACATTTGATGGCACTGTGTTTTAAAGTACACTTCTGAGCATTTGGTACAGATCTGGATCAACTTAACCCCCTTTTATCCTTGCCCATTTCAAGCCAAAGAGTGTTTCTTAGCAACGAGGCTGCACTTGGTAAACACGTGTATTGTAGCTTTAGGCCGCCCATTTTGTAACTCCTAGAGCAACCATTGCAGCCAGGCTACCTAACTAGAAGGGTTTTTCCTCCTACTTAAACAGATCCCTGAGGATACCCAGCTCGAGTGTCCAGGGAAAGGGCCACAGTTTGATGGTGCTGACTGTCTGGGCATGTTACGGCCTAGAAAGGGCCTAGGGTGAGAAGCATTGCCTCTTTCCCCCTAGACCACCAGGTAAGAAGCTACTCACCACTAAAGGGGATAACTGCTATTGAGCTCTAGGTGACTACCACATCTGGGTACAAACCCACACTTGGTGAGGATTGTATGTACTGGGCTCTGGGGGGCTATCCCCCCTGGGTACATCCCTTCAACTGGATTATAAGTGATTTTCGCTGCTAGGTACAGCCCTCTAATTGGACTCTAGGTAATTATCACTCCTGACTGTAGCCGACCTACTCGGATTTAGGAGCTTATCACCAGGGTTACAGCCCATTAATAAATCATCTAGGCATAGAGCCATCCCAGGTGCAACTCATCTCCAGTTTCACAGGGAGAAGAGCGTCACCACTAGGACAGCAACCCTTGATTCAGACACCAACACTAGTATCAGCCCACTCTACGTCTAACCACAACATGGAGGGTCTCTAAATCTGATGTACCCTATGTCACCATATACTATATACCAGTTCACTGCCCGAGCCCTCGTCTTTAATGGGATTTGCATATAATGTATAAAACTTCCTGTGGAACCTTGCTAACAACTGGATGGCACAAATGCAGGTTATACCAGCCCACTTAACTAACCTCTCAAAACTGACAAGACAGGCCTGCCACACAATGCTGGCCACTGGTGGATTCTAATATAGCTCACCCTGCAGGTCTCAGATAGTTAAGTACCCTAAACAGCAACACAGTGACCAAACAATGTTTATAACCTAGTGCATCTTGGCAAATCTCCTTAATTGACCTCTCATAATGGCAATCCTATTAAGGAGAACTGTGATGTAGTCTATTTGGGCAGATCTCTGATTCGCACTTACTCCCCTCAAACTCTTCTAATACCACTATTACTTATTGCCCGCTCTTCCACTCACTCGCCATTCACCTATGAAAGGGCTAAAGACGGGCTTTAAAGCTATTTTAGCATAAAAAGTGGTGTTCTGATTTTTTAATTTTTTTATTCTTATTTTGGATAGTTCTGAAATTGTGTAAAGCAAATATCAAATTTTGGATATCAATAAAACCAGCCCCTTTCGCAAAACATTTTAAACAAATGTGCCACAAGTAGCTTTATATAAAAAAACTATTGAAAAGTCCTTTTTGAGCATCAAAGTAGCGACTCGGCACTGCAGTACGAAACCATTCCTTAGTCCAGACGTATGCCCTAAGCATTTTATTGCCTCCAAAATGCCCTTGTAATTATAATGCTCTGTCATTTTAGAATAAGCCATAGTCTTTGTAAAAAAAATATTTTTGTTCAGTATCCCATTTGAGGGGCTGGGGAGAAAAAACGAGACGGGGGTGAAAGTGGCAGGATAGGAAGAGATCCTTGGCCTTGCATCTTGCAAGCTCCTTCCTGGTCCTCTATTCTGGCGCATGGAAGGGTATGGGTCTGCATAGCTCTTCTCACCCCCATTCCATGCCACGAGCCTGATGGTCGGCAGGTGGGGAGGGAACTGAAATGTACGTCCACATCTTTTCCCTACCAGTGCCCTCGTCTCTGCTGGTTGAGGTCATGCCGGAGTGGGATATTGGTTTATGTGCTGCACGCATGTGCAAAAAAATCAAAACTTTAGAAGGAAGGGATAGTAAATTTATAATCTTTTTCCATTGAATATTGTTCCCGGTCATGTGTTCCTTACCATCCTTCCTTCCATCACTAGTGACATCCGCTAACAGAGTGAGCCAAGCTAAAAGTAAACATTCAAGGCTGGCACACTAAGTGGCAGGCTTTCATATCGCTACATCTCCATTTGGTTGGTCTTCCTCCTACTTTCCCCCTCATCCTCCATGACTAAGAGGAGCCTTTTCTTCTTCTTTCATGATGGTGCAACAAACAAAACAGAGGTGCAGATTAAAAGAGCCCTTTGTGGAGGCAGGGCCACTGGAAATTAACAGAAGGAGCTAGTGATCAGAGGCATAGGGTAGAGATGGGCAAAGAGATCCACGAGAAGAACGTGAAGAGGGAGCTTAGATGTGAGGGCTTTCAGGGGTGCCTAAAGAAGCACAGAGGAGACGGAGGTCAGAATGAGGTGGAATATTGACGGTACAGAAGAGAGTGAAATCCATCATTCAGATGTGGGGGCATAAGGTCAAATCCAGAGAACAAAGAGCAGTCTAAAGAGAATGAGACCAAAGGTGCAGGAGAAGCAGTTCAAAGGCAAAATACAGGCGATCTAAGAGCAGGGGATGAAAGGCAAAAATGAGATGCCATAGTCCAGTCGGTTGGTGATGAGGGCTTGTGTCACGTGCATCTCATGTGTAGGGGTACGTAGCATGTGCAGAGTGAGGAAGCGGACAGAGGAGACAGCGTTGATCTGTGATTTCATGGTGAGCTTGTTGTCAATGATGATTCTGAGGTTTCTGGCGTGGTTGGAGGGAGTTTGTACTGGTCCTACGTCTGACGGCCAACAGGAGTGTTGCCAAAGATCAGTACTTCCGTCTTGTCTGTGTTCAGCTACAGGCAGTTGTTCTTCATTAAGGCGGCAACGTTTGTCATGCATCTGTGGAAGTTGGTTCTGGTGGTGGTGGGGTCGCTGGTGAGTGATAGGATGAGTTGGGAGTCGTCTGCATAGGAAATTATGTTGAGACTGTGGGATCGCACGATGTTGGCCAGCGGGGTCATGTATGCGTTAAAGAGCGTGGGGCTGAGGAACGAGCCCTGGAGAACACCACAGGGGATCTCCTTGGGTTCAGAGGTGAAAGGTGGGAGGTAGATCCTCTGGGTTCTTCAGGTGAGGAAGGAGGCGATCCATCTGAGCTCGTATGCTTGGATGCCGATGTGGTGGAGTCTTTCGATCAGTGTGTGGTGGGATACGGTGTCGAAGGCTGCTGAGAGGTCGAGGAGGATCAAAGCGGCTGTTTCTCCTTAGGGTTAGGATGTTGTTAGTGGCTGCGATCAGGGTGGTTTTGGTGCTGTGATTGCTGCGGAAGCCAAATTGGGAGGCATTGATTAGCTGGTTCTGCTCCGGTGTGACATGAGCTGATTGTTGATGATCTTTTCCAGTACCTTCGTTGGGAGTGGAAGCATGGAGATTGGCCAGTAGTTTTCGGTCAGCATGTTTTTACGAGTCTTAAGTACCTTATCATGAGGTGTATTGGCATTATTCAGGACCAAATTTGAAAAGGCATTCTGTCCTTGAATAGAGAAGAGGTACATGTATAGCGGTAAAAAAAAGAATTACAACCAGTTTTCCACAGTCTGTGTGGCTGTATGTAGTAATGTTGGCACCCACATAAGTTCGGTGGTAAGCCACAACTCACATTCTCTAAGGCAGGTAAAACACAGGGCTATACGAGTCTGCTGTTCCATTAAGAGGTGCTGCCTGGATGAGGTCTCTTAGTGAGCCAGCAGACTTGTCCAGTTCTGTTCCTATACATTAAATCACCCAGGCGTACCAGGCATCTGCACTGCACAGTGGTTGTCTATTGTATATGACTTTGACAGACAGCACAAAAATTGGATTTTCTAGAAGCTGTTGTTTATTTGTGTGATATCATAGCAGTTGAAAACAACAATGATTGCATTCTACTGTGAGGCTACAGTGCTTCAGGTAAGGGACTGTCCTGCAGGAAGTGAGTAGTTGGTGTCATTATCTGGGTGAGGGGGTGTGGTAGTAGACACTAGGCATTTTTTTTATTTATGCTTTTCTTGTGACACCTGTCTTTATCTCTTGCTTTGTCTGTGAACAAGTAGAATTCGGTGAGGTAGCAAGAGGTAGGGAGCAAGTGATATAAAACATAAATATTGAATTATAGATGGATATCAGTAGTGAGGTTGTTTTTTCCTTTGATAGGCTCACTTTTATCTATAATGCCTATGTCACTTGGAATTATCCATATATTAATAATTACTCATGTACAATTTGTTTGTTTCTTATGGTCACCCCATTAGCACCACCTGTATGCTAATTCACTGTAGCTGCTGCACTAGGGTGTGAAGTCATGGGGGGTCCATATATGCCAGTGCCAACCCCTGGGCTCCTTCCAGCTCAATCCCTGCCTATCCTCCTCAGCCATTCTCCAAACCCCTAGTCCCCAAATAACACATTCTAAACTCCCCCCACCAAAATTCCAAATATAAACAAGCATTTGCAATGCAATAGGTCTCGCATTTACGCGAGTTTGAGCTATTGGCATTGTAAATGATAATGCCTTTTATTTATGTTTTGGTTTTTAAAATATAAATAAAATGCATTGTCAGTTACAATGCCAATAGCTTAAACTCGCGTAAATGCGAGACCTATTGCATTGCAAATGCTTGTTTCTTCAGTGCCCGAGGAAAGGGTGACGCCCCCCAGTAGCCACTGTGCAATCCTGCACTTAATATTCATGTGAAGGAGGCCAAGTGCCTGTGCCTCCTTAGGAGAGTCCCATTTAGGGGGGAAAAATACAACTGCATCGTACTTTGTGTCGATGCAATTGTTGATAAGGAAGAGATGTGCTGCCTCCTCCACTGACGTGCGGAGGGGAGGCGGCAGTGAGAGCTGTGGAGGCGCAGGGGGCGGTGCAATCTCCCGTGAATTGTGAAAGATTACACTGGGTCTTCGTCTATAAACCTGCAGCGCGTCGAGCCTCGCGCAGCGATGATTTCCTTTAAACCCTAGGATTAGCTGCTTTGAGGAGCTGGCCCTTCTTTTCATCATTTAGCTCACGCGGACTGTGGGGGCAACTGAGTGCGGGAGGTAGATAGGGGAATACTGATCCAGCACTATGGGGTGTTGGTGGTCAAGGATGATCGGGATCGAGAGCCATATTAAGACACCAATGTTCTAGGTGGCTAAGGAGGCGGGGGCAGGGGGCTCTATCTACCAGTTCCTTGAATTGGGTAAGCAGGGCGTCCCAGGCTGCTGCTATGGGGTTCCTGCGGATTTGTCGAGCTTCCTCCCAATGCAATGCGGTGCTCTCGGTTACTCCCAAACGGAGAAGCGCCCTGTGCCATTGAGGGGGTGTCGGTGGCCGCTGGGCTCACCAATGTATGGTGAGGAGACACTTGACCAGCAGGAGAGCGAGATTGGCAAAGCGAGCCTGCACCTTATGGCTTTTCCTCTTAGGGAAGATACCCAGGACAGTGGCCTCCCAAGAATTCAATGTTGCAAGTTCTGGGATGGTGGCCAGTGTATTGTATATAGATTGCCAACAGCCGGCTATGTTGGGGCACGACTAGATTATGTGTTGGAGGTCGGCTGTCTGACCCTGGCATCTGGGGCACGTGAGATTGGCCGTCAGGAACATGCGGTTCAGTCGAGAAGGCGTGAGGTATGCCCTGTGAGCTCCATGCTCATTCATCAGTAAATGTTTTTGATAGTCCTCTGAGCAGTTAGCTTCCATCACAGGATCTTCATTAATATTAATAAACTCTAAATATCTACGCCCACGCAATGGATCCTGGCACGAAGAGAATAAAACTGTTTATTATTACAATACAATACTTCGCCTATGCACAAATCACAATTCGCTTTTTAAACTACTTTTAAGAAATAAGACATGATCTTGTAACGCAAACAAAAAACTCCCAGAAATTAAACAAATCATTTGAAACCGCTTGAGATAGGAGTAGAATGCCGAACACAGATCTCTGCCATTTATTGCCTTGTAAAATATAAAATATTGGCTCTAAAAGGAAAAATGTTAAGATTTTCCTACTGCTGCATTTCACTAAATGCATGAATTTAAAGATTTCTCGAGGTAGATAAAAATCCACGCCTTTCTTCACACAGACATAACTGGCTTCAAAAATGCATTACTTCATCCAGAGATCTGACAGGGTGAGACCCAGTAGGAAAACTTAACATTTCGGCTGCTGTTATTTCTCAGTTTGTGGTGTTCTCTGCGCATCCACGGCATCATGTTAATAAGCTGGGAATCTCGGAGGGCAGACTTTCTAGCACCTTCTCGGTGGCATGCTAACAGTACCTTCACGGTGTGCAACTAAACAGCATAGTGGGCGCTCTCATACTAACTTCCTTCTGGCACCTCAGAGAGATACAAACGGTTACTTAGCACTGCATCGTAGTGAGGGGCGCCTGGCACCCAAGGAGGTGAATGCTGGTGCACTGATGGGTCCAGGGACCAACTTCTCTGATCGGGACGAGGGACGACAGACGCTGCAGCAAAATGGCAGCTTGCCGTGCGTCCTAGCAGCCGGAGGATAGTCCTGCGGCGTATTGGCTGTGGTTCGACTCCGGCTCACAGCGCCAGCAGCGCAAGCCAACAAGGCACCGGGGCAGAGCACGAGGGGAGCACGGCAGAGGAGGCCCCAGGACTCCAAGGTGGTGCATGGCGCGACCTGCAGGGGGGTCACCCGGTGAGTGCCCGGAAGCGCTGCTGAGAGTCCTGCACTGAGAATGGGCTGAACTACGAGGGAGAAGCCAATGCCACGGGGGCTCCCGTAGGCCTACAGGGAAGCACGAATGGTCTCCCAACAGGGGCAACTGAGCTGGGTTAGGAGGCCCATACTGCGAAAATACTGTGCCGTGGCCATACAGGACACCAAGTCCACATTGGAGCATAAAATAGGGTAGGTGTCCCAGGAGGTGAGGGGGGTGCGAAAATGCACAGACAACGGAGTGCGAGCGGGGGGGAGAAAAAAAATAATAACCTGAGCGCTGTGTCCGTGAAGCGGGCGCCGCTCTCCGTAAAAAAGATTGAAATTAAAAAAACAAAAACATAAAGCGAAATACAAATTATGTTAGGAAGCGGCCGCCATTACCTGTGCGTGCTGTGTCCCTTAATAAAGTAAATAGTTCTCGGAGCTGGTAATGAAAGCTCCCGAGTTTCGGACACAGTAAACGATCCAGTTGTGATGGGTAGTCCCAGAAGGAGACAGGGCGGTAACAAAAAAGCCTCATTCTGAAACACGAGCCAGCGTTTAGCATAAATGGTGACGCCAGCCAATAGGAATGATGGGCGGGGCTTCAAGTCCCCTTCTGAAATCTACTCGATTACAAAAAGCCTCGCAGAGCGAGTCTGCGAGACCTAAAAAAGAATATGTGGCATCCTGCCACCCTGCCCCACCACTTGTCAAAACCACCTACCTCTCACCCTGTCCAAATATGTTTGGATAGGGTGAGGCAAAGCAATAGCTGATCTTGCTTCCCCCCCAACCTTTTCAGTAGTATCTCCTGCACTCTCTCCAAATATAAAAAATGATGTCCAGGCTTCCTGCTGCACTCCATTACCCTTGGTAATCCAATGTCCCTTACCCTGTAAAACCGAATACTTGGTACGCTCCACACTCCCATATTACTCTGAGTGACATCAAAGATGAGAGCAGAGCCCAAGCTGTATACATCCCTCAGAAACACAGAAGTGGGATGTATCCTCTTATAACTACCAGCTTGCAATTTTGTTGTATAGAGCTTCCCTCAAAAGTCTTCAGCAGGACTACGCATGAGTGTCAGGCCTTTTCTCTGGGTCCTGGGATAAGTAGGGATTATTGTGCACTGTCTGTGATTGTTAATGTAATTTCTTCTCACTGTCCCAGGTCACTGGATTCTGATGCTCGCAGTGCACAGCCTTGTCTCCCTTAATTTCCCTGACTCCCCAGTGCTAGCTATGGTCAACTGCTGGCTGTTTCACTAACATTCTTTATTTCTTTTTTAATCATGATGTGTGCAGCAGCATTCGTTGATTCAATGAGTGTTAAGATGCATAGTACAGTCTGTACACTCCGAACATGTGACAAACTCTCACATAGGTCTTCTAACATAAATACATTGTCAACATTTTGCATATAAAAAATAGTTAAGCTAGTCACCTCAGACTTTGACATGTTTTTCTAGGCATCCCCCTAATTTATATATAAATTGATTTGCTTCGGCACAAAAGTCTATTCCCCCAGTCCATTCGGTCATTGGAGCTAGTGTGAATCTCCAATGCTGTGCTATATCTCTCTTGGCTATGAGCAAACCCATGGCTAACAGCAATCTAGGATGTTGTCTGCCTCCGCACTCATCCATCACCCCAATATCACGTTTTTGGGCTGCAGCTCTATCTGCTTTTTAAAATGTTCCAGCTGGATGGAAGCAAAACTAACACTGATCATTAAAAAGTCATGAGCTTGCAGGTGCCCACCTGTCCCTTTATCCTTAATTCCCCTGAGTGATTTACTATCCGAATAAAATTACTCCACTCTGTTCCCTCTTTTTTCATTGATATATTGTAGCTCTCAAAAAAGATATGCATCTTAAACTGACTTTTTTAATGTCTTGTGTGCTTAAATACATGGACTAATAGGGCCAGCATGTCTTGACTGTCATTATTGATTACTAACAGACTAAAATGTCATGATTAACAAAATGCGTGTTTGAGGTTTCCAAGTTGAAAACTTACTACCATTGTATTAAGTAGACTAAGGGCCAGATGTACTATCACTGGGAACAGTGATTTCTAAATTGAAATTTTCTCTGAATTGCAATTAGGAAATCACTATTCCTAATGTATGATACTTTTATTTTTAAATTTGCAATTTCTAGTGGGTCGCAAATCAACCTACCTCGTGAATATTAATGAGGTAGGTAACGATTTGTGACCCCATTAGTAATCATCGCCATCACGGGGTTGGTGGCCTGCTGGGGTCAGCAGACCACTATGTCTGTGATTGCTTTTTAATAAAGCAATCTTTTCTTTTTTTAATGCAGCCCGTTTTCCTTAAAGAAAAATGGGATGCATGTAAAAAAAGAAAATTAAAGTTTTATGTTTTGTTTTTTAAGAGTAGGACTGGTCTTTTTTTTTTTTTTTTTTAACTTTCTCATGTGAATTGGTTACCACCACTTTAGAATTGGTGGTAAAGTATTAATGTTTTGCAACCGAAATTCAGTCGCAAAACATTAATACATACTACTGTGATTCAATATTTGTAAGTGATGCCCTAAACACACCTCTTCCAAATATCGAATCGCAAATGCAAATTGCGTTAACGAATCACATTTTGCCTCTTGCACATTAAAAAAGGTATTTTTACTGCCGCAAAATCGGGCAGTTTGCGACCTCTAAAGAACCTTTGTACATCTGGCCCTAAGTCTGTTAACTAATAAATGGGATCAACTATTTGTGGATAATTCTCAGTGAAGTGTTGTCCTCGTGGTCAGGTTGGGACAAATGTAATTATTTCTTCAAGTCAACCTTAGGTTTCATACTCCCCTCACAAGATGTCTGTTGACAAAATGGCAAGCATTGGTGAAAGGAATGGGCTACAGCCTCGCTTTCAAAAAGTGAAATTGAAACCTTTGTGCTCGAACTGCACAATGTTAACCAATGTTTTGAACATTAACTCAATGTAGGTACGTCTCTACTTGCACAGTTTTTACCCTTTTGACTCTAGTACAAATATTTGGAAGTATTTCAGAGACAACTAAAGCTTTTTAAAGACATTATTTAGGAAAAGCAACACTAAGGAAAAATAATGTTTAATCAATTGAGTAGTAAGTTGATCTAAAACTAGTGATTAGAACATGAATACATAATTTTACTGTTGTGATCTAAAAGCCAACATAGTCCTGCATAGTTGCTGAGCAATATAAGAATATAAGTGTTTTGCCCTGGTCCAGTCAAGAAGAGAGTCAGTTGGAGAATTAATTCAGAGAATTGATGCAGGGTTGAGGATGGATATTACATGGAATCTTGTGTTTGAGGGTAGTTACAGGGCGAGGGAAGTATATGTAACAGCTGAGAATCCAATGTCCCTGGCACCTACTGTATATGAAGTGGTTTTGCAAACTGAATCCTTGTAAATTTGTTATTATTTAGGAATGGGAATGCAAAGCATTAAGAAAATGTTTTTTTCCCCACAAAGTGTATTTTTTTTTTTTTTAGTTCTGGTGGTCACAAGGAACATGTTTCATAACCAGGGTTTGTGAGCGGTGAAGAGGTCACATTCTGGGTGTTGACAGTCATTTTAAAGCCTTAGTTGACTCCTAGGTTTAGGTTCATGGCAGTTGGTATTGTGGTTGTTTGACTTATTTGGGCTGAGTAGCAGAGTTTGAATAGAAGGAGGTTCAGTGCTATATACCAGCTGGCTGCTTCTTTTTTGTTTTCGAGTTGCAGAAGAAGTCAAGTTGAAAAGCTACAGGGTTTGATTTTTGTATACCATATCAGAGCATATATTGATGTATTTATGTGATTGAACCATAACAGAAAATTGGAGACCACATATGTGAAGTCCATATACGCAGTAAAAATGAATTCTATGTTTATTTTCTATGATTTAATTAGACCCGCTTAATTAAATGTTTCTTATTTGTTTATAGAATTTCATACTTCTACTTTATTGCTGCGGCATGACATTGGAAAAGGAGACTATTTCTCTTCTGAGGGGAAAAGATTATACTATGACACCCATGCCTTAGTTCGTCATCTGGAGATGAAAGGTAATCTTTGTTTGAAACTTCGAATTAAGACAAATAGTGAAAGAATCTTGTTTTCTTCACTTAGGACACCCTTTATGACTTGTAACATATTAGGTGCATTTTTCAGATATGCTGCACAATTTATTACATTCATTTAGGTTGCACATTCAAAATTAAATTAAAAGTTAATTTATAATGTCATTGTCTCCCACTTGTATTGCTCTATCTTTCATTGTCATCTGTTATTGGAATACAAGAATTGGGGTGAGTGGGTGGTGGGGGGGGGGTGGTGTTAGCCTCAACACCCTTAAACAAAATCCACCAGTTGGAAAACAGTAACAAGCTGGGAGTGTGTTTTTGGGGGGTTTTGGTCCTGTAACCTAGAACCTCTCATTACACTTCCTAAAATACAGAAAAACAACATCTATCTGTAAATGTCTAGACTTTCGCCGTAGGCAAATCATATAATTCAAGAGAGGACTTGTATTTCTGGTGGAGATATTGAAAAAACCTGGTTACATTGTTGGATTTAAATGGCAGGATGCTTTCATCATTTAAAGTCCTTTAGTAAAGTTTCTAAATTCAAAGCTTAAAGACCTTTATGTCAAAAGTCCACTAAATTACTTTGTTTTGGTAAATTGAACAATTAATTGCATAAATATTACGGATAAGGATGAAGGTATGTTGGGTATATTTTACTATCACTCCATCTGTTTTTTTTTCTTTCAAATATGTGACTTGCCCACTTTGATTTCTTTCATTCTTTGCCATATTCTGTTTTGTATTTTCATACTAAAAGTTTTCTGGTCTAAAATATTTACACAGCTTTTTAGCAATTAAATGTATCATATGCTTCTTAATAAATGTAAAGGGTTTGTTGTACCTAAACCATCGTTTTAGGTTTTTGCTTCACATTTATCATTACAATATTCATTCTAACACGATATTTACATGCCTGATATTAGCCTACTCCTAAAATCACTCGGGAAAATTGTAGCTAATTAAAGGATATATATATATATATATTCTAGTTTTTACCATGAATCCCTTTATTTGCAGAGTGCATCCTTTTATCAACAACAGTGGAATGATCCACAGCACAGCTCAGTTCGATCAACTGCATCCTTGCATTAAGGTCCAGTGGGACAATTGGACGGTACAGCTCAGCAATTATGAGAAGGCACATTAAATAGTATGTGCCTCAAAAAACTATTGCATAGCACCTTTGTTTCTACTCTGACCAAGGCTACACCATCACTGCATAATACACCGCTCTTCCATGCATATAGCAATAAACAACCACCATCTTGGATCCAAAAAACTCTGCACTCTATTTCTTTCACTATGTCTGAAGAGTATGTCTTCATGCGTGGACAGGGTGGGAAACTTGCAATGCTTTCAGAATCCATTGCTGTCCATGCTCCTATACTTGAGTACCAAGCATGAGAGGTCCACTGGTAGCATTCTAACACTATGAACATAAAATGGTATTCTCTAGAAAATAAGTATTGGTGCAAATTGGCCTGTCTCCTTCACAGATCATTATCTCCATGCCCTTATAGATTTATTTCTTTGGACAGTTGTTGTTCAAAATTACCCATTTGTCGTGATTCATAGCATAATCTGTGTGAGAGGCATCTGCCTAGATTTCTACCTCTACAAGAGAGATGGACTTTTGGTTGCTCCTGGTGCTAAAGGCAGGAGATTGCTCTTATCTGCAATGCCACTTACACCCCTTTTACGTGCATCTGGGCCACCAGTGAAACTCAAACCCACTTTTACATCTCTTGTACCTACACCTGTTCAAGGATGGTCTACTTGCATTTGTCAGAACGCTGACAGTGAACTGTAGTCTCCATTTAGGTTTGCATCCCGTGCCTTAGAGCTTTCAGCTTTGACACCACAATCCCAACTTCGATGGGGACTGCTGGTAGCTCTCCCTCTGGGGAAACCAGCCACACCTCTACCTCCTTGAGAAGGTTGGCGTTTCCAAATCCTTCTTAAGGAAAATGGTGGTTACATCCAAATTCCTGAGACTGTGCTACTCATCCTACCTTCTGAGTAAATGGTTTGTTGACAGCCAAAATGCAAGATGCCACAAATGCAAAGACTGGAAGAATCAAGAGAATATTTAATAGTAGTCAGTATATACACACATAGCGTGTATGGTCAGCTGTGCTCTGAACTTCAAGGCTATAATGTGTGTCTTTAATGCATCACATTAAACAAAGAGAAACAGACAGCGCATGTGCATACTACTTTCACAAGAACCATTATCTAAACTTTCAGTATGAGATGGAAAGAAAACCCTTTCGGTTGCGTGCACTGTATCATCTGCACATGGGAAAGGAGAGCTGTGCTGGTGAGCAGACTGGTTTGGGAAGAAGTAGTAGAGATAAAGCCATCCAAAGATGCAGTTCATCGAGCCGTAACATTACTATGGTAGCGAGGAGGGAGATTAAGGATCTGGCACATCCTGACACCGGAGAGGCTCTTCTTCAATTGGCAGTCTGCAGCGGCACATTCCAGAGCAGATGGGAGGGGGAGGAATGAGCTGGTTCCTTGTTTCTGCAACAAGACTGAGGATAAAGGTAGAGACTATTTTACTTCACTGTGTACATTCTAGAAATCTTAAAAGAGATACAGAATTATACACTTATAAATAATACAGTGATCTATAAAATATGACATGAAATCAATATAAGAACCTACAAAAGACTGTAGTATTGGCCTTGTGTGCTTACATGGCTGCCACCTCCTCATCCTCTCAGCCCACGGCATCATCCATTTCAGCCTTCACCAGGGCAATAGTGTGCAGGCCCTTCTGTGGGCACTTATAAATTTCAGGAAACCACCCTACTGTTTTTATTGCACTTTACTGAACTCAGAACATCACTTAGGTTCCTTCTTTAGCGGTGCCCATGCCCCTGGCTCCTGTGCCCTTGGCTGACTGACCCAAGCTGCTGTTAACGAATATGTCTCATTACATCGCATACCAATGCCACGCATGCCATTACAACGCGGGTATTACTACGCGATGTCAATGACAACGACATGCCATTACATCGCAAACTTTTACCACGACTATGCCTTTACCACGCATGCCATTAGAACGCAAAGGCATGCGTGGTAAAGTTATACTCGTGGTAAAAGTTTCAAAGGTAAGTGACTCTACCCTGTCCTACCCTAATCCCTAATGTAGTACCCCTGCACGACCCTCCCCCGACCCCCAGTCCTCTCCCTACATTTACACTACCCAGCACGGCACCCCGACACTACCCTAATCCCTAAAACACTACCCTACACTACATAAACACCACAACACGACACCCCGACACTACCCTAAACCACTACCCTACACTACACAAACACCACAGCACGACACCCAGCACGACACCCCAACACTACCCTAAACCCTAAAACACTACCCTACACTACACAAACACCACAACACTACCCTAAGCCCTAAAACACTACCCCCAGCACGACCCTCCCCCTTCCCCCAGTCCGGTCCCTACACTCAAACACTACCCTGCACGACCACCCGACACTACCCTAAACCCTAAAACACTACCCTACACTACACAAACACCACAACACTACCCCGACACTACCCTAAACCCTAAAAAAGTAACCACCACCCCCGGCCCAATCCCCCTTACCTCTCTCTTCTCGTGGTTCCTCTCTCCTGGTTCCTGCGTCGTCTGAGGGGCGGTGCACGGTGCACGTCGTTGTGAGGAAACGAAAGAGCCTCAGTTTCCTCACAACGATGTGAATCGCCATTACATCGCATGCGTTGTAAAAGCGCATGCGATGTAATGGTATGCGTAGTAATGGCTATGCGTTGTTACATTGCATGCGTTGTAACGCATGCGATGTAATAACATGCGGGGAAACAGCTGCGTTGTAATGGCTGTTTCCCCTGTTAACATCCAGGTCAGGGCCTTACATGACAGCCACCCACCACTTAACTGACAGACAACTGTTCCCTGCCAACCCACTTTTTCATAAACTTGGACTGAGACCACGGGGAGGATTCGGAGGATGACAAGCTCACAATTTTGTGCAATGTGAACACAATAATGGACTATGCCATCATTTGCTAAGGATGATACTGCATCCATCCTCCCCCTTGTAGAATTGTATTTTGCTACAATCTGGTCTAGGACGCTCATGGTTCATTATTTCTGCAGAAGGATGTCTTGAAGTGAACTCAATGTGATTGCCCAAAAAATCGGCAAGTAGTTCCGGGCTCATACAAATGAAGCACTGTGTATTTACTCCCACCAAAACTGCTCTCTTTATGAGGTTTTCCCTGCAATATGTAGAGGTGTAAATGCCAGCTTCTTAATCTTTTGATCTACCGAACACAGAGGGGAATTCCTGCGTAATGTTGACGGCATTCTTCCAGAACTCCTCTCTCCATTTGGACCGAAGCCACATTTATGCTGTGTTTATGAGAGTGTTACCTCCAGATGTGGACAGTTGTCAAAACATTCTGCGAAGCACCATTTCCTACATATGCACACACTCAAAAAGGTCTTCCCATGACATGAATATGGCAGCCAGAGCTTGGTATGGATAAGCCTGCCCCACAAATGAGGTTTAGGAGTGAATGTTAGACCTTTCCTTTAATGGTAAGGTCTTTAGGGCCTCACTGCAAGTATCTGGTATCCTGGTGTTTGAGTTTGGCCTCATCCTCACGCTAATCTGTCCCTTGACATGAGTGAGGTCCTGGATCTGTTCTATGACCTGGAGAGGAGCACCAAGCATGCCCTCATTTAACTGACAGGGGACTACCATCCATGTTATCGGTTTAGGATGTAGAGCAGTGGTGGCAGCATTTTATATTTTGTGAATCTGTAGTTTTGGCCAGACCTTTTTATTTGTGTCTTTGGAGTGGAGGCCTACTGGGCGACATGTTTGAAGTTCTGCTTCTGTCTGCTAACCTTGGTCCTAGTGCTAACTTCCCAAGTGTATGTTATAAGTGTATATGTATGTGGCTTGTAGGGTACATGCATTGTGTGTATGAGTGAACGATAATAATGGAGGCTTGTGGGTTATTTTTTAGAAGCTTCTGGCCTATCCCTGTGCATAAGATGGAGGTGAGGTTGTGTTCCCGAAATTGGAAGTGTATTGTTTACAGTCCTGAAGCTGGATGGAGGAGACCTAGACGCTGATGTGATGGAAGAGGAGACACAGCTCCTTTAGAAACTTGGTTAGTGTCCTTTTGCTTAGAAGAGCTGCTGATTAGTCTTCCTGACCACTGCCATTTGGTGGAGGTTGGGGGTGAATGATGGGACTGCAGTTTCTGTTGTTAAAGGAGAGAAGAGGCCTTCATGTGAGGCCAGCCTTTTGTCTCTTTCCTGATCAGTGTCAGTTTGGCTGTTGTTGAGGTTGGTGCTGAAAGCTCAGACCTCCTTGTCTCTCTTGTGGGTACTGAAGGCTGGAGACTGCCCCACTGTGAGAAACACCAGCTTGCAAAAAGGCTGTATCTGTAGAACAGCCTAGAAAGACAGATGAAATAACCACCACCACATTCTGGTTCTGAAAATGGAGACAGAGAATCAATCCACATGGCTGCTTTGACGGTATAAATGTGGGAGCCTTTGACCCACTTGTTCCATTTCCAAGTTCTCTTCAACTGAGAAGGGAATTCACCCAAGAGTTCTCGGAGGACTGCTGTGCAACCAGGGCTGGTGTCTGCCTGACAGCCAGCTTCCAACAGGTGAGAGGATATAACCTGGAGTCTGGCTTTGCTGGAAGAAGCTGAATGCATGACCTGAAACACCTGAAAACACATGAAAACCTGACAACCGTACAGAGGTGTGAAGTACCAGAATAGCTTGACCCCAGTTGCTGTGTTTGTCCGCCAGCAAAAGGAAGCTTAGAAGAGTAATCTTTGTACCCTGAGGAGCGTGGAGTCATTGCCTCTGCTCCCAAGAAGCTTGTGTCCAAAGTGAAGTGTGCCACCATGAAGCGTGCCACCATGAAGAAGTTCTGTGCTCAAGGCGTACTGTACCTCTATCCTGAAATTTGTGCTGAGGCAAATTGTATCACTGCCGTTCAATGAGTGCTGTCCTCCTGCTTCCCATAAGAGGGTCCTTCATTCACCAGAGTGGACACCTGATAGTGAGGATGTCTGATGTCGGCTACCATTGGCATTCTGCTGTGAGCCTCCAGCTGGCCTGCCTCTCCTCAAATTAGAAGTGAGGAGAGACCCATGCTGCAGATCCCTGCCGGAATCACACTATGCACTGTGGTGAGATGAAATTCTGAGACTTACTAAGGTGCTGAACAATAGGAACTGAATTTATGGGTAATCTGCACCTAAGGTTTCATACTTGCCTGAGAGATGCTGAACCCTAGGAGGGAGACCTAGCTAGACTTGCCAATGGCGGGGTAACACCTGAGAGAGGAGTAAGGTGGAGCATAACACAAGGCACAGTAAGCCAATACAAGAATTGTGCCTGTTTTATGTGCTGTGAAGTATGACATTTTAGGTGTGTAGATTAAAGTACTGTTCTTTTATCAAAGAAAAGCTCTGGATTGGGCAATCATTTATTGCACTGCTAGGTGATTGTTGACTGCTGAGTTTGTACACCCCAGATTACCTCCTGGAGAAGACTCCGATTGCTGGCCATTGCTCCTACTGAGAATAAAGTACTGAAGGGGTTCTACTTGGACCAGCTTGCAGAGCCATAGTAGGACGGACCTCGGAGGATGGCAAACAACGCAAGCCCACAGCTAAGGCCCAGTAGCCTCTGCTTGCCCTGTGGCCCAATGAGGTTTGACATTTCCTTCTTATCCATCCTTCACCAGATCTTGCACTAGTGTATGACCTGGTGTTGATGGAAAACACCCTCTCAATTATCTCATCAAATTCTGCCTGAATTCCTCCCAGGGTTCAGGCACACTCTAATATAGACAGGAACACAACTTAAGTTTTCATGTAGGGCAGGCCCCCAAGTGACCAGATAGGGAAGGCTTGGAAGTTCTCCAGAGGATTTGTGAACTCTGCTTTTTCTGCAACTACTGAGAATGAGGGTTGAGGAAGCAGCAGGATGGGAGAATCAAAGAATGTTAGAAGAACCTACTCCTTCAAAGCTTGGAGGCAAACTACATATTCCTCTTGGGTTCTACCAGTAATGTGGCAGAGGCTCAGACTTCATTTCCCACCTGTTCTACTATCTGACACTCGTTTCTAAATCAGTCTGTACGAGGTCCATAAAACTCCTGGTGCTGAGGATTATAGAGCTAGTGCCACTAGCAGAATTCAATCTGGAATTCTGCTCTTGCTAAATTTCGGGTAGGGGGGCAGCCGAAGCAATATCATGGAAACTCGTCATTTCAGCTTTCCCCCCTTTAAAGCATCCTTCTAGGTGTTCGTGTCCAAGGTGGCGCCCGTGCAGTAGCTCCCTTGCCGAGCTCCACCGCACTCGTTTAGAGAAAGTCAGACCAGGGGGGTTATACCGGTCCGGGATTACAGCAATTAGGCTCCTGTGCAGAAACATACCAACAGAGTGCCTCATCAACGCGGAGTGACGATTTTCGAACCCCACCCCGCCCCCTCCCCCCCGAGATACGAGCCGGAGAGCTGCCTGAAAACAAAATGGTGCCCACCGATGTGAGACTTTAATGGACCGGGGACCTTGCCTCCTAGATCCAGAGACAGGAGGTATTTGCAGCCAAGACTGCCGCGGGTTCATTCTCTGCTGAATCTGCGGCAATATACCACCGCCGGGAACCAGCTAGTGAGCCGAGGCGGGTGGCCGACGCCAGACCAGAAGCGGGAAGCCTAGATACGAGCGAAGCATCAGACTGGGCCGCCCCAACTGAAGCAGAGCGGAGACGGAGCTCTGTAGGGAGACTGAGACAATTGTTGGCAGCCCTTGAGAGGTGAGCCTTAACGAACCAGTGGGGCCTTCGGGGGGCTCGGTAACGCGTGAATGCCTCTGCTGACCTGAATACGGACACAGAGACCGAGTGGCAATGGCAGCTGGGTTTGCCAACACCCGCTCCCCTGGAGACTTTAGCTAGGCACCGTGAGTGGAGTGCCAGGGCTATAGACGACGGAGAGCGTCCAGACCTCCTGGGAGGGGTGAATGAAAAGAGGGAAAGTGTCCAGGATACAGAAAGAGAGGAAGCTGAAATAGGGCACTAATTCCGGGCTCAAGAAACGCCCCAGGATAATAGACTGAACAAGAGGATCCTCTCCTGACTGTGCATCCCGGTGGGCCTAGTAATGGTCAGTAGTTGATACTTGACCCCCTTCCTCTACTTTTACCCACTTCTCACTCACTGGACTAGAGACAGAGCCCACTGAGTGAGGCCCTTAACACGCGGTTAGAACGGACCGAACCCCACTCAATGCGTAGCAGATCAACTAGCGCCAACAGGGGAGATAGGCGGAACCCCTTATTTCTTGAAACGATCTGACTGGGGATCCTGGTGTTGACTGCGGAAGACACAGCCTTGTTGACCCCCATTGCTCAATAATTCTCAGTACAGGAGAAAGCTGTATAGCTGAAGCCCAGTCACTGTTTGCTTATGAAGAGTGTAACGAACCATTGGTGACAGAGACTACTCATATTAGTGTGTACAAACCCCTCTGGAGGCCTCAGAGCACTCAAAATGACCTCCACGAGAACGAAGAAAGACCCCACGGTCAAAGACTTATTCACTAAAAGCTCCTCCAAGCGGCCTGAACCGACCAAGGAACCCGGTTCGCCCATTCGCACAACTCCAAAGCCAGGCAGGGATCATGATGCAGACGACGAAGCCCCGGTCACACGCAGATTTATGGAATCTCCTATTAGTACCTTGAGAGAAGACATAGCCACCCTGAAGATGGAAATGACCAAAGAAGTGAAAGACCTTCGGCGTGACATGGGCGAGTTGGAGCAACGAGTAGACCTGGTGGAAAAGAATGGCGATGCCAGAGAAGAGGAACTGGAAGCTTATCGCAGCGAAATCCTGGAACTCAAGGATCATAACGCAGGCCTTAATTATTGCCTGGAGGATTTGGAAAATCGGTCCGCAGGTCCAATATTAGAATTAAAGGCGTTCCATCACAAGCAGATGCTGGCAAACTGGAAGAATATGTATTGCGGCTTTTCCGCCACATCACCCCGGAGTTAGTAGAGAAAGAACTCCTTCTGGACCACACATATCGGGCGGGATGCCCCTCTGGGGAGCCCAGCACCCCACAGGACATACGTGCCTCTATAGCTACAAACAGAAGGAACTCATTATGACAAAAGTATTGGATCAACCTCACGTCGTTTTTGAAGGGGTCAAAATACGTCTTTACCAGGATCTCTCCTTCATCACGCTTCAGCGCCGTCGAACTATGAAAGCAGCAACTTCATACTTGAGAGATAAAGGGATTCGCTACAGGTGGGGCCACCGTGGTCTTTGTCTAGGAGGGAGAACACATATTGTCCACACTCCGTCAGAAGCAGCGACAATCATAGGGCTGGACCTGGAGCGGGATGACCCCCATTGGCATGAACCCAAAAGAACATTTAATTTCCGGCCTCGGAAACGTTTGAATAAATCAACCACGACAGAAAGCCTTAAAGAGAGGACGGCCTTCTTGCAGCACCTCACTAGACTGGACCCTTTCCCAGAGCAGGCGATTGAGTAACAAAGCTGTGGTGGGATTTCCCTCCGAATACACACATGGACCGGGCCGATGAAGAGCTGTCAATGCCAGGACGCCGTGATCCTTTTTGGAGCCCTTGCTGTCACTGGTAACACAGCGTAAACCCTGGTTCGCCCTGCTGAATGGAGCATAGCAAAGGGAGTGCGGTGGAGGGGATCCACATTCCTTTCTAACCCCTTGCTGCCCAGCGCAGATGGCCAGTGACATGGACCCCTATTACACGTTTGTCTGGTTAACACCAGTTGGTGTACTTGGTTATGTTTGTTTTCTTGTATTATGTCTTTACTATTTGTCAATGCACTCTTTCGATATGCAACACTGTTCCACCTCAACACGTTCATGGATCCACAGGTGACCCCCGCCCCTCTATTAGCAGGCATATTTGGCAGATACCTCCTCCATACCCATAGTTAAGATAGTGAGCCTTAATGTTAGAGGACAGAACGCCCCAGCAAAGAGGATAGCGTTGTTGCCCCAATTGAGGGCTGCGCAGTGCGATATGTCTTTTACAAGAGGCACACTTGCTTGAGAAGGACTGGGGTCACATGCAGTTAAACTGGTTCGACCGCCAATACTGGTCCTCTGGCCCAGGGAAAAAGGCAGGGGTGGCGATCTTGCTATCCACTCAGTTCCAGGGGCAAGTTCTACAGGTACATTCAGAAATAGCAGGTCGCATGCTAGCTTTGAGGGTCTCATTTTATCATCACACGTTTACTGTTGCATGCATATGCGCACCCAATGATCACCAAAAGCTTTTTATTGGCCGTGCAGTGGGGACGGTTCTTACCTCCCCGGACGTCAAAGTCCTAATAGGTGGAGGCTTCAATCTAGTACCAGACAAACAGCTAGATCGATCCCCCTCTAGAATAAGCCTGTCTGGAGCAATTTCCTGACAGGGGCTACAGTGTATGGCAGATGCAGGTCTGTTTGATATATGGAGATCGCTGATCCCCAATTCAAGAGCTTACTCTTTTTTTCTCGGCTGCACATCAGTCCTATGCAAGAATTGAGTATTATCTGGTGTCTGCCCACTTCCGGCCAGATGTAGCCCACGCGGATATCGAGGTAGCCTCTATATCCGACCAGTCCCCCCATTACGATTGCACTACATCTGCCCAACTCTTGCTCTAACACTAAGACGTGGTGTCTTAATCCCAAATTGCTATCCTACCCCCCTGCCGCCCGGGACGTGGAACAATCCAATATAGATTATTTAGAGATTAATGATATACCTGACACTAAGATAGCAATGCTCTGGGACGCCCTCGAGGCAATTGTAGGGGGGGCTTGTATAGCAATAGCGACACGACTTAACAGGGATAGGAAAGCCAAGCGTTCAGAATTGGAGATACAGGTGAGGGAATTGGAGGAGTCACATAGGCGGGTGGGCTCATATAAGATAAGTCGCCAACTCACAACACTTAGGAAACGGGTCAAGGCATTAGACATGGACCTAGCAGAATACGCTTTACTTCGCACGAAACAAAGATATTATGCAGGATAAACAAAGCGGGAAGACTGTTGGCGCATAAGCTATGTGCACAGACACATAAACAGCGTTTTTCCCATGTATTAGACCACACTTCTCATCCCCTCACAGGAGACTCGGAAATAGTGTCGGAATTCTGTCGGTTTGTCATACAGCTCTATTGTGTAGACCCTCTCTCTCATGCTGACTGTTCCACATACTTAGAGCAGGCATCACGGAACTCCCAGATCCTATAGCCGCTTCATTGGAATCCGACATCACATCACCAGAAGTGCTCGACGCCATAGGGAAGCTCAAGCTAGACAAAGCCCCAGGACAAGACTGGTTCACAGCTGCATTCTACAAAATGTTTGCTGCTCGGCTGTCCCCCATGCTAGCCCGCCTGTACAACTCCTTCAGTGTATAGAGGGAGCCCTCACGGAGTCCATGAAATCGGCCACTATTACTATCTTACCAAACGTGGGAAAGACCCCCAACTTTGTGCCTCCGACCGCCCCATATCCTTATTAAACATCGCCGCAAAATTATTCACCAGGATATTGGCAACTAGACTGTGGTGACTCATGCCTGGTTGATAGATCCAGACCAATTGGGTTTTATCCCTGGACGCACGTGTGGCGATAATACCAAGCCCATATTCCACTTAATAGATAAATCAGTGAGATCCAGGGTCCCCACAATGCTTCTCTCCATTGACGCTGATAAAGCGTGTGACCGATTGCACTGGCCTTTTCTATGGCTAGTCCTAGAGGCCACAGGCCTGGGCTCCCGGTTTCAGAGATGGGTATGGGCCAGTTACTCTAACCCAGTGGCGGTGGTCCATGTTAATGGCATGATATCTCAATCCTTTCCCATATCAAGTGGGTCACGGCAAGGTTGCCCGCTCTGACCGCTCTTGTTCACGCTCTATATGGAGCCGCTGGCAGAGCATATACTGGCCCACCCCCTTATAGAAGGGGTTTGAATGGTGGACCAATCCCATAAGATATTTTTATACGCTGATGATGTGCTCCTAGCCATTACCAACCCGTGTCAGTCTTTGCCACCGCTACTAGAGGAACTTGAGCGATTAGGGAGGGCATTGGGGTTTAAAGCGAACACAGCTAAATCCCAGGCTCTCAATCTCACTATCGCACAGGATGACCAGGCTATTCTAGCCAGGACATTTCCATTCGCCTGGGCTACACAGGGAATTCCCTTTTTAGGCATTCAATTATTCCCAACCATTGAGAAGGCAGTGTCATATAACTAAGCCACCGTCCTTAACACAACGCACTCCCTGATACAATCTTGGCATGGAGGACCACTTTCTTGTGTAGGACGAATAGCTGCTGTTAAAATGTCCCTACTTCCTAAGATCTTATTTTATATGCATGCTTTATATGCATATTATTATTATTGTTATTATTATATTCTTTTATATGCATGCATTTATAGCATGCATCCATGCATTTATAGCATCCTCCAGTCAGTGCTGCATAGAATCCAACAATCTCTAGAAACCTTCATTTGGGGCAGTAAACGCGCGAGAATGACCCTACCTTCCATTAGCAAAGGGTGGGCTCGGTATACCCAATCTATTACGCTACTACCAAGCAGCTCAATTGCGCTTTCTGGTGGAATGGCAACGCCCGTACACAGAAAAACACTGGTGCTTCCTCGACCAGGCGGTCGAGAAGATCCATATTTGGAAAATTTACTGGCTTTCACGACGGCGTCGCCTTCCAGTGGTGTACATCTCTCCGGTAGTTCAGGCCACAATGGGAGTATGGGATAGACTTTGCATTTCCAAGCAGCTCTCTACCCCCATTTTCCCCCTTACTTCAATTATAGGAAACCCAGATTTCCCCCCAGCGCAATATGGTAAGGCTTGCTACCCCTGGCAGGAATTGAATTGCAAACACATCGGGGACTTGTTTGATGTGCGAGGTCTGCTGGAATTCTCACAAGTGCAGCAGGATTTTGGGTTGCCGAGTTCGGAGCATTGGCATTACTTAACGATACGGCACTGGGTAACGTATCCGTTAATACGCCCTTACGCTAGCAGAGAACTCACCCAGTTTGAACAGTGGCTTTTATCAAGGCGGGACGATAGACGGTTACTGTCAGATATCTACGCATTTCTAAACACCACGTTGAGAGAACTGTGTTCTCCGGCCAGGACGCGGTGGGAGCAAGAATGCGAACGTCAATTCTTGGATAAAGAATGGCCCGATATTTTACAGACTGCGTGTATTTCGGTGGGCAGCGCCTCCATTAGGAAGCTTTTTTCAAAATCACTCACTATTGGTATTATACACCCTCCAGGTTAGTTAAGTGGAAAAAGGGAAGTGACAATAGATGTTGGAGGCACTGCAATCATTCGGGCACATTATCCCACTTACTATGGTATTGCCCTAAATTACATCGATACTGGTCTGAAGTTCTCACCGATATAGACACAGTGTTTAATACTGAGCTACCCTGCTTCCCTAGCTATATCCTACTAGGATTACCCAACGCTCTGGCATACCCTCTGCACTCAGCTAGGGGGAGGGCCATCACACAGGCCCTATGCGCCGCCAAACAGGTACTGCTCTCACACTGGGGCACAGACTCCGTACCCACACATACGGACTGGATACATAAGCTCTGGGACCTGCTAGCCATGGAGAAATTGACAGCCGTAATAGATCATACATTGCCCAAATTCGAGAAAATGTGGGGACCCTGTCTGAAATATTTTACGATCCCTTTAGGGAACTCACCTGCCTGATATATCTTCGGGTGTTGCGCCTTACAGCAAACACGGTACGTGATTCATAAGAACTTTCATAGAGAGAGGGGTACAGGGTATATTGGAGGTTCTACATGTCGAGGCATGGATGAATTATTCGATTTATATGCAAATTGTTGATGCATGATTGTTTCCCCCTCCCACCTCTCTCCCTCGTTCCCCCCCCCCCATCTACTATGGTACACTGCCAATTTGTGAATTCAGCAATTGTAACCACTGTACCTTTTCTTAAATGGAAAAATAAAAAACAGCTACAACCCTAAAGAGTCCTTCTTCTATATGGTGACTGTAGCACAAATCTTGTCTTAGCTTCAGCAGTGAAATAGGCTTGGGCAATGTAAATAAACAGGTGTATAGGTCAACATTGCCTTCTGCCCAAGAAGAGTTATTCCCCTTTTCATCACCATGGTTATAGCAGTGGTGGTGATGCTGGCCTCCTTGCTATAGGGTGATTCACAGAAACCCCCATCAATATGACTAGCTGGTGAGGGCCCAGAAGATACTTGAATTAGCCTCAGCTGATATCTCTGCTTTCCTATCCAGAACTCTCTTGTGAATGTGTCAGAGTCCTCCTGGTACTAAATCAAAACCTCACTTTTATTAAGACTTTTCTGTACAATGTGGTGAAGACATAACTTCCATCACCTTAGGATTGCCGCTTTGCAGCTAACATTTCCATATTTACGGGCATACTCTCTTTTCACACGTTTATTCCTTTGCAGGGCTGCAGGCTTGATGGTGCCCTTTGTTCAAGCAGTTCCTCTGCTGCAGTTGCTAAAGCTAATCCCTTCCCCCACAGTCGACTGCTTCCTATCTTGAAAGAGTTCAAGTGCAACAGTATCTGCAGCAGAGCTTCAGAGCCCATGCATGACTATTGCGTCACAGTACTGTTCTCTAGTCTAGAGTCAAAGGTTTTCAGGACATATGATACTTCTGACTTTATGTGGTTAGCTATTTTAAGATGATTGCAGGTCCAGGATTACAGGTCAAATTTGGTAAAGAATCATCACATCAGTATTTTAGAATTGAATGTTATTTTCCAAGCATCGAGAGACCTCCTCAATTTGGCGAAATGCAAATCATTCTAGTCTACACTGACAACACAACAGTATCTTTTCTGTTGGAGAATGATGGCTATACGCCTTGCTCTTTAGGCCTTTCCTCTGAAAACCTATTCGCTATTTGTGAAAGAGCCACTTCAGTCTGAAAAATCCCATGGGGTTTGAAAGGTCTATTTTTATCCTGTAGGCTTTCAGTGTTCTACTTTCTTTGTCTCGCTTCCATTTTGTGGCACATTTCTGTTTAATGCTTGTTGCTATGGCCGCAAAAAAGCGCAACCATCTTTTATTTCTCCAATCCCCTCTCCATTCCAGGAAAGACGTGATTTCTAATTGGTGTCCATACATACCACTTGCATTGACCTTCCTAGGCAACCTCACTTTTGCCCATTTCAAGTATTATTTCATAGAACATCACAGAGGTCATCTGGGATATAACAGAGAGGCAATCCTGGGCATCAGAGAGCATTACTCTATCTCCAATCCAGTCAGTCTTGTTTTACTAGAAAATCAGAGGAGCCTGCCCAGTTGTGTTTCTTAGCTTGTTTGTTTGCTGGGGTTGAAGTGACTTAGTAGCTTTAGGCTCTTGCCACTGATTCTGGGGAAAAGTCCTGTTTAATCCCCCAGCTGGTTTAGCCCCAGGAGCAAGCGAGGCAGTCATCCGGTGCTTCTTCATTAGGGTGTTTTACGTATGTCATTAGTACAAAAACATTAGCACCCCGGAGCTTCAGTGGACTTATGGTGGCAGTAATGGACTACTGGGAAATATTCATGAAACGTTGTTTAAGGGCCTGGTTGCAGTGCTGTGGCACCTGGCCACTGTATTTTCATTGGCCATACCTCATAAGATTCAAGTAGTTATCAAAATAACTCATTTTTCAGGACCGCTCATAGCATCAACTATTAAAGATTCTTCGTCACCCCTTAGCTCTGCTTATTTGAGCACCCTCAAGAAGCTTATACTTTCATGTAGCACCATGTAAATAGTCAAATCTGTAGGATTGATGCATGATGAACTGAGATTTAAACCGTATGCATTGTTGGGAAGACACCCTAAGGGAGAGATTTGGTTATGTGAATCTGCAACAGATATTGAGAGATTGTCATCACCCAATGGTTTGTTCATTTTTACTTTTTGTTATGTTTTTCTTAGGGTTCACTACTCAGCAGTCCGAGATCTTTGAATCTGCATTAATGAAGATCACTAACCGCAACATGGATGGGGCTTACAAGGACATGGTCACAAAACTGCAGCAGGTAACTGACATGGTAGTGGGAGACAGGACAAGCACCTGCATGAAATTGTAACATATAATTCAGGCCTCCTTTCAGGAAGGTGGAGTACTGCTTTACAGCCTGTACATAGACTGTGATTCTATGTAATATGTGCATGCTACAAAATGAAAGGATTATCGGTAACCATCAGTTTCCTGCTTGTTCTGTAATAGATCCACTTATGAGCCTCCCACTTTTACTACACATGTTATCACAGCAGCACAGACACGTAATGTTAGGTTAGTTGTGTATGAATAGCAACAGCCACCATTATTATGGCATTGAAGTGCATTCTCCATGTTAGTGCGCGCCTGGAAGGTTATCGATCTTTTAATAGTGTCTGTTGTTTTGTTGGTATGTGGTTAGAAGAGAGTTTGTACAATGTTAGTATTCGAAATGGTGTGTGTGAATCAGTGCAGAAATAAAGTTTGATCTAGGAATATCTTTGTGGTATTTTAGGTGGGTGGATGGATGTGCCGAAATACTTTCTGTTTTTGTCTTGATTGGAGGATCAGTTTTGTGTTTTTTTTGTCTGCCAGAGTTCAGTGCTCTTTATTCAGGCACCACAGACAGGTCATATCTATATTTTTTCTGCACATTTCTAGAGGGTATTTTCGTATGGTGCATGACAATGCCATAATTTTGGTAGTGCTGTTACAGCTATATGGCTATAGCGCCGCTTTGTTGCACCTGATGGCAGGCGGGTGGAGTATGAATATGTGTATATAGGAATGGAACAATGGTGTGTGTTGCAGTTGTTGGCTATAGAGTGCTCAGTCAATTTTAAATATTGAGTGGTGTTAGGTGGTATTTTCTAATGTTCTAAGAGTGAGTAGTCACCCTTTGTGGGAGAAAAGCACAAGGGGAAGAAATGCATTCTTCACAGATATACAGATAAGAGTGGTGTGCGAAATTCCTGTAATTTACTTTTGCGTAATTTTGCAACATTATGCCAAATTTGTACGTACTTACTAGAAATGCAAACCAGTCATTTCGTGCTATAATTTAGCTTGAAGTGGATCCTCACGTCAATGTTTGGCGCAAGGATGCACTTAAACAAGAGCACCACGAACAACAGCTACTCACGTTCTGTTGTTCCTGTGTGTTTGCAGTAATTTTTCACAACGAATTACCATGAATTGTGCCATTTGCAGCAATATTTTACCACAAATTATGCATACTTACGCGAAGTGACATATTGGCGTAATTTCGGGAATTTTGCATCACAAGCATAACATGAAATTCCTGAAATTACGCCAGCATAATTAAAATTTTGCCCAGGCCTAAAGCAGATCCAACAGTATTGTCATATGGTTCAGCTTAATGCATTAATTAATACAGAATAACTGAATACTGAGCTATTAGATACTCTGCTTTTGTTCTTGGTTGTATTAATGGTAAGGAAACCGAGCATACAGGATTAATCGCAGATATATGCTATGTGAGCGACTTTGGTATAGCATCTTCAACTTCTAGTAAGGAATTAAAGGGCTTTCTTGAGCTGAATGTGCATAATGTACAATTTATTATGCTTCTGTTCAAAAAGAGAAAAGGATAGGAAGACCGACCGAGTGAGTGGGTGTTGTGTGTGAGTGTTTTTTTTCTTCTCTATGTCTTTCTGGCCTGTGATAGAATTTGGGCCTTTCAGCGGATTAAGATTAAAGGTAGTCTATCAGAGGGATATAGGCCCTGGTGGATGCCAGGGAAGTAAAAGGCAAAGCACCTCAGCCGCCCCACCCCCTATTGTCTGCTAGTTACCTCTCTTTAAAGCTGAAGAGGGGGAATACGAGAATTGGAGCTGGAGTTAATTTTACACTTCCCTTCATTTCCCTAGGTGCACTGACTTCTGAGAGGGCAGAGGTGTCACAGTTCAAGGATAAGTGTTCCTCAGGATGCCAAGAGCAGTGCTTTGGCTCTCAAGAGGATTAAGATGATTTGTGTTAGGCTTCCAGAGTGTAGAGCCTCACCCAGAGTTAACTAGGTGGCTGTGGTAGTGGAACAGAAACTAATTAAATGTAAACTCCATGTCCCAGGGAACAGTGAGTTTCAGTGTGATGTGTAGATGAGTCATGCCTGAAGTAGAAAAAGAAGGTTCTAAGAAAAGATGGCAGAAGTGAGCATAGCGGTGGACCTTACACAAGAACAAATTCAGAACCTTATTGATGCTGAAAATTAAACGGAGAATTCATGTAAAGCAAGATGGCCGAAGTTATCATAGCAAGGGATCTTACAGTGGAAAAATTCATAACCTTCTTTCCTAGGTAAGCACATTTTCCTTTCACCTCCTGCAAGGTATTTATGGTGTTTGGTGAACAATTTCACAAACAGTTGAGGAATTTCGGTTTGCATTTCTCCACCACACAACTAATCTGTCTTTCACTGTACATGTCATAGGCAATGAAAGAGCATATTCATATATGTAGTCACTAAACTTAAATATGTAATAGAGTTTTCTAGGGTTTAGATAAGATGGACCTACTCTATAAATTTCTGTCAAGGTTGTAAGGTGAGATGTTGTAGTTTTAAGTTCTTTCAAAATATTTATTTGCATGAGCAAATAAGAGTATCTAAATCCCTGTCGAGACCGTTCGTATTTGATGACCAGGTATTGCTCTTTCCAAGAAAACATTTATTCCGTTCCTGAGCTGTTCCAGATTTTTGTTAAAGACACAAATGTTAATATTGTCCACAGCCTCTTAAAGTGACCACTCACACCAGCAACAAAAGAAGTTGTGTGGACCAGTCGAATGTTCTACTACTACTTAAACACAGAGCACACACAGTCATCTTTTTTCATTACACTTCTGCAAACAAACAGATAAGAAGCCAGCAATAACTAGCAAAAACACATCATAGCTGGATTTGAATGCAAATCTTCCTCATAACTTCTGGATCTTCTTCTAATCCTCGTTCCCCAATGTTTCTCCTGGCACAGCCTCGGACATTACATAGCAAACAAAAAATGTGACGCTAATCATGGAAGGTTGAAGTAAGGGTAGGATAATATTAGCTTCTGTGTTTTTAATAAAATCCAGATTATCTTTCCACCATTAAAATAGTCATTTTAAGGTATGGTGCAGAGGCTAACTTTATGCATGGTCACACCTTGCAACCATACAACTGAAGCGCTATCAACTAGTTTAAAATAAAATTGCCTGAACATAGAATCATTTGCCTAATCTGCTGTATGTAAAATATCCTGCTAACTTCCACCGAACATGAATGCCTTAAAAGCTGAAGTTCCCCTAAATGAATGTCCTCCAAACACACCCACATTGGTAGCAGTTCTCCCCAAAACTTAATTCACCCATTTAGATAAAGTGAGCACCAGTTTAGGAGTGTGTTTGAAAAGTAATCAATAGCTGCAAAACACCCATAGATCTCAAATCTAATATCTGTTTTCTCAAAAATCACACAGATTTGCATTATTTGGAAACTCAGGGTAGAAAATGTTGGTTGACAAATTCTACTTTCTCCTAGATAAATAAAAACGAACACCTTCCAAGTGGAAGACTCTTAGAAACATCCAAAGCCCTTATATCTTATGCCCTCATAAAGGAAATCAAACACGATAACATTGTGAGCTTAAAAGGCAAATTACTCAAAGAAAGAACCTTGTTACCCTCCCAACTCTTGAAAAGCTGGTTCACATCCCATAATGAAGTATACTTGGTGAATGGGAGTTAGGATAATCTAACATTCCTAAGCAGCCTCTTCACCAGCATATCTTGCTGACAGGAACCCCACTTACTAACTCATGGTCTGCTGCAACGCAGACATGTAAAGAATATTTGTCCTGTATGCAACCTTTTCTCAGATATCTCTTAACATCTGAACTGTATGAGCTGAAGTGGGATTAGTGTTTTTTTCCAGACACCAGCAAACTCATGTCACCCCAGTCGATTTATTCTTTGTGCCTGGAGCCCACAATTCAGAAATAAGTTCTGATGATCTTCTTGAAAGGCCTGGCATCTTCTAAATTACCCAAAATTCACCATCTTGTTTAACTTCCTAAAGAGACTTATTAATAACTGATGGAACAAAGGAAAAGAAATAGGAAATCTATTAACTTTTCCATCAAATTGGAATCCATGCCTGCTCCTCTCACAAAGGTTCTACCACCACCAATAATTCCCCCTGTTGGCAAACCTGCAACAACATCTGTGAAATAATTGAAAATGGAGGAAACGTATACAACACCAGACCTTACCAATTGTGTTGAAATTACTCCACTATCATAGTTTTTGGGCACCCGCTGAGGAAACTCTTGAGTGTTCTATCTGTTCGTAAAGAGATCCACCCTAACTGTGCCCCACTTTCTCTGTATGCTTAGAAACACTTCCCTGTCCAAACTCCAGTCGCTCAAATTCTAAACATTTCTGGAAAACCAGTCTGCCACACCATTCTTTGAACCTAGAATATGCTGCGCTCGCACCAATATGCTCTTCTTCAAAACAAAATCCGAAAATCCCATTGCCTTTGCCAGACCACTGACCAAGGTCTTCCCATTTTGTTTGCATATCTCACCGCAGACACATTGTCATTTCTCAGCATCAAATGACAATTCTCCTTTTGCTTATCAGGTACCTATATGCAAAGAAATCCACCAGTAACTCTAGACAGTTGGTATGTAGCCCTCGACCATTGTCCCTGTATCAACATTAGACCCCATCTCGCATCTCATCCTTCTAAGCTCACATAAACTTTGATTCCCAAATCTGGATCCTCTCTTAAAATTGCTCTGCTGTTCCAAGCCTGCCCAATCCTTAACCACTTATGCAAGTCTTCCCTCACTCCCTGAGTTAGAAATGCCAACTGGAAGTACTTTATCCCAACTCACAAATGCGCAAATTTCAATCTCTGTAACATCTAGTAATAAAAGGAAATAGTGCTTGTATTGTTGATTAGGGCAACCCTAGCACACACCAACATCCTTTAAACATATTTGATTCTGTGCTAACAATTTCTGTGTCTTTATCTTCTTCAATTTCTTTATTGGTAACTTTCATCTTAAACCCCCTTCCACTGTATGAATCATAAAATCCAGGAACTGTGTTACTTGTTTTGTTACTAAACTGGATTTGTTTCTGTTCACCACAAACCCAAAGGCTCCAAAAACTCCACTGTCATTTGGATCTGCTAAGTCACCTGCTTGACTTTAATAGCCGGTATAGCCCTGCTACGAAGGGCTATAACGCTATTAGAACATTCTGCCACTAGAGGGCAACAAATGTTCTAACAAATAAAACAAAGGCTTTTCGAAGCTCCGAGAGGCCTTTGTAAAACATTGGAATGTTGCTCTGCGGGCCTTTACCGGCCCGTAGAAGCAGGGAGCACTCCATTGTCTTCAATGGAGCTCCCAACATTCCAATGTTCTAATCCGTCTTACATCTCTGATTCTCAACTATGCCACCAGAGGACCCAACATCTTTGTAAAACACCACGCGGTAGATGACAGACCAAATGGAAGGCTGATAAACATCCCACATCATTCCACCCTAAAGGAACTGTAAATATCCTTGATGATAATGCTACCACATTGGAATAGATAGGTATGCATCCTTCAGATCTAAACATGTCAACTAATCATTCTTTTGTGATAATTTGATAAGAAGATGAATCACATCAAATTTGAAGTAGCAATACATTATCCATTTGTTTAGTTCCTTTAAATTGATCACCCAATTGGCCATTTTCCTTCTTTTCTGCCAAAAATATATTGCTGATAAACCTCTGTCTTGTTTTCTACCTGACCTACAGTGCCTTTTAACATTAGCTATCTTAACTCCTGTTCTATGTAAATCCTTTCCTGGTTGTTGTTCCTTAACTCTTGAGAGGCCCTTGGCTGAAATGGTTCCACCACAAAATGTATCCAGAACCCCTTCACAGTGCCCAACACCCTCGGATTTTGAATTATAGTTTCCATTTTCCAATAGAGTGAGCAAGTCTTCCATCTAGCCTTAACGGAATAGAAGAACAGCCTTGCCTTTAACAAACTTGAAGTGCCTCTTGCACATCGTTCTCCACATGAGTTCCTTCCTCGAGGTCTCTGAAGGGCAAACCCTGATGTCAAATATGCAGATCCACTTCATTGCATGTTATAGAAGGATTAAATTAAGTTAAGGTATAGGGTTCTCTTGTCCAGGGAATTATCCCTGCCTTCTCTCTCATTCAAAATATTCTTTATGTCAGGCTGAGCTTTTTGTTGGAAAAAAGGCCCCAATATATTTAGACATTTCCTCAATGAAATTGTCTCAAATAGCCGACTCTGAGCTGTTGGACCTCCCTCTTTATTGGCCTACTCTGCCAGTATACTTTCCTGTTTCTCCTTTGACAAAGTGGTACTTTCCTTCTTAGTAGGCAAATCGCACATTGAACCAGTTGACGCAACTCCTGTGCATCAATCTGTCTTTTATTAACATACACCTCTCCGTCAGTGGGAGTGTTGTATCCAAACCCAATTCTGCCAAGTTCTAGTGCTTTTGTTTAGACCTTTGTAAGTGTCCCTTCCCCCTCTATCAGTAAATGTTAGGATGTTCACTGCCATCCAACTCTGGAATTATAGAATCAGAGAAAACTGAGATCTTTTGCTGTAGCCACGTAAGTAGAACTCTGTCTGGTTAAGCATGGGTAATTAAAATCAACTTGTCATCATTGGATCTTTTTGTCCTTATAATCAGATTAATTGACAGCAGAAAAAGAACTTGGAGAAACAAAATTTGACTTGGTTTACAAGAGTTTTTATGATTTGGGTGCTTATGTGTTAACGGAAGTGTTTCTTAATACAACAAACTGGCAGATTTGGAGGAAATAAGCCAATGCAAAAACTGTGACTATAACACTCTGACATTAGTAACCATTTAGACAAGCTTTACTTTTGCAATGCTGGCTGAGCTATTTAGTTGTGCAACTTATGACTAATTTCTTATTCATTGGCATTGGACTGCATTTACCTATTTCACAGACATGTTTCTTGGACCCTAGTTGAACTGTTGGCTGTTGACCTCTTTTAGCCAGTGGAAATTCATGTTGCGACCCTCATTGAGAACGTATGCAAAGTTTCTCTCATTAGCTTTCTAATGTGGTGGAAACCTATCGGAAGTGTTGATTGAATTTTATGTCCAAACAGAAGCATGGTATACATTTGTATCATTTCTAAAGCAGGGGTCTCCAACCTTTTGTGTAGCTGGAGCTTCTTGAGCTCAAGGAGAGTCTCCTGCTCTATTCACAAATTTTATCACTGTGAAATAGTGACCATATAATGTTAATATTATACTATGAACACCCTAAACAAGATTGTCAGTACTAACCACCCAAACAATTTGGGTTAACAGCCGAAACTCCAGGAAAAAATGTATCCGTATTAAATGCCTCCACTTGACTAATGAAATAATAGCCGAAGCATCACATGCCCCCCGGCACAAAGGACATAACCGCAGCATTAGGTCTCCCCAACTTAGTTTAAATTATCTTTCAACTGCCAACTTTGAATGTGTTTTGGAATTACAACATTTTGTTTTCATCAGCTTATTAGTTTCTGAAATGCACATGTGTTCTAACAAATACCACTTTCCTTTTTGGGCATACACAGAATTCCAAAAGAAAAAACTTCCCTGAATAATAACATAATTTTGTCTTCAAAATATCCGTTTTCATTTTTAGAAATTCACAGTGCCCAAATGTCAGCCTGTTATTTTCATTGAGTACTCGCATATACAAATAACTCGCATGAAGAGATTCTGCTTCAAATGCCCAGTATTACAATCATAGGCCATGGATGCTCATAACACCAAGTACCCCTGTAATGTGGCAACATTACCCAGCATTCTACCAGGGCCACAATTGTGCCACCATGATGTCCCACCATACATCAACCATAGCCATTATTATTTGAGGGGCAGCCACCAGGTAAGGGGTCCCTTAAATTAGGATAGTCATGCTCGCTATATGTCAGTGATGGCTGCCAAGAATGCCCAAACTGTGTCAAGGATGAGAGTTATTTTGCTATTGCCACTGACCATGAATGGACACAAATGTTGCAGAGAATGAACCCCATATGAAAGGCGGTAGGGAAACCAGGCATAGCTTCAAGGGAGCAACTCTGTTTATTAGGAAGGGACACAATTTCACACACCGGTACACGCATAAATGTGAACACACAGATTAATGCACATGAAGCTGTTATTAGTCTCCGCTCTGGATCCATGCCCTGCTCGCCTCAGCTGTTAAGCTGATAATGCACCCAACTAACATGTTTTTACTCTGACTTTTGCAGTCTCACTCTTTGGTGGGTCAGCACTGGTTATTGCTCAGGCTGCTGCTAGCACTCTTATTATATGGCCCATTGTTCACAACATTGTGTGGCTGATAGAGCAGGCCCTACAACATGGCCAGTTTCTCCTTGTGACTTAGCTAGATTGAGAATGGAGACAGATAATCATGTGGCAGACCCCATAACTTGACACTGCGTTTTTGGGTGTTCTAATGAAGCTCTGCCTTTGGATTGAGACTGGACTTGACTTCACCTCTGGATCTACTCGGAGGATCCTGGTGAGCTGCCAGGAACTCCAGAGCTACTAGTTTTGGACTGCTGAAGTATTTTGTTAGTGTCTAAGCAGTTGGGCATACTAAACCTAAATGTGTAGGATTGATTATATGATTGTTGAATATGATAATAACATAGTGTTATCAAGGCCTTTGATCATTTATTTCAAAAAGAGCACAAAAGTGTCAGCTAAAATTGTTGATAAAGGAAGTAAAAAGTGTACTTTATTTATGTACTTGGTGTAGAAGTCAACGTGCCATATTTTAGCGTCCTCCCCAGCCTGGGAGCATGTAAAATGAATTCGCCACACATGGAGCTCTGTAGTACACTTCTTTATTCCACACCAAACGATCACACACTCATTACTCCATAACCGTTAACCGCACCTTAACACCTCCCAGCAAGTTATGTAATTCCTTGTTGAGTCTGCCCAGAACCACAAGGGTCCTAACACACACAGTCTGAGGACACTACATCCCCCCCCTTGTTAAATAAAAAGTACAAACAATAGTCGCATCATATTTTTCAATCAGGCTTTGAGGCACACTAGTCGGCCAGATCGAGTGGTATGAGATAGTTGAGATGCACTCTGATTGTGCACTGATGGCACAGGTTCTGATTCTTGATCTGCAATGTCAGGCGGGGTTGCCTCATTCATGATTGTAGGAGCTAGTGACCATCAGGGTAGGTGCTTAAAGTGTGACTAGACCTGCGTGATGGACTTTCTGGGGCGATGCGCCATCACCATGTGTCCTTTGCAAGTCACAACCCTCAGAGGATTGACAACAAATGGAGTGTCTGTTTTCCACTTTCGTTTCTGCTTGACCAGGACCCAGTCACCATCAGTTTAGTTCCAATAGCTCTCCCAAATAGCCAAGTGGCAGGACTCTCACCAGTTGTAGAGTGAGGATTTCAACCATGCGCACCGAGGGCTTGACACAGGGCCTGGTTTAACTCCGGGCCGCACTGGCCGTAGCGGGCACCGAGCGTTTACCCGGTGGGCCGCCAGGGTGGGGGACGTTTTTGGTACCGGGGACCTGTAATATCGGCCCCCTGTAACAAAATCGGCCAAAACCGGCCCTTCAAACAGCTCGGCCGCACCCCTTCCCCCTCCCCCGGGGCCAGCCGAGCAGTTTGCCAGGGCCGGTTTTGGTTCCCAGTCCGGCCCAGGTTTAACTTGATTCCTTCCATCGATTCTCGTTGAATTGCCCATTTGAGGGTACCCATGAATCGTTCCGCAAAACCATTAGTTTGGGGCCACAAAGCTGTGCTTTTTTGATGCTTGACATTTAGTCTGACCAGAAATTCCTTGAATTCTTTGCTATTGAATGGCGGACCACTGTCAGATTTGAGAATGGCGGTGAAACCCCACGCTGAAAATATGTCATCCAGCCGCTCCATGACCTTGTCATGGGTAGTTGACGATAACTCCTCTACTAAAGGAAAATGTGAATACTCATCGATGACTTCCATGAGATGATGTCTGTTTTCTAAAGTTCCAAAGAAATCAACTGCAACTGTTTCCCACGCATGTGCAGGAAGGTCAGACATAGTCAATGGGTGCTGGGTCACTTTGGGGGAAAGGCAATTGCAAAGATGGCACTCTTTTAGTTCCCTCTCCACTCGCTCATCTAGGCATGGGAATCACCCTCGGACTCTGGGGCTCTTTTGGTGGCTACAAAGCCACAATGTTCGCCATGGGTTAGTACAGTGACTTGCTGTCGTAGGCTCTCAGGTATGACAGTTCTTGAGCCTCTCAATACAACACCTTCCTTCGTAATGGACAGTTCATCTTGTACATTTTTTAAATTCAACTTCGTCATCAAAAGGTTGAGTAAGCTTCTTCCATGATTGAGTTGAAATGATGTCTTTGAGGCTAAGCATGTTCTTATCAGTATTAGTAGCAGCAATGAGCTGTTCAGTGGATAGGCTGCTGGCGTGCTGGACCTCACAGTGAAGTTAATGTACTCCTCAGCCTTTTTGAATGTCTAATTGTTCTGCTGTAACGGTACTTGTAAAAAGTAATCAGCAGGGTTTTGATCTTTACCTGGCTTGTGTACATTTTCATAATTCTATTCTTGCAGGCGCAACCCCAACCTCTTAATGCGAGGGGGCATCTTGGCTTTCGGGTTTCCAAAAATAGAGAGCAGCGCTTGGTGATCTGTAATGATAGTGAAACGTTTTCCATATAGCATACATGAAAATGTTCGCAGGCCCACACTACAACCTGACTCTCCTTCTCCGGCTGAGAATAGGCACGTTCTGTGTCAGAAAGGCTTCGAATGGCATAGGCTACAATGTGTCTCTGAGCATTCAGTTGACCATTATGTTGAGCAAGGATTGCCCCCAGCCCCACCTGGCTCGCATCGACTGTGTAACTTGGTGTCAAAATAGGCCATCTCGGTTGCTTTTTCAATCGCATGTTTTATTCTTTTGAAGCTTAGATCACCTTCAGCAGACCACTGGAAAGGGACATCTCGTTTGTTAAGTCTCTCAATGGGGCATTCACAGTAGCAAAGTCACGTATGTACCTTGAGCAATAACTGGCCATGCCTAAGAAGGATCGCAGCATGGTGACATCTTGTGGAGAGTATGTCGCTGACACTTTATCTGGGTCAGGAGTCAATCCCCCATCAGAGAATATGTGCCTGAAGAATTTGAGTTTGGTCTTGTGAAACTCACACTGCTGCATTTAGAGTGAGACCTGCATCAGCAAGTAACTGGTACACTTGCATAAGAGCCTTGTTGTGCTCCTTTTGCGTTGCCCCAAATACCAGTATGTTATCATTGTAGTTAAAAGCATGCATGGCAGTTTGAGTTATTCGACGTATGACATCCTGAAATATTTTTGCAGCTGACGACACTCCAAAACTCAACCTTTTGTATCTGAACAAACCAACATGATTCGAAAAAGTAGTGATATATCTGCAGCTTTCTTCCAACTCGAGTTGAGGGTATCCCTTGTTCAGGTCAAGAAGGGAGAAGAGTTTGGCACCGTTCAATTGCATGATCATGTCCACTATGTGTGGACCAGGATGTCTTTCTCGCTCAATTGCTTTGTTGGCCTGGCGCATGTCAACACAGATGCGCAATGCACTTCCACTGTCCTTTTTTGGCTCCACAACTATGGGCGAAACCCATGGCATAGGACCAGTGGAGCGCTCAATGATGTCGTGCTTTAACAGCGTTTCTAGTTCTTTCTCAACTGCTTTTTCCAAGTGAAAAACAACTCGGCTGTGCTGCTAGGTAACGGGTTGAATGTCCTTATTAATATGAAGTCGCACTGTCATTGTTTTGAGTCTCCCTAGGCCCTGAAATGTCGACGCAAACTGACTCACTAATTCAGATTGAGTGTTAAGGTTGTAGTTGAGAGATAGAAGTCTCATGTCAACAGCAGTGGCAAGACTAAGTAGGCATGCACTGGACGAAGTTCCTGGAAGAACGTGAATTGCTGCTTGCACTGATACTGCTTTATATCGATTGTAGCTGTGAATGACCCTTGACTCTGCAATGGTTTAGAAGCAGCCCATGTGTATACTTTTGCATTTGACTGGTTGAGGCAGAGCACAGGAGATGGGCTGTTGAACTCTTAGACCGGCATGATGTTAATCAACGCACCACTGTCTATGATAAAGGTTATGGGACAGCTGTTTAACTGTATTGTAATCTTGGGGAAATGTCCAAATGAATGCTGTTGTTTTGTGTGGTGGTTAGCCATTGTCTTTTGTTCGTCTTTGCAAGCAGTCAAACCTACATGTGCCTGTCGTTCCTTGGTCAATGCCATCATCGCACATCCATCTTCTTCACTGGCGTCAGATAATGATGTTGACGAGCCTTTGTAGGATGAACTTGACGAAGATTGCCATTATGTTGTTTCACTTGTCATAACTGATGTTGCTTTTTGGCCTTGGTGAGAATGCTTCTGGAACCTTCTGGCATCCACCTCTTCTTGCTGTGACATAGATTCACTTTCACTTTGTAAACCATTATGAAGTGGTTTTCTTTACTGCAACCTTTGCACGTTTGTCCTATGGCTGGACATTTGCCTTCATCTGAAGCACAGCTTTTTCTTCTTTAAAGGCGTCGACTTGATTGCATCTACCTTATGCTCGCTTTTCATGACCAAACTGACTAATTTCTCGCTGTTTCAACTTCCATATCAGCAGTTTGTCGATCTGCTCTTTCAGTCATTAGTACTTTCTCTAAACTGAGTGTCTCTCTCAACATGCGTCTTCTAAACGATTCTGAAAGACAGCCATCAGTAACTCTGAGCCGTATGACTTCTTCATCATTAAATTCACTAAACTTGCAGTGTTTGATAAGCACATCAAGTCTCTCTACAAACTCATCCATCGTTTCAGCAGCTTGCTGTCTCGCTTGATTGAAAATGTACCTTTCATAGTCGACATTCAGCATCAGATTGAACTTGGTTCCCAATGCTTCTTTGATCTGGTGGTACGATATTGCATCAGTCTGCAAGATCTTCTTCAGCACTTCCTTCGCTCCATCATCTGCAATTTAATGATTTTCTTATCCACTTCTTCTAGGGCATCTATGAAGTCATCGAACTTCTCGATCCATGCAGCCCACCTGGTGCCAATATTCTTCTTCTTGATGGTGTCAAATGGCTGTGGTGGTTTCAGAAACACAGCTGCATTGTTCTTCACACTCTTTTCTACTGCTGTAGAGCTAAAGCTGTTCAGTCAGCTTTTGCTATGCACCTGAATTTGCATCTTCTTTAGGCACCGGCCTTGTGCTTGAGCCGCCATGCCCGCTCGGAGGTCGTATGGTGCTTCCTTCCTCCTTGATGGTAAGTGAGTTTTTTGCTTCTCGCACCTGGTTGCCTTTGCTGTTATCTTCCTTCATGATGGCGGGTGACAGTTCCGTCTCTCGCGCTTGATCAGTGATGGGTTTAGCTTTTTGCATTATACCTGGTTGCGGCTGCCATTAGCGTTTCGCCTTGTATCAATGAAGGCTCTGTGTTATGATGTGGCGCAATATCTCTTCTTTTGGCCTTAGCAGTGGGTTTCTGGAGACTTTTCGAGTGTGCTTTTCCGCAGGACATTCAACTTCTTCGAGGGCTGTATATGGGTTGGAGTGGGGCTTCGATTCCACATACACCAACTTCAAACTACTTTTTATCGATTTGGGCACATGTGGCATGCATGAGCAGTAGGCTGTATAGCATTACAAACTCTCAGGGAGAGCAGTCTCGGTTTTCCAGGGCACAGAATCCTTATTCATCGCCAGTTTATGCGTCCTCCCCAGCCTAGGAGCATGCAAAATGAATATGCCACACACAGAGCTCTGTGGTAGACGTCTTTATTCTCAACATACAATCACACACTCCACACTCAGTACATTATAACAGTTAATAACCACACTTTAACACCTCCCAGCAAGTTACATAATCATTTGTTGAGTCCGCCCAGAACCGCAGTAGTCCTAGTTTCATGACACTAAACCATATATAGTGAGGCTTTATCTTAAATTGGCACTCAGAATTGCTATTTTAATGGGAATGTAAACTGGGACTAAGAATTGCTAATTTAATGGGGATATTTCACTCTTCCTTCCAATGATAAAAAGCATGGGCAAAGCAAATAGGTCTTGCCTATGACAGCAATTGGCTTTGGCAATGATTTTTAACCGTGCTATGTAGCAGCAAGGCTAAAAATCATTTTTTTAAAGCACTATGACACAGCCAGGGTTAATGGCCCTTTTTATTAAAAAAACAGATGGGAGTGGGTTGAAGATGAGGCAATGCCAAGGGATGGAGAGCGGTAGTGAAGGACACAGGTGGAGAAGAGGACTCGTGAGACACAGTGGGGAAACACATGGACACTAGAGGATGGACGGGAGGGGCTGGGACAGCAAGCTGACTAGAAAGGGTGGATGGGAGGGTATGATGCAGTAAACTGACAGTGGAGAGTGGGCAGGAGGGGCTGTAGAAGCATGCCACCACAAGTGGGTGGGCAGGAGGGCATGAGGACACAAGCTGACAATGGAGGGTGGGAAGGAGTGGCTTAGGGAAGCAAGCTGACAACGGAGCAATAGCCATTCTTCTTGCACATCACCCTGTTCCTTCTACTACATACTATCCTGTGCTCTTCTTTTTCGGACTGCACAAAATTATTATTACACCGACATAATCTTGCATAATTTCCAAATTTCACATATCTTCTTGTATCGAGTAGGGGTAGATTATTTAGCGAAAACTTTAAATTTACCACTGCTAAGAGGTATGTTGGTAGCAGGTAGGCTGCAGCCAATGATGGCCAATCCTCCACCTATTTCACCGGGATGGTTTTGCCAGGTAAGTCTGTAGTATTCTCGAACCACATGTGCCAATAAGTGGCCACGTTTCTCCCTAACTCATGTTAAGACCAAGAACAAATCATCTAGGCTCAGGTTCTGAAAGGGACTGTGGATATGGCAAGCATTTGTAATAGGCACACATGGGTACTGACTGACCTACATTATGTGGCCTCCATGTCCCTCACCAACATTTGATAGACAAGGATTTATGCATAAGCAGGATCTGAGAGTGTAGTGGGATAATGCATCAACTTAGAGGAGAGGAGTTGGCCTAACGGCTAGGGCGGTCGACCTCGAATCTGGGGAACTGGGTTCAAGTCTCGGCAATGATGCTGAACATCCTGTGATTCTGGGCAAATCACTTAATCTCCCCGTGCCTAACAAAAATGAATGTGTCCTCATGTAACGCAACTGGTGCTATGTAAAGCGCTCTAATACCTGAATCCTTCGGGTCAAGTTTGCGCTATATAAAACTCCGTTAAAAAAAAAAAAAAAACTGTGGAAATAAGTGTTTGATGCAGTGGTTGCCGATTTAAATCTAGGAGGGCCCACCTGGTCTTTTATTATTCTGAAATTAATAAACTGAGTATCATTGGGTGGGGTAAGGATAAACAACCATTATGTTTCGGTAGTGCCAGCTCATTCTTTGGTATGAAATTAGACTCTGTCCTTCGCTTGCTTAGTTATGCATAGTTTAGTTATTATTAATGTTAATTTATTATTACTGAACTCACCACACAAACTGAATTGTCTCTTGGTGCATTTAACAGGGAGTTTGGCTATTGTCCAACTATGTACTATTTGTTTTGTCGACTTCGGAAAGATGCAGCACAATTCCGTTTGCTGCTTTTCTTAAGAATACCTAATGAACAATTGCTAAAACCTTGATCATAAGTCAGGTAGAGGCACATCTGATTAAGCTACGCTGACCCACACCAGAGCGTCCCGCTGACTGTAAGGGACTTCTCTGCATTTTGCAATCCCAGTGCCTTCACTGCTGTACTTCCTACAGAAAAAATTAAATTAAATTACTACTTGGCCTTTTGAACACCACACTTTCAACACAGATTATGTAAGAAAGATTATGTACCTGGATTCAATCAGGAAACGTCCATGAACATATAACACTTTGGGAGTTCTCCAGTGAACTGGACGTCAGTCCATTAAGCCCATAGGCTAGACTCCAGTAGGAAAAAAGTGGCAAAGGAAGTACATCCCAGTGTCCAAGTCTCCAGGAACAGCTCAGCAGAAGTGTGTCTGTGCGGGTCTGGGCACTATTCTCTTTTATACCACTAATAAATGAAGTATATCATTAAAGACATGTGAATTGAGTGTTTTACACACAAATTGAGTCTCCAATGATTGTCCACGTATTCTGTACCATTTTTGAAATACAAATAGCCAAAATGTTGTAGGACTATATCTTCAACTCTGCTGTGCGTATATGTGGCTGCCTTGCTACCATGTGCTTCTATTATTCTATTGTCTACTTCTCTCGGTCACTTGCCAGACCACCTCACTCCAACTTTCGACACCTCCCCGCTGGCATGCAGGCAACAATTTCAGAATTTTGTATTCATGATTCTGAAGAGGTATAACTTCAGAGTATACTGACTAACATTCTCTTTGACTACAGATGGGTGGAGCACATACTCCTTTATTTTCTGCAACCTACAGCTTTTTCCAGCTCGTGACATTGGGGGAGGAGGCTGGCTCATTTCCTGAAGAACGTTTACGCAGTGCCTAGTTTGTGCAGGTGGTTACAGTTAGTGGGCACCAGCCCTCATTTTGTGGGACCAAGACTTATTTTCCATCTTAGGATTTTGACCCAGAGCAAGTGAGAGAAAGGCAGGAAAGAGAAAGGAGAATGATTTTGCTTGGAGAGCAGTCACAAAGAAAGTAACGGGGGTGAAAACGAACCTGCAAGAGTGAAATAATGAGACATGCTTGTGGGGTGGTTGAAATCAGCCTTGATTTTCGGCAACACTATCATTCAGCAGCAGCGGCGCAAGGATTCTAAGAAAAACTTTGGGCCGCTGTGCTTATTTATTATTGCTATTTTATGTCTGGCGTTAACCATGACCTTTTGATTTGACTAAAATTGTATGTTTACTATACTGATAGAGGCTTCTCATCCACTGTTATGTGATTGTGTCATTCACATTTTTCTGCCGACCACTACACTACGGCAAACATCATGGGGCAGTGGGTCGGCCAACTACAGCCACTAGCTAACTTCACTGTGAGTGATGGCATTCTTCTCTTTCACAAGAAGCACATCAAACACAACGTAGTTCCCTTCAGTGCCTCGGACTACTATGGCAATATGTGCTTTTTCTGGACCAAAAAAATGTCTTGCATTTAGCTAATGGTGTTTTTTGATTATTTTTTTTTAATAATTCTTTTTATTAAACATAGTGAACCGACAGCTCGTTTTACAGTCAAGAGGAAATAATTCAGTTATTACAATGGCAAGCATGTTATCCATTAAGAACATCACAATGGTACAGTAGGGTTACATTGTTCATGGTGAGGGTGGCTCTTCAGTAAGGGGATTGTTTGGGGGGTTACAGATATTCCCTCGGTAGGTGTTCCAAGCGCTCCAAATCCGGGACCATTTTTGGGGGCAGCCTCGTGCCACATACACCGTCTTTTCCCTGAACATACACCAGTCCAAGTCTGCCTTCCAGGCCTCTACTTTGGGTGGACGCACCGCTCCCCACAATTGCGCAATGTTTCTTTTTGCTAACATTACGCCTTGAGTGACTTGAGCTTAGTCTTACTTGTCAGGTCCGTTGGCTCCCACACGTTCAGAAGGCATCTCTTCGCCTCTGGGCGGATGCTGAGCGTGAGCACCTCACTAAGGATATCGTGTATTTTGCGCCAGTACCTCTGAATGTGTTCACATTCCCATAGTATGTGCATAAAGGTGCCCTCCCGACCACATAGCCTTCTGCAATCCCCCTCCTCCGTTTTCCCCATTCGGACCAGACAGGATCCGGTGATATACACTCTATGCAGAATTTTAAGCTGGACCAGTCTTAATCTGGCCGAAATTGCTACCTCTCTGGGTGAGGCTATTGCCATCTGCCACTCTTCATCGTCTAATTCTAGGCCATCCCTTTCCCATTTCTCTCTTGTTTGTTGGAGGGGGTCAGCCATGTTGTTAACCAGTTTCTTATAGGTCAATGATATGGCTTTCTCCGGTAAGTAGCCGTCAAGCAACCTGTCTTCGAGGGGTGAGGATTCTGGAGGGGTGGACCCTTTTGGTAGGTGTGTGTGTAGTGCGTGCCGGACTTGCAGGTACCTAAAGTATTCCGCGTTTGCTAGTTCATATTTCTGTTGCAGGGACACAAACGTTTTTACGTCGCCTTTCACCCACATGTCCCCGATTTTTTAGATCCCGATTAGATCCCATTTGTCGAACCCTTTCGATGTCCACAGGTTACCTAGTTTCTCAGTATCCCATAGGGGGGTCGCCAGTGTAAGTTTGTGTTCCCACCCCAGACTTCTGTTAGCGGCGTGCCAGATCTGAACTGAGTGTCTAGTTGGCCCTGTTAGGGGCTGGCGCTGGGGTTTTGAATACAGTGCCCTGTTATAGTTCCCACCCGGCATGAGCCACCTATCCAAGGCGTAGCCAGGGTCATCTGCGCGTCTGTAGGTTCCGTGATTGATGGCCGCAAGGTGGGCGGCCCAGTAGTATTTCTTGAGATCTGGGACGCCGATCCCTCCGTCATACCAGCCAAGGGTCGATTTGGCCAACGCAATACGGGGTTTCCCGTTCCACAGCAAGTCTCTCTGCAGTCCTTCAATTTCCCTGAAGTAGCTTGCGGGAACTAGGTCTGGGGAGTTTTGGAGTGCATAAAGGAAGCAGGGCAGGGACATCATCTTAAAGAGTGCCGCTCTGCCCAACAGCGAGAGAGGGAGCGCCTTCCAGCTTGCTATGTCTCGCTTCAATCTTTGTAGCGGTGGGAGCAGATTATGTTCGAATCTGAGTTTCTGATCAGAGGTGACAAAAATACCTAGGTATTTGAAGCCAACTGTATTAGTCTGTATAGGGCAGCCCTTGGGTGGGGTGGGCGGGCTCCCACTGAGGACATATTGGAGGGACTTACTCCAGTTGATTGAATATCCAGAGTACCGACCGAATATTGCGAAGATATCTAGAACCCTTCCAAGTGACGCTTTTGGGGAGGCTAAGAATAAAAGAATGTCGTCCGCATACAAGGAGATGCGGTCCTCCCATGCTGCGGACCAACGCAGTCCCCTCACCACCGGATCTCTACGAATCCATGCCGCCAGCGGTTCCAGGGCGAGGGCGAAAAGGATGGGGGACAATGGACAGCCCTGGCGTGTCCCTCGGCTCAGCGCGAACACTTCCGATTTTTTGTTGTTGACCACCACTTGAGCCAGAGGCTCCGAATAGAGGAGTCTGACCCACTGAATAAAGCTGGGCCCAAACCCCATCTTAGCCAGGACTGCGAAGAGATACGGCCATTCAGTGGTGTCGAATGCCATTGTTGCATCTAGCGATACGATTATCGCATCCTCCTGAATTGTAGCTATTCTCCCCATTACCCCGTGCACTCTACGCAAGTTCAACGCAGTGTTTCGGTGTGGCATGAATCCTGATTGATCCGGATGCACCAGCCCGCTTATTACTTTAATGAGTCGGTTTGCAAGGAATTTGGTCTGTATCTTGGGCTCCGCATTGAGTAGGGAGATGGGCCTGTAGGAGGCACAGTCCGTCTTGGGCTTACCTTCCTTGTGTATAGTGATCAGAGTGGCAACTCTCTGATCAGGTGGGAGAGTCCCCAGCCTCTTACTTTCTTCGAACATGTTACGTAGGTGCGAGGCTAGTTTATCTGGTCTAAGCTTATAAAACTCAATAGGGAGGCCGTTAGGACCTAGAGCCTTGCCTGATTGGAGGCTCCTAATTGCTTGTGCTATCTCGTCATTAGTAAAGCCGCTCTCTAGTAGGCTCAGGTCCTCTGCAGATAAGGTGGGGAGTGCAATGTCTTTGAGTAGCGACTGGGAGTCATCTTCAGTGTATGGTGTACTCGCGCGGTAGACTACGCTATAGTGCTCGGCAAACTTGTTAGCAATTAATTGAGGGTCAGTAATCGACTTGCCGTCTATATCTATCAGTTCTGGCACTAGTCTATTTGCCAACTCTTTCTTGTCAAGCCATGCGATTAGCTTCCCTGCCTTATCCCCAAGGTCATAGACTCTGCCGTCTTTTTCTCTCCCCAGTGTTTTGGCCCCGTCAGTAGTTATTGCTTTATAGTCATCTTGTTTGAGTTGTAGGGTATGTAATTTCTCCTGAGTGACCTCCTCTTCTAGGGCTTCCTCCAGCCGGAGGACTTTCCCTTCCGCCTCCACAAGCTCCCTTAGTCTCTCCTTTCGTGTTCCGGCTATCAGGGATAGTGCTTGCCCCCTTATTACTGATTTAAATGCTTCCCACAGGGTCTGTGGGGATTCTACCGACCCCTCGTTATCTTGGAAGAAGTGGTCAGTGGCTTGGAGTAATGCTTTTCGAACCACTGGGTTGCGGAGATACCATGGGTTTATGGGTGCAATTCTGCCCACCCTCCTCTGGCCTAGGACTAGATGCATCCATACCGGTGAATGGTCAGAGATACCATGCGCCATGTGTTTAATATCTTGGACATTCACCACTTGGGATGCTGGGACAAGGAGATAATCTATGCGGGAGAGGCTGTTGTGTGCCCCCGAGTGAAATGTGTGGTGGATACTGTCTGGGTGGTACGTTCTCCACACATCCGCTAGGCCCAAGGCCTCCAGAAAGTTAGGTAGCCACCGATGTGAAGCCCCAAGCTCTTGTGGAGGGTACTGGTCTAGTGTGCCAGAGACCACAGAGTTGAGGTCCCCTCCCACCACCAAAAGCCCTTCAGGGAGCGAGAGTAGTATTGAGCCCAGATCCTTGAATGTACGGCTCTGAAGGCCAGGTGGTACATGAACAGACATGAGTGTTAACGTGTTCCCCTCCCACTGTCCCGAGATTCCTATGTATCTGCCCAAGTCATCCGACCAAGTGGAGTGCACGGCAAAGGGAAAGGAGTTTCTCAGCATAATACCCACACCCCTTGACACAGTGGTGAAGCCTGCGTGAGCCACCAATTTATAGCCCCATCTGTTTAATGCCCGACAGGAGTTTCCCACCAGGTGCGTTTCTTGCAGCAGGATAATGTCCGGGGCTTGTCGCTTAATATATTGTAGCACTACGCAGCGTTTGACCTTCTCTCCAAGCCCATTGACGTTCCATCTCAGTAGTTTAAATACTCTTGTCCCACTGTGTGCTCATTGGATCCTGTGTGAGTTATGTAGTCCTCTTGATAAGTGTAGACTTTCACTGTCGATTCAACAACAACATATAAAACTTTTGAATCCCCAACCCAACTTCCCCCCTCCCAGCTCCCCTGCACTCTGGGCTCGGAACCGCCCATTTATACAACTATGCAGAGTGCCTGTCGCCCAACTATAAACTAAAAGTAGAAATGTGGGGGATGTGGTGCCTCATCCCTTCATCTCTCCCTCACTTTCCAAGTTGCTATGTCTCCCCGAGAGAGGCCGTGTCACAGGATCCTTACCCATACACAGTGGAATACGACCCAACAAGCCAGCGTCTTTCTTTCTGCCCAAATACCTGATCTTTTTGCTATTGTATACAAAGTTCGGTGGAAAGAGAGTTTCTTTGTCTCCATGGAGTGGGATTACCCCTCAGACTAGAGTCCGGCCCGACCGTTCTCTCCATGGGAATGCTGTTCCTTAGTTCCTCTCCAACTCTCCAACCACTCAGAAGCAGTCTCTGGATGGTCAAAGAACCAGGCTCTCCCGTTCGCCTCCACACAGAGCCGGGCCGGGAATAACATTGCGTACTTCATGCCTTTTTCTCTAAGCTTCTTTTTAATGGCAAGGAAGGATCGTCTCTGTTTCTGGACCGCTTGCGTAAAATCTGGGAAGAAGGTGATCTCGGCATTTTCGTATCAAAGCGTCGGGGCAACCCTGGCGTTTTGGAGTATCACGTCTCTGTCACAAAAGTTAAGCACCCTGGCCAGCATCGGGCGGGGAGGGGCTCTGGGTTTTGGTTGTCCCCCCGGAACTCTGTGCGCTCTTTCAATGACGAAGAATTTCGACAGTCCTTTAGGTTGCAGGTGATCGAGGATGAGGTTTTCCACGAAGATGTCTGGTGTCTGCCCCTCCGCCAGCTCCGGCACCCCCAGAATTCGTAGGTTGTGTCGCCTTGTGCGCCCCTCATAATCATCTAGCTTACTTTCAGCGAACTTCCGGAAGGTTTGCAGTTCTCGAATTTCATTTTGCAGGAGTGAGGTGTCATCAACCAGACTTTTTGTTGTTATTTCTATCTGCTTGACTTTTTCGTTGATTTTTGTGAGGTCTGCCCTGATAAGTGTCACTTCTAAGGAGATTGTGTTCATTCTCTGTTCCATGGACGTTCTGACCCCAGTTATTGCTTCCATGACATCTTTAAGGGTGAGCTCCGGAGGGTCTCCCTCCAGCCCCCCCCCCACCAATTTATCTCTGGCTTGCTGTTCCTGTAGTGTCGCCTTAGGAAGTGCGTAGCGGTCCAGCTTGCTTTGCTGGGTGTTTTTGGGACCTCTTGTTACCGACATCCTGGCACTCTCTGTATTGATCCCAGTTTTGATTTTCCCCCCGCTCATGTGTAGGGAGTCTGTTCGCCGCTCTGCTCTAATCTGCGGGCGGGGGAGTGCAACTTTATAGGGGTCCATCCCCCTCGAGTTCCACCGGTTTCAGGGGTAAGGGAGACCGGGTCGGGGTCCCCCCTCGCTGACACCCCCGATGGTACGCGGCAGCGGGAAGGGTGCTCCTAACTTCGCAGCTGTTCTGACTGATGTTTGCTTGAGTTAATATCACCCTCCTGATAGCTCCCCCAGGACCTCCTCCTCCGCCGCCTGTGTTTAGGGGGGAGATTGCCAGCTATGCGTGGCACTTCTAGTTCGGGACCGCCTCTGCTGACTGGGTTCACCAGAACTGAGGATCCGGTTGATCGTGGGGATCTCTCCAGTTTCCTCTTCTCCCAGCATGCAGACACGTCAATCACCCACCTTTGTCAGCACGAGGCGCCACCGGCTCGCCAGGCGCCCCCCCTGGGTCGTAACAGGTTTGTCTCAGGATCTCCGTCTAGCCTCGATCCCCCGCCGCTGTGGCCTTGCTTCCCCTTCTTCGTCGTGGATCCGCCCCGCAGGGCCGCAATGACGGAGCACACCCGTAGGGCCGCTCTCACCTCCGCCGGTGTTCCGTCGCAGGTCTTGAGCTCCGCACCTCTCCCTCTGCATCGGAGGCAGCGCCGCTGCGTCAGCCCTCGCTCTCGGAGCTCAGGGGTGTCTGTCTCGGAGGTGCGGGCCCAGTCCCCGGGCTAGTGCCAGACGCTCCCCACGGCACGCAGCTCCTCCCTCGGCCTCAGCGATCACTCCAGGGCCCGGCCTCTGCTGCGGAGAGGGCCGCGATTCGCGGCGGCTGTAACTTCGGCCACGGAGCTCTCCCAGCCTCGGTTTTCCCCTCGTTAGGGTCAGTATACCTTCCAACGGCTTATACTCCTCACAGGGAACGGATTTGTGTGGCGGATATTCGGGAGGTAGACAGGTTGGACGGAGTGACTCTAGCCTGCGGCCATCGCGCTACGCTGCGTAGCCACGCCCCTGTTTTTTGATTTTTAATTTTATGTTCACGAAGGTCAGGCAGCATCCCTAACAATAAACGTTTGCAAAAACCATGACAAAACAGGACGAACGTCTGGCAGCCATTGCAGACTTTTTGGCTTTGCCAATGCTTGCTTTAATATTTGCTTCCAAGTTTTTACATAAATCAAGATTTTGGCTCATGTTTTAGAATGGGGGAATTGCTTTGTATTCCGAGCAAGGACAAAAAATAAACACAAAAGCCAAGAATGGTAAATTCAGAATGGATAGCATGATTTATTTTGCACGGAATGTATAAGAAATGTTTACTTTTTCCCTAGGCCAGGCTACACACTGCTTAAACTCTACAGCAGTTTTAATTCGCATTTGTAGAGCTACGCCAACTAGAATCCTTTCCATCGACAGATCATTCTCCTTTTAGTTACTTATTCTCTTCTAAATTTGCCCCTGCAGTTATCAGTGTAGTGTGACCGTCCTTACAGATTCAAATAATAATTTTTAATCGGTCTTTTTGTTAGTTTGTTACACCACATCCTTTTTGCCATTCAGAATAAAGCCACTGTTTCTGACCTAAAAGGTAACACTCCCCCAGGAACCTTGCAATTCTTGTATAAACAATTTATTTCTGTAATTTTGTATTTTTCCTCTGAAATTGGAATCGTCCTGCACTCGAAGATTCCTGGATCTGAAAGAGCAACAGTCCTATCTGGGATGAGAGGGACCTTGGCTTGTTGTCTAATGTCAAGCCTTTTGGCTGCAGAGCGCCTTGTATGCAATGTGAAGGGAAGCAATCTTGTTGCTGTTTCTTTCTCCTGTCAGTTCTTCTGACGTCATGAACAGCAGTACAAGATGCAGCCCTTTACCTCCTGCTGTGCAGCAGACGAGCTGGACAGGGACTTGGCTCTATGGTTTGGTACTAGGAACACACTTAAGTAGTATCGTGTGGTCAATGTTGTTAAAAGTTTAACCACAGTGAAGCACGCAGTGCTTCGCTTCAGGAAGACCTTGATGTCTTCTCAGTGCTCAGGAAAGTTCCAGAGGAATTGATTTACTCCAGTAGCAAGCGGGTCAAAGCTCCTACCAGCAAGTCGTGTGTAGATGCTCAAGTGAGGGCAGAATGTTCTCAATACACACCACACTTGCCCCATGTGTTCTGTCCAATGTTCCTGTCAACTACATGTCGAAGTTTTTATACTTTTCACCTACATATCTACTCACATGGTAATTTTCTGTTTAGTTTGTGAGAGCAAAGGGAGAAAATATGTTCTTACGAAGTTTGCAGGTAACATGGAGGAGGGTGCATGTTCGCCACTGTGGAGCCGTCTGTCACCCTACCTGACAGTGGGTATTGATTGAGGAGCAGGTTTGATGTTGTTGCAAACCGGTGAGGCTTTGTGGAGAAAAGGTGGCCCTTTCTACCACCCAGCAGTGCCAATGTATAACACCCAAGCTATGCCCAGAGCTCCTGCCCAGTTTAAAACAACCTACTGGTCGGTCATTAATAATAATCATTAGGTGAGGCTGCAGGGAAATATATATATATGTTTATTTATTTGACACAAGTGAAATTATATTGGAAGCAGAAGTGCTGTATAAAAATACAGAGGAGGCAGTACATAGACAGGGTGAGTAACACAAACCATTGTTTACGCTTGAGGCATTGTAAAAGCATACTGTGGTGTGACAAGCGCACAGCGTCATTAGAAATAGCATATAGACAGGTCTTATACATTGTGTACATACATAATAGCTACAGGTACAATTTAATAACAATGTGCTTCCATGGCTGTTCTATCTCTCCATTCTCATGAGATGGTTGTTCCAGCTGATTTTGGACTAATTAATAAGCGACTCATGCGGGGATGTTAGGAGATAGTGTGTCCCAGTGTTGGGTACCATGTCGATGGACCGATCAGAACCTGGCTGCTGCAAAATGTGGTTTTGGTGTGACTAGCAGATTCAGGTTTGCAGAAACCAAGGGCCAGATGTACGTAGGAAAGTGTTTGCCATTACCAAATAGCACATTTTTACTATTCACTATTTAGTAATTGCAAACATCCATGTACAAATGTGTGTTTAAACACATTTTGCGATTCCCAGTGGGTCGCAAATAGACCTACCTTATTAATATTTATGAGGTAGGTCTCGGTTTGCGATCCATTGGGAATCACAAAAATCACAGGGATGGAGGCCTGCTGGGGTCAGCAGACCACCATGTCTGTGATTGCTTTTCAATAAAGCAAATTTTTTTTGTTGAAATGCAGCCCGTTTCCCTTAAAGGAAAGCGGGATGCGTTCAAAAAGAAAAATGAAAACATTTCCTTTCATTTTTTAACCGCTTAACCGCGGCGGCTTAGCGGAGTGGGCGGGGCCGCGGCGGCCAACGGACGTTCGCAGCACTACAGAGGTAGTGCTCGCGACGGCCGTTGGCCGACGGACGCACGCAACGGGTTAATAGTAGGCAGTGGTCCATGGGACCACTGCCTGCTCTTAAAAATTTGTTTACAAACATTGTCAAGCGAGAAGGGTTCCTTGGGGACCCCTTCCCATTTGCGAATGAGTTACCACCTACTTGAAATACGAATGTTTTGCGACTGCATTTCGTCCGCAAATCATTCACACATACCACTGCGATTCGGTATTAGGTAGGGACGTCCTAAACACACCCCTTCCTAATGCCGAATCGCGAAACCATTTTGCGATTCGATATTTGGTTACCGAATCACAAATTGGGCCCTTGTACATTAAAAGATGATTCTTTGCGGTCGCAAATGGCCCGATTCTGCGAATCAGGCCGTTTGCGACCTCAAAAAAGCTTTGTACATCTGGCCCCAACGCAGGCCAGATGTACATAAAGCTTTGTACATCTGGCCTGCGTGAAATTTCCATACGCCACTTTGAAAGCAGTGTTCAAAAGCTGATGGAGGGTTCTGTTTGTATATGACAAACACCCAGCCTCATGGCGCAAGGGAGTAGCTGAGGTGTGTCTGGGAAGTTTCTGATAGTAAAGTAAAGTACTTTGTCCAGTGGGAGAAGAAAACTGAGGGAGGGCTGACAAGCAGGTTGTTGGTGTAATCTACTTTGCAAAGTACTTTAGCGTTTGTACCTTAGCATTAGGAACAGGAGACATGGATGTATTTTTCTTATGTTTATTACTTCGCATAGAGCTGAAATGGCGGTTGTAGCAATAAACACTTCTATGTGCATTGAGGGGTTAAAAATAACTCCAGATTTCTAGGCAAAAATCAGTAAGTCAAGGGGGAAGTTGAGTTAAGTGAGTGTATGAGAGCAGAGGAGGGTGGAAGGTGGAGGACATCTGCCTTGGAGAAGAGTGTGGGCCATCCTGTGTTGAATTGCAGTAAGACAGTTGGAGATGCACGATTGGAGTCAGGAGATAATGTGGTACAAGAAGATTTGCATATAAGTAAATTATTGAGTACATCTCTGATGATGGAGATCTTGGAGGAAAGGTATGATGTTCAGTTGATGGATCAGAGTGTGGATTAATTGATGGTGGATGTGTTGGTGGGATTAAGTTACAAATAGTACGTGAGAGACTGGAATGAAAACATAGTGTTCTGCTGCTGTTTTAAAAGTAGGAGCCCTTGGATTGTCGAGAGATTGAGGGTGTGTGTTCAAGAAAGGTTTCAAGATGTCAGGGTTTTCAGGGTTATAATTAGGGCTCCCGGTTTTATGGTATTTATTTTTTTGACAGTGCCATCTGTATTTATCCATATTTATTATGGGTTTTGTGAACAAAATAAAGCTGAAAATGGTATATTTCCACATTTATTTAACCAATAAATATGCAGTCATGCTTGAAAGCCTGCCAGGTTTCAGTGATGTGAACACCCGCAGTAGATACATCAATGCACTTATCGGAAAATATGCTCATTTCAGTATCAGCCTTGTGCATATCTACTGCTGTTTAAGCCTCTTTACTAAAATTCCTTTTTTTTTTTTAACCCCTTACCTATCGATGCACACAGTTATTGGCCTGGCAGTCATGGCAAAGTGCATTTAGAATCACTCAAAAGCACCCAATTTCCGTTTTTGTCCACATTTTAAAATAAATACAGACAAGAAAATAAATGGTTTTCTGTCTGTATTTAGCTGTAAAAATCAGTAAAAACGGAAAACAGGGAGCCTTAGTTATAATCTAGTTCTTCTCTGCAGAAGTGCCCTCATCTTGATTTTCAGTATTGGAACGCCAGGGTAATCCAAGGCTATGGGCTTGGAGTTGGTTAAGAGAATGTGCATAACAGATAGTGTGTATCAAAAGCTATTTGAACTGTTTTTTTAATGATGTGGTTGGTTGCAGTGGTGTACAGATTTGGTGGAAAGTCAGAAGCCTGTTTTCTTTTTGAAATACTAGATTTCCCACCAATGAGTCATTCTATTTTTGTTCCTCAATAATCCGTTCTCGGTCCTCTGCTGTTCTCTTTCTATAGCACCTCATTTGGAGACAACATCTTGTTCGGTTTGATAGACTGAGAGGTGGGCTTGGAGGAAGTTGGATCTTCACCACAGTGTGTGAAATGTCGTGGAGAGAAGGATTGTGTCAGAAATTTGGATGGTTTGAGAGATTTACCTTATTTGTGAGTAGGCTATTTTAGAGCGAGCTCTGCTGTCTCCAAACTGTTCTGGGGCCGAAGGTTTAACCACTATCAATAGGAGAGCCAGTAGCGAGGAGATAACTGAGGCCACCCGATATGACAACCCTCCTTTATCCGCTGGAATCCCCGCGGTAAAGCGGAAGAGAAAGACTGGGAAACCAACCTGTACTAAAAGAAGGCAGCCTACTCGCAGTATTTCCGCTCACGCTTCGGTTCACGCTCGAAATGGTCTCATTACTTGGATGCAACCACCAATCACAAACACTATGAATTGTGCTGACAAAGCCAGGACTTCTGATGTCTCTACCATATTGCCCACAGCTACCGAAACTACCCCGAACCGGTCCTGTTCAGTGGGTACACAGACTGATCAATTACTTTGTTTTGGGGGCTGTGAGGACGCTATTGCTGCTATAGTAAATAACCGTGTGACTGCTCTTTTAGAAGGAAAATTTGACTTGCTTAAGGCCACTATTGATAGCCTGGTTGTTGCTATCTAAGGGGGGGGGGTGAAGCAATGAGGAGTGTACAAAATACAGGAGGGATGGATAATATGGGGGTAACATCAAAAACATTAACAACTCCAAATATATCGAGCAAAGCACATCTCCCCTACCCTGGTACTATAGTAACAGCTAGTAAGACACGTGAGACACAAGATCAAATATTGCCCACTCCCAGCTTAAATTTAAATCCAGGTATAAAGGAATCCTGTGCTAAAGCTTTTAGCGATTTAACTGCTATTGTAAGCATAAGCACTAGCTCTCAGCAGCGACAGGAGGGCACTGGCAGCCTCCGTAGATCTGAGGCAGATGCTCGAAACCTCATAGCCAGAAACTTAAGGCGTAATACACCATCACTTTTAGGCAGTAATTCCTTGATAGCTAATAAAGATACGTTGAGCTTGCCCCCAGACGCTTGCCCCTATGTTTTGGTTTTAACAGGTGTTCCTCCATTAAAACAGGATCAGCTGGAAACATGGGTGCAATTGCGCAATAAATGCGTCGATTGGCTATCAAGATTTAGGAGGCTCCAAGCCCACGATTGGAGGGACATTATCATGGTTCGCAGAGTCGGGTGGGTTGGTCCCTGTCAAAAAAAACATCGAAGGTGATTGCATCGTAATCAACTTTCGAAGACCTCCTCTGGTGAGATATTTATTGAGATCCTGTGAGCTTGAAACCCCTATGAACACTAATATCTGCCCCTTACCTCTAGGCTATTTCTATAGAGCGTACAAGTCTAAGGTGTCCCCCCACATACACACAGAGAATAGGTTCGAAGCCCTTTCAGGCCTGGACATGCAAGACTGACTACCCTCTCTTGCATTAGGAACAGTAGCAGCTGAAATCCCTCAGCAATCAATAGAAGAGGAAACATCTGTAATCTTTGGTCCTCATGTCTCCTGTATACCACGTTCCCGATCACAGTCAACCGAGGCGACTGTAGTAAAGGCCAGTCCCACCACGCTAATAACTGAGTCTGGTGGGCTGAAAGTTCTTTCGTGGAACATAGCCGGGCGAAGATCGAAAAAAGGTGATGCCTCTTGGTTGCATTTCGTGACCAGTCATCATATTATAGCGTTACAGGAAACATGGGAGTCGACTGATCACTTTCTTTTGGATGGTTACACATCATTTTGGAAGTCTGCTATAAAGTCAGGCATGGGTAGAGCGAGGGGGTCTTCTTTTGTTGTTTAGCCTCAGACTTTCTTACAAATTTAAAGTGATAGATGGGGGCTCGCCACATGTGTTAGCTGTAGAGCTGACAGGAAAGAATTTATCTACACTCCTTGTGGTTAATTTTTATAACTCTTTTACAAGGACAAATGAGAATGAACATCTAACAGCCCTGGATGTTTTCTTAACAGCTTATGGGGATAGTACTGATGATTATTACAATTTATTAATTCTGGGAGATTTTAATGTCCGTCCATGCCCTCTTAATTGTTTGGCACCACTAGATGAGGAAGACAGCCTGCAGGGGCTTAATCACTTTGAACATTCACAGTCCGGTATTTTAATGGAAAGTATTTTATCACTTCATAATTTGTTCAGTCTACCACTATCAGATAACCCTTTACCTGCAGCTACCTATGTTGGTCAGGGCTGTCAAAGTATAATTGATCATATACTGGTTTCTTCTTCGTTAAAAACTGCTGTAGGCAACTTAAGAGCTAGCCAAAACCCATTTAGCGATCACAACCCTTTAACGCTTGATCTTTATCATTGCGTCGCTTTCAAGTACATGACAGTTAGCCAACTTACTAACATAAATATAAGCCTTAAAGATCAACAACGCAGATTGAGATGGGACAGGATTACCACCGAAAGGTTTTTATGAATAACGTGTATAGCACATGTGCCCCAGAAATCAAGGTATGTTTAGATGAGGAATCCCATGCTAGTTCCATCTTGGGTGCCTTTGAGTTAATTACTAAGTGTGTTGCCTCTAATTTAACCACCACGAGTAGAGTAGCTCGACCGAAGCTGAAAAAATGGTTTGACGACACCTGTATGACTACTCATAAAGAGCTCATGCAGGCTCTTAAGCACAAACCGAGGGCGGCCTCCCTAATTAAAAACTGTAGAAAGGCATACAAAATCACAGTACAGACCAGGAAAAAAGAATTAAGGGAGATGGCTTGGGAAGAGCTTAGCAAAGTCAGTGTGTTGGCAGACAGTGCCAAATTTTGGTCTGTTATTAATAGCCCGCTTTTTGATGATTCAATTAATACTGGCGCAGAGTGCTTAGTTCCTGCAGAGATATGGGTTCAGCATTTTGGCAAAATTTATAGTGATGAAAACTTGGAGAAGCCTGTAGAACATGTCGTTCCAGGACTAATAGGCGGCCCGCTCGTTTTAAACACAGATGAGGTACTCAAAGCAATCCTGTCCACACTAGGAGGTAAAGCACCGGGCCCTGATGGCGTACCGGCGGACTTTTATAAGGCAGACCCTAAAGTTTGGGCTAAGATTTTAACTCATGTTTTTAATGCAGCATGCAGGTCAGGCCTCCCACTGTCATGGGCAAAAGCAGAGATTATCCCAATTTTTATCAAAGGTGCCAGGGACGACCCAGCCTGTTACAGGCCAATTTCGCTCCTTGATTCGGCGGCTAAAATTTTGGGGAAAGTGGTCCTGGAGCGTATAACAACGTGGCTTGATAGGGCCAATATTGTATCTGATTTGCAGTATGGCTTTAGGCCGGGGAGGGGGACCTTGGACCAGTGCCTTAACCTTCACCTGGTGATAGGCAAGTATACTGTTGCCCGGGGGGGGGGGGATTTGCACCTGGCTTTCATGGACCTCTCCTCGGCTTTTGATCTAGTCAATAGGTCCAAGCTGTGGCTGATCCTCAAAGATATGGGGCTAGACGCTGACCTAATAAATTTCTTGGTTACTGCCCATGAAAATACCATGGCTGCAGTTCGTTTTAACAAAGACGGCAGCTTGACCGACTCTTGGGCAGTTAAAAGAGGAGTGTGCCAAGGATGTATAATGGCCCCTTTATTGTTCACTCTTTATATTAATAATTTAGGGCACTCCCTGACAAATTGCTGTAAAGATATCCCAAGAGTAGGCACTAAAATGATCCCGGCACTTTTATACGCGGATGACGCGGTTTTAGTATCTAGAACTGCTATTGGGCTCCAGTTGTTATTAAATTGTTTTATAGATTTTATGGATTCTTTGGATCTGATCACAAATTTTAAAAAATCACATGCCATGACGATAGGTTCTAGTAGGGCAGCAAGGGCAAAATTCTACTGCAAGGGGACTGAGCTAACTAAGGTTTCTACTTTCCCATATCTTGGGGTGCTTTTTGACGATCAACGCTCATGGTGTGCACAAAGCACACTTAAAAAGAATGTTTTAGCTAGAGCGGCAGGGGCAACACTAGACTTCGCAAGAAGAATGGGTACTAAACCATTCCCTGCAACTTAAAGATTTATAATGCTAAGTGCATCCCAATGACCACCTATGGCTGCGACATTTGGGGTTATAAAGTCGCGAAAGATATACAAGGGGCAGAGGATAATTTTATGCGGAAACTACTTTCTGTCCCAGCATCTACTCCTAATTTTAATGTACATGAGGAGTTGGGAGCGGGGTATATTTCAGACCTGATCGCAGTTGCACCACTCCTTTGCTGGCTGAGAGTCTGGGCTCAACCATCTCCAAGCCTGAATCAACTAATAGTTCAGGACTGTTTGGGCCTGGAAAAGGCATTAAAAATCCCATGGCTCAAATACATTAAAGATCAGACCGAAAAGCTTGGCTGCCCTGATTTGTTCACGTCTCCTACTCCTCTGACTAAGCCTGCCATTAAAGTGGTCAAAATGAAGTTTTTAGACAGATGTCAACGTTCAAGAGAGGAAAAGGAATTGGTAAAGCCCTTGGTGAGGAAGTATGTCATATTGAGCCTGGGTCAGCAGATGCAACCATATTTAACTTATATAAATAAGGCTCATCACCTTTTTGTTTTAACAAGATTTCGTTTAAATATGGTACCTTGGTTATTGTCCTTTCCGAAAGGCTATCTTAAATCAGACTCACCAAATAGGTGTACATGTGACAACTTTTCTGAACAAGATACCTTACACATAATGTTCTTTTGTTCCCATTACGACCTCTTACGCAGGAAGCATATTCTCCCGTTGCTAAGGGACAAAAGATTTGTACAAGTAAGGCCAGCTTTGGTCTACTTACAAATGCTAAGCTCTCCTGTAATTTGCTGGGGGGTGGCCAGCTTCCTAATTGGCGCCATTCGATATAGGAATAAGATGCCATAGAGTTAAACTCTTTGATCACATTTGCAGTATGTCTAATCTGATTATTAAGAACTGTGGTACGCTGCCTATGGTTATAACTTTGGTTTTTATCATCCCTTTTTTATAATGTTTTAATGAATATTAAGCACTTCATGAAATGAATTACCAATGGTTCTGTATGATTGTTTCTGTCCATTGATGCTTCTTTTTACATGACACTTTTATGGCTTCAATTAGACGAATAAAGTTGATATTGACTTGACTTGAGTAGGCTACGCTAGCACTCTTCTTTCTTGGCCCATTGTTCACACACATTGTGTGGCTGATAGAGCAGGCCCTAGAACATGGTCTGTTTCTCCTTGTGACTTAGCTAGATTGAGAATGGAGACAGATGGTCATGCAGCAGACCCAATAGCCTGACTCAGCGTTGTTGGGTGTTATTATGAAGCTATGTCATTGGTTTGGCACTTGCCTTGGCTTCACATCTGCAAGAGTGCTGAGATTATGTGATCAGTCAAAACACTACTCTTCGGATCAAATGAAGGATCTCTGCTTCTGACGTGATCTAATAGCAGGGAACGTTGGGCAGCACACCCCTGAAATTTGGACTACTGTGGTGCACCTTTAGTGTTTTGCTCTGTCCCAAAAAATACAAAAACATTTTTACACATGCTTTCACAATGGAACACCTGATGACTTATGTTTTGTAGTTTCTATTCCAAGAGCCTACAGAGTTGATGTAATGTTATGCAGAGGAAATTATGCACAGCACACACGTATAGTGCACCTGTGTTATGCGTCCTCTTATCCAAGATGATGCGAAATGACTCAAATTGACAGATATTTAATTCACTGCCTATTTAAGAGCCACAAGACTATAAGCAGGGGTAATTTTATTTGTGACTGGTCAGATCTTAAATCGTCCTTAATTTCACAGGTAAAAGGCATGCGGGGGGTGTTGGGAGGGCTCTTTAGGAGTTGCTAGTGATATCATGAACAGGTTTTTACAGCTTATTTGTAGTATGCTTTGAAAGATTAATATTTGATTTTGTTTTCGATTTTGCTCCTTGCATGTTAAGAAGTCTATGGAGCTGCGTTAAATGCTGGTTCTTTCCTCTCTATTGGCAACCATTTTGTTGTATACAAGTTATGTATAAGCTCTATGAAGTGGTTCACCAGGTACCTATTTTTCTAGTTTTCTCTGGGTGTTCAGGCATATGCAGGGTCCCTAACCCAGGCTAACAAAATAAGCAGCATTGTCAATTTGGGAGTTTTCCTGATTAGCACCACAGGAAGTGATTTTATATGGGCTCAGACATTGTATGACCGCTGGCCCAATTACATCACAGGAAGAGACATCATAACAAAACTGACATTCAGAAATATACTTAAAGTGAGAGTTTCAGTGGATGACTTGAGAAGTAAGAATATTCGCACCACTGGGAGCCTGTGCACATTTCTTAACCCCCTCCCAAAACAGGTAACTGCTACACCAGATAATATCTTGGTGCAGCACACCCTCATCTACACCCTCTATAGACAGGGTGGTGCCGTACAGCATTAGGTAGGTATATCTGTGGCATTCCAGACAATAACCCAGAAGGCAGCAGATGTGGAAGCGGCAGCATTTAGTATGTGTGCAAGTCTGCCCACTCGATCTGCACAAATTCCCATCCTCCCAAATATAGTTGGTACTCTTTTAAATAAAGCATCATTTGAAGGGCCAGGCGATTGATTTCTGAGAAAAATGGATGTGATGTAGCCTAAATATATTTCTTAAAATGCCTAATGTTAATTTATTCATTGGATTATGAACCATCATAATTCAGTAAATAAACCTACAGAATGCAGGCTGCTCTTGTTTTTAACATTAAGCCAATCACGTTTCTTAAAAAACAAGTGCATGTGTGATTTAGAAATTATCTTTCATCTTGGGATCAATATATCAATACCCAACTTTTGTCCAATTGCCAATGCTTTATTTTAGCATCTTTTTGGCACCCAGGAATTTAATGTGAATACGCGTGTAAGGGTGGTCTGCACCTTTGTTTCTTGAACTTGAGCATACATTTAAACTTCTGTGACAGTGAAGAAAGGCCATCTGATTGCAAAATGTACTCAACCATGTGGCAACAGCATTTGCAATTCACCAAGAAATTCATTGACTAAATTACAAACCAGTGGACCCCAAAACAATGCACCTCAGACCGGACACTACACTTAGGCTGCTTAGATAAAGCTGCTGCTGCCCCACGTAATGCATGTAGTGTATTCAAAGCAGCCTAGTCACAATTATGTATGCCATTCAGAAATCCACAAAGGGATTCCTGGCAGACGTAAGCCAATTTACATGTGCGGCGATCTCCACCATGAGCGAGGAGATGTCTGCACCCATAAATCCTACAAACTTCTCTCCTTATCCTTTCCACCTTGGAAAGTGTTGGATTTCAAAGGTCCGATTTCCAGTGTGGGGGGCGGGAATGAACCTGATTTGGTGGGGGTCTAGTGGATGGGCTTTCTCCATGGGGTAAAACATTTTCCCTGCAGAGAAAAAAGATGTGCATTCCTACAGGTGATCCTGTCCCCCTGTGTGGAGTTCTCTATTGTGAATAACTATGCACAGTGGAAATAGGGTCTCGCTGGGAACGCCATAATGACCTTCCCAGATGTCCCCCGTGAAACCTGCACCAGCTTTCCAGGCTTACTCCCAGGAAGGCTTGTGAATTCCAGAAAGTAAGAAAATTGATTCCAGGTGGAGGCAGACATTTCCACCTGTACATTTATTATTTTCTTTATGAATCGGTCTGATTTTTTAGAAAATGTCATAGCAAGAGATATGTTGTACACAAATCAGTCACCCGTTGCTATCTTATGTAAAGTTTTTGTGTGGGGTATACCCTTGCGGAGAAACGTTACTTGAGAAACTGGTAACATTTATTTCACTTAATTTTGCAAAGAAAATGCATATTTTGCAACAAATAAAACATTTCCATACTTCTTATGTAAATCATTCAATCTATGTACCCTTAAGTACAAATTCAAGTTGATTGAAATTTGTTTTCTAGCTTTCAGAAGACCGTAACAAAGTATTGGTCAGTCCATAAGAATATTCTACACATAAATAAAAGTTTGTAAAGAAAAAAATCAATTAACATGCATTTATCGTAAACATGTTAAGGGAGCCATAAATATTTTAAACATTAAAAGGAGGGGATTGGGAACCTCGGAGCACCACACGCTTCACTGGTACTAAAAATGATTCACCGTTACTCAATTTCACCCTCCCACCTCTGATTGAAACCTACATGTACAGGCTCTTCTACCTGACCAACCATACTCGAGAATTCAAACAAAAAGGAAAACATGGGTGTTGTCTAAAGCTGCTGATAAATCAAGCAGGATTAGGAGAGCTAAATGACTCTAGTCTAGAGCTGCTAGTAGATGTAGTACAAGGATCTGTGTTTTTCCCTACCACGTCACAGGCCAAATCTAGATTGATGGGGTACTTATGGTGCCCTACAGATGCCTAATGTTGATCTGCCACCACTCATTCCAGATTCTCAGCCAGATATGCAAGGCCAGAATTTAGGTCCTAATTGCTCAGCACACTCCCATCTCAAAGTAGCTTTTTCAAGAGTGTGGCCAAGATCGACTATCTGCATGCAAGCAAGGCCATTCGTTTGCCTAAAGATAAATTTATCAATTTGGTAAACCCAGAGAAATGATATTTACAATTTCTGTGGCAACCAAGCCAGAAGAGGACTGGTTAATTTGTTTAGTAAGTTCTGACAGTTTGGTATGACTGGAAAAACATAAGTAAAGCACATAGTAGTGAGATTGACCGCTGAGATTGGATTGCCTAGGAGCTCAAGTTTAGCAGGGTATTTGTCTTTCATATAACTTGTCAAACGTTGTTTTAAGCCCATTAAATTTATGGTAGTTTTAAATTTAAATTTCTGTCTGCTGATATTCTTAACCATGGCTTAGGTAGCCTTAAAAAGAGGTGCTTTCCAGATTCACGAATGCCAATCTTTAAAAGAGATGTTCTTCAGCACCCATATAAAAGACTGCAGTGAATCTCACATTATCGCACAGCCAGAGATTTAGCATCTATCACATTGGAAGCTATTAAATTTTCCTTTTGTCGGGTAGCTGTGTTCTTTATTGGTACAGAATTGCATTTTACTTTTGAAATCAGCCGAGTGCTATGTCGACCAGGCCATAGAAATAATGCTGGTAAGGTGTATCCTAATCCCTTGCGAAAATGGCATCTGAGCAATATCTCTTGTTATGTATTTGATAGTTTGTCAATATGGATAAGGCACATATTCATAATGCCCCTATATCTTCTGGTATCTAGTAGGTGTATGTTATGTTGCCAAAAATGTAAATTTGCCACTGCTGGTAAAAGGTATGTTGGTAGCAGATAGACGGCAGCTGATGATGGCCAACTCTTCAACTATTTCACCAGAATGGTTTTGCCAGGTAAGTCGGTTGTATTCCCGGGCCACGTGTGCCAATAAGTGGCCATATTCCTCCCTAACCCAAGTTTAGACCAAGAACAAATCATCTAGGCTCCGGTTCTGAAAGAGACTGTGGATATGGCTAGCATTTGTAATAGGCACACATGGGTACTTACTAACCTATACTTAGACCTGCCTCATTATGTGGCCTCTTGCTCTCCATGTCCCTCACCAACATTTCACAGACAAGGATTTATGCATAAGAAGGATCTGGTGATGGAGAGACATAATGGTATAATGCATCAACTGGGCAGATATGTGTTTGACCCCGTGGTTGCCGATTTAATCAAGGAGGAACCACACGTTCTTTCATTTTTCTGAAATCAATAAAAATTTGTATCATCCAGTATGCTAAGGATAAACATCCTTTACCTTTCAGAATCAAAAGCACATTAAAGGTTATGAACTTGGACTCTGTACTTTCGCTTGTGTAGTTATGCATAGTTTAATTATTATTAGGGTCCATTTATTATTACTGAACAGTTCAATAACTCACCACACAAACTGAATTGTCTCTTTGTGCTTTTAACAGTGCTTTTGGTTATGGTCCAACTATGAGTTATTTGTTTGAACGACTTCAGAAAGATGCAGCACAATGCAATTTGTTGCTTTCTCAAGAATGCCTAACTAACAGTTGCTAAAACATGATCATAAGCCAGGTAGTGGCACAGCTCATTAAGCTAAGCTGAAAGTAAAATATATAAGAAACAAAGGAGTTATTTATAGGAATACATTAATTATATGTTTTTATGTCACAATAGCTGAGTCAGTCACAATTGGGAATTCATTTCTAAGTCAAAAATTGTGAAATGGTTTATTAAATACAGAATAATAATGGATTCACGGTAGTGACTTACTCCGCTGTTGTGGCATAAAAACATTTAATTAATTTATCTCTATAGAGCGCTTCTTTTAAAAAAAAAAAAAAATGTATATACCCAGGTTCAGAAATGGTAGTTCGGGTACTCCCTATATAACCATGTCCTGACCACAGAGTAGCACTGGCTTGCAGGGGCTGCTCTGGATGGTACCACCCAGTGCCACCAAATTGTCGACACAGAACATGTAAGAAAGATTATGTACCTGGATATAATCAGGAAGCGTCCATGAACATATAACACTTTGATGGGAGTTCTCCAGTGGACTGGACGTCAGTCCATTAAGCCTATAGGCTAGACTCCAGTAGGAAACAAATGGCAAAGGAAATGCATCCCAGTGTCCAAGTCTCCAGGAACAGCTCAGCAGAAGCGTGTGTCCTTGCTGGTCTGAGCATTAGTCCCTTTTACACCGCTTAGGAATTATGCATATTAAAGAAAAATCTCTTTCTAAAAACACATGTATATTGGAGTCTCCCATGGTTGTCCACATCTTCTGTAACATTTTTGAAAATAATAGCCACAATATCTGATGTACAAATCTTTATCTGCCTCACCACCGTTTGCTCACATTATTCCATTGGCTACTTCTTTCACTTGCCAGACCAGCGCTCTCCAGCTTCCGAAAACTCCCCGCTTGTATGGATGTCTAAGTGTAAGACAATATTTTCGGAATTTTACATTCCTATTTCTGAAGCGGTATAACTCCAGAGTAGTCTGCCAACATGCTCTTGGACCACATATGTGTTTAACTTGTACACCTCAATTTTTGTCAACTTACAGCTTTTTCCAGCTCCTGGCATTGGGGGAGACGCTGGCTTATTTTCTGAAGACCTTTTACACAGTGCCTAGTTCATGCAGGTGGTTGCAGTTAGTGGGCACTAGCACTCATTTTGTAGGACCAAGACTTATTTTCCATCTTTGGATTTTGACCACAGAGAAATTGAGAGAAAAGCAGCAAAGGATGCTCCTGCCTGGGTTTTCTCACCCAGGTTTTCCCGACTGGGTTTTCCCGCTCACTGTTCTTCCTGCCAACAGATGTCCTGCCTAACCCAGGACCTACTTAATGCAGGCCGCAGTGTGACCGCGCAGCGGGCGCGCCAAAGGCAGGCTTGTCTGCACCCTGATTGCACCCAGCGCCATGACCCCTGGCCTTCCCGCCCCACGCAGATGCACCATTGCTGAGCTTTACACCTTCGGCCCTGGACGCCGCAACAAACACTGCCACCACGCCGACCAATGCTACCCGGTAGGACCTTTCACCTGCACCCACTGCCACTTCATCTGCCACAATACACACAGTAGCGCACCGACCAGCCCCACCCCGAACACACCACAGACACCACCTGAACAAAAACACCAACTTGCATGCACCCTTCTCAACATGCTCACTATGCAAAAACATCACCGAGATTTGGAACCTCATTTCCACCCTCACACCAGACTTCCTCTTCCTCACTGAGACCTGGCTCAACCCCACTTCCTGCCCGACGTCACCACCGCAATACTTGCTTGAAGGATGCAAGATCAGCGTGACCCCATCAACCAGCTTGACGGCTGGATTGCCATCATACACAAGGAATCCATCCAATGCACCCCCACAACTGACATCACCCCAGCCATGGGACACCTCAACTTCTGACTTCAAACAGACAGCAAAACCACCAGCAGGGGTACCCTCTCCTACCGTCCTTCAGGACCACGTCCAGCCTTCTGCAACTTCATCGCCCCCTCGCCATATATTTCAACAACTTTATTTTCCTCAGTGACCTCAACTTCCATCTTGACGACCACAATGACATCAACACTACCACCCTCCTCGACAGCATAAACAACATGGACTCGCCCAACTGGTCCACAACCCCAGGCACACCACAGGCCACATGCTAGACCCCATCTTTACCTCCAGCGACTGCATCAGCTACAGCCACACCACAGAACTCACCTCGACCGACCACTCCATCATCCACTTCAACATCAATTTCTCACGGACCTCCGCCCCCAGTATACCCAACGCCTTCCACCACAGCTTGAGCAAAGTCTCAAAGGACACATGGATCAACGCCATTAACTCACCCACCCCATCTCTTCCAACAACATAGACTAGAATGTCAGAAACTTCAACAATTGGATCACCTACTGTGTCGACCGCGTCGCTCCCATCGGCAACAACACCTACAAAAGGTCCACCAAGCAGGCTAGCTGGAACACTAAAGACCTCAGAACTGCTAAACAACACTGTAAACAACTGGAAAGAAGATGACGCACCAGCAAGGACACAACCGACAAGACCGCCTTCAAGACAGCCCTCAACCTCTACCACCAACAGTTGCGAAAATTTAAGAAAAGAGACTTAGCCTCACACATCGAATCAAGCTCCAATAATAGCAAAGAACTCTTCAACATCATCAAAGAATTCCCCAACCCTTCAGGTACAATAAACATTACCCCTCACAGGAACTCTGTGACAACCTTGCAAACTTATTCCACAACAAGACCACCAACATATGGTAAACATAGTTTACAACGAAGTCGATATAACGCATGCCATTACAACGCGGTCATTACAACGACTGCGTTGTTACATCGCATACCATTACAACGCAAGTTGTTACAACGGCTTGCTGTAGGAGGCAGAAGGTGTTGGATTTAAAATCCAACACCTTCCCTACTATTGCACAGACTGGAGTTGGAATAGTAAATTATACTATTCCAAACTGCAGCGCCCCCCCTGCAGCAAGTCGTTGTAATGACTTGCGTTGTAATGGTGTGCATCGTAACAACGCAGTCATAATGGCATGCGTTGTAAACGCGTGCATTGTAACGTGTCATATTCCCAACAAATACAGAAACTTCAAACCCTAGCCCAAGGCCTCCAATTCTTCAAGTAACACAATGACCCCATTACCACCACAGACATCCAACTAACTCAATGGAGCCAGCTCGCCCCATTGGACACCGCCTCCATTATAAACACGGTCCACTTAGGGGCCCCAACTGACCCATGCCCGCAACACATCTTCAACATAGGAGAAGCCAGAATCAGCCACGTACTCACCAGCTTGTTAAACTCCTAAATTCTTTGAGGACTGGAAACACGCATAAGTCAACGCCCTACTAAAGAAACCATTGGCAGACCCCAGCGAATTCACCAACTCCTGACCGTTCTACCTACTCCCGTTCCCGGCCAAAGTATTGGAAAAATCCATCAACCAACAACTCTCCTCACATCTGGAATGGAACTTCCTACTCGACTCCTCCAAATCCGCATTCCGCAGCAACCACAGCACAGAGACAGCCCTCATCGCAGCTACTGGCGACATCCAAGCCCTGCTCGACCGAGGGGGGGCTGCGGCTCTGATCCTCTTAGACCTCTCAGCAGCCTTCGATATGGTCTCCCACCACACACTCATCACAAGACTGCATAACATAGGCTTCCATGGAGCTGCTCTCGGATGGATCGCCTCTTTCTTCACTAGGAGAACGCAAAAAGTCTGCATTACCCTCTTCACTTCCAAACCCAAGGAAATCATCTGTAGAGTGCCCCAAGTATCCTCAGTCAACCCCTCCCTCTTCAACACTTATTTGACATCTCTGACCAGCATCACCAAAACCCACGGACTCAAAATCATATCCTACGCTGATGACACAAAACTCATCCGCTCTCCCATGCATACAATGCCCTACTCAACTGCAGACCCGTCTACCACTGCCTGAACTTCCATGAGCCCACCAGACCCCTGCGCTTCATGTCCCTTAACCCCCCCACATCCGACGTAGCAGATGCAGAGGTCGCCCCTTCTCCTACCTAGCAGCAAAGACATGGAACAAGCTACCCTTTCATCTATGGACTGCCCCATCTTTTTCAGAGTTTCGAAAGTCCCTGAAGACCTGGCTTTTTGGCTAATCAGCTGGACCCTGCCAGCACCTGCATACCCTCACGGGAGCACTCTACAAATCTGCTGACTGATTGAAGAGAGAAAGGAGAATGAGAACGATAAAAAAGCAGTAGCAAAGGAAGTAACTGGGGTGAAAAAGAACTGCAAGAGCGGAGATCATGAGACATGCATGCAGGTGGTTGAAGGCAGCCTTGATATACAGCAAACCTGGTATTCAGCAGCAGCGGCGCCAGGCTTCTATGAAAAACTTTGGGTCGCTGTAGTTATTTATTATTATTATTTTATGTCTGCCATTAGGCAAGACCTTTTGATATAACTAAAGTTGTATGTCTACTATACTTATAGTGGCTTTCAGCCAGCCCTCCTCATCCATTGTTATGTGACACTACAACATACGTCATGGGGCAGTGGGTGAGCCCACTTCAGCCATTTGCTAACTTCACTGTGAGTGACTGCATTCTGCTCTTTCACAAAGTAGTTCCCTTCAGGGCCTTGGACTAACTACTATGGCAATGTGTACTTTTTGAGACCAAAATTTTTTTTTTTGCTTTAAGCCATGGTTTTGTTTTTATTTTAGATTGATGAAGGCCAGGCAGCATCCCTAAAAATACACGTTTGCAAAAACTATGACAAAACCAAAAAAAACAAGCCTTGACAAAGCCAAAAGACTGGCAGATAATGCAGACCTTTTCGCTCTGCCAATGCTTGTTATAATATTCAACTCCACATTTTTGCTTGACTCGAGATTTTTTGCTCACTTTGTTTAGAAATACAGGAATTGCTTTGCATTCTGAGCCCGGATGGGGAATAAACACAAAAAACAAGAATGGCAACTCAGAATTGAGAGTATGATATATTTTGCTCAAAATATGTAGGAGTGTACACTCCTTTCCCTAGGTCATCATAACCTACGCTTAAACACTACAGCTTTTTTCATTTGACATTTGCAAACCGAACTCTCTCCATCGACAGATCATTCTCCTGGTCCTTCTTTATTGTCTACTAAACAAGTTCGGACAGCTCTGCCCCTTCAGTTATCAGTGTAGTGTAACTCTCCTTACAGTTTCATCTATTAATTTTTAATCGGGCTTCTTGTTGGTTTCTTACACCGCATCCTTTTTGCCATTCAGAATAAATGGACTGTTTCTGACCTAAAAGGTAACATTGCCCCCAGGAACATAGCAATTCTTGTATACAGATTGTTTCTGTAATTTTGTATTTTTCCTCTGAAATTGGAATCGTCCTGCAGTCGAAGATTCCTGGATCTGAAAGAGCAACAGTCCTATCTGGGACGAGAGGGACCTTGGCTTGTTGTCTAATGTCAAGCCTTTTGGCTGCAGAGCGCCTTGTATGCAATGTGAGGGAAAGCAATCTTGTTAGTGTTTCTTTCTCCTGTCAGTTTGTCTGACGTCACGCACAGCAGTACAAGATGCAGTCCTTTACCTCCTGCTGTGCAGCAGACGAGCTGGACAAGCACTTACCTCTATGTGCTGGTGCCATGTCTGCTTTTCTTCAGAACACAATAGTTGGAAGATCACACTTGCCCAAGGGGTTGCCCCTGTCTTCTCAAAACCTGTACCTGGTTGGGAATATATGCTTTTCGCCAGCCTTGGTCATTCAAAGCAGCCATTTATTCGGGCCGAACCATCAAGTGAGAGAGCATATTTGCATCCCTGTCTTCACTACTACCAGTAACATTTAGAATGTGAATGTTCTGCAGTAATTGGGAATTGTTTGGTAACTTACTTTGGAGAGGAACAGTAGGCAGTGGAGAATTTGGGGTGTTGAACTGTGAGAGCGCCGTTGGCGGCATATAAAATCTCCTTGGATAATATACTAGAAATCCCGTAGAGCAGGGTTCTCCAAAGTTGGCCCTGCAGGGCCGGATCCATGCCAGATTGTTAGCATATCCGCATTTAGATAAATGTAGTTGTCTTAAAAATCTGGCGTGGATCCGGCCCTCTAGGACTGACTTAGGAGAACCCTGCTGTAGAGAGTTGTAAGTACTGATGCTAGTGGGAGCAAACGCAGGGCACAATGCAAGGGCTGCCTGACTTTACCAAAAAATGTGTAGCACTCCCGGGCACCCAGACTTTATTATACCACATTCATGGGGCATGGGACAAAGCCCCATGGGTCAAAACAGAACTTGAAAATGCAGCAGAGACGAACATGTACAACCCTACTGTGTATGCAGAATACGGGACTCCACTATTCACAATGACTCTGCTTGGCCCAGTGACTTTGTATGTTGCTGAAGCATATTCATTGAGGGTTTTCACATTTTTTTACGTTTTCGCTTGGAGGTAGTACACTATTGATGAAATAATCTTGGATTGCCCTTGATTACGTATGTCTAACTGTTTTGATTGGAGATTGTAACTTTGCTACTTTGCTAACAAACCTTTTTGGGTTGCAAACTTACTCTTCTGTGGCTTTACTGTGCGGTAAAATCTGCTTCACTGGTAATGCAATGTTAATGAATTTGTGATTTCAGCCTCAATTCGAGAAAAGGAGTTTTGAGTTTGCACCAAGTTAGCGCAGAGAAAATATCCCCCTTATCTAATCCCGCTATCAAGGTTAATGGGGTGGTAGGTTTCACTGGGGCAAGGACAAAGTGCTCAGAAAAGTGCAAGGATGTTTCCTTTGAAAAAGTATTGGTTGGAAATTAGATAAATCAGTGGCACCCAAATAAGGTTTTTTGAGCATTGCATGGCAGGACACTAACTGATTCATAGGAAGCAGTTCAAACTCTGGACAAGACCAGAGTGAAGCATTAAAAAGGAGAAGAAGATGGGAAAACAAAAGAGGAAAGCCGAATTTCACCATGAAGAGGGTATGAGGCCGAACAGGTGAATCTTTAGCTTTGGCTCTTGCCAAGACAAATATTATATTAGTCTCAGTAGTATGAGTCAAGCCTACCAGTAAGCTATAGGAGCAGGAGTCAAATAAGGAGACGCAGGATCGTTGAATTAGGGAGCGTTTTTTTGGGTCAGTCCATATCTTGGTGATTGCAGTGAAGTGGAATGTGGAGCTGAGTGTATCAAAAACTCGGTGATGGCGGATTTTGTTGCAGATAGATGGGGCTATCCATCTTCAGAAAGATGCAGTGACCTCTCTGGGTGTGAAGTCCTGTATTCAGAGGTCTACAAGGTCTTCAGTCTACGTGGGTAGATCACATTATACTTGTACTGTTTAGGTGTGTCTGTTGCATGAGAGGTAAAGTGGCATACGTTGTAGGCAAGGCAGAGAGGTAACATGTCACTCCAGGTCCTGAGAACGTTGAACTAGACCTTCAGTTTTAGAGAGATTAGGGTGAATGTGGAGAAAGGACAGTATGGGCGAAAAGATGTTTTGAAAGCAATATGGCATACAGAGTAGAGATCGAGTGGGCTAATTGTTTAAGGATGAAACAGCAGAGGAGCTTGTTACTTTCCAGTGGTTTTTACATCCTTATGAACTTGTGTATAGGCGCAGGGTGGTCTCAGCCTTAGAAAGTGGTGATAAGTGATTTTCACTATTAAGTACTGCCCTTGTGGTACTGCCATATTCTAGATTGTGCACTGATCTTTAGTACCATAACGTAGGAATTTTACATTTAGTGGTAAATGTCTTGCAGTTTAACAATATGGGTTATAATGAGTACTGGCAGTACTCGTTGTGAGTGGGTTGAGCATTAATTCAAGCCCTGTGGTCCTTCGCAGGCCCAAATAAGAAGAGTCCCTTTGTGTTTGGCGTTTCACTGGCGACACCCATGAAAATTTGCCATGCACCTTTGATCTCGTTACTTGAAGCTTTGCACTTTTTCTTGTTGAGTCCATAAGATACCAGTGATGCACCACATTAATGAAGGAAGCTTAGGGTCTCATTACGAGTGCCCCATTGCACATTGAGATCATTATCGGACATGTGAAATCCAACATCGAGGTGTTCGGATTTTATCATCTCCGATAATTATCATCTATTACTAGTTTTGCCCGCATAATCGGACATAACATGCAGGTTTTGTTGCATACCACTTCAATATTTACGTTTGGTATTTTTGCTGCGTACCGCACGAAAATTCCCATATCTTGTATTTTTCTGCTTACGGCCTGAATGTCCTGCAAGGCACTATAGAAATGCAACCTGCCCACTCACCAGTATGTTGTCATGTGACCTCATTACCACAAAGATTCCTCTACTTGCAGGCATTGAATTGTGTAGTAGCATACCATCATTTGGAGGGCTGAGGGGGAGATGTAGAGGTGTTTCTGTGTGTCATCACTACTCAGAGGTTACTTAACACTGCCAAATCTTTAAGGTACACTTGCTGCCTCCAAAAATATGCCGTGGCGATGTACAACACTTCTGACAGACGATTCAAGCATCCTAATTAATAAAACGTTTATTACTGTCATGTGTTCGGTGCATGGCCCATTGTAGTTTTTCCTAGGTTAGCCTAACTGTGCACGATACAGGCCACGTTTGCTTTGCGCACGTTACTATATAAATTGTATTTTCACACAGAATTTGCAGCTGTTTTCGCACAATCCTGTTTTCACGTTCTGTTCTTTCCTGGGATTTAGTCTGAACACAGCAGACCAGGTCAAACAACAATGTCCCTTGTTATTTTGTTCTGGTCAGGCACTAGCACCTAGAGACAACACACAAGTGCAGCTGTTGTTTGTGAGCATATGTGCCTTGTCAGACTTTCTGAGAGGAGATCACGGCTGTACCTGAGATGTAGAATGTCCATCTGTGTATGCTAAGGTACAGGGTCCGCTTCTAATCTAACGCTAGAGATATTTGTTGTATAATCATTCAGCTTCTGTAGAAGGGGTGGGGGTGAGCTTATCTGTCTAATAATATGACAGGGCTTTTCATAATATACGGTTTACTGACCATGCTGATGGTCTTTTTGTTAAGCATTTGTTTTCTGTTTGTGGCACAAATACTGCATTCTAGAGCACGATAATTTAAATAAACATTACAAACTTCCTTTGTGTCTCTGTTGTATCTTATTGTGGACGAGTGTGAGAGCAAAAGGGGATTCCGTGTTACCGTGATCCCTGAGAGGGTCGGGAGTGTTGTGTTCTGGGGTGTCAATTCAATTGTCTCTTTGGATATGGTTAGGAGGGCAAGTGAGACACCATAGCTAGTCAGACTCGGGCTCATGGGTCCCGAGGTGGTATGGTGACTCAGTCCCTACTTACTAACGTTCTATGGTCCCAAGCATAGTTCTGTTCCTGAGCAGAATCCCTGCAACATTGCCTTGTCATATGGTATAAGGGGCTAGAGTCCTCAGGAGTTTGCTTGAACCGGTAGCACTACCTGAGGTTGTGCAAACGTTGAAGACCACTGTACCTACTCTATGGCTTTGTTGATAAGTGTACTGTTTTGTGAAAGTGTGTAAACTATGTTCTGTAGTAGGGGATCTCTGTGTATAGTCATAATCATGTGAATAGTCCCGCCCATGTGCGTGGACCCCAGAGCACTTCAATAGATATAGTCTCTTAAGCTGTCTTCTTCTGCAGTCCTGCATAGACACTTAAGAGAATAAAAGACAATAATGCAGCCTGAAAACACTAGGCTACTCTGGCCATTACTTCATCCTGAAGTGAAAAAGCTAGCCAGGTAACAGTTAAATTTAACAATTTTACTAGGTTTCACACATAGAGAAACTACCCTTCACAAAATCCCTTTTTTTTTTTTCTTTTTCCATGATAGAGATGAAGGGAGGACAGACAAGCCCCATAGGCTGCCATTATCTGTCTGTAAATGGATACCGTGCCTTTAAGAATCCCTCCAGAGACCCTCGGTATCCCAAGATGCACAGCCAAAGACCAGTTACTTTCAGTTCTTTTTTCCGGCTCCTGCTAGCAGGACCCTGGAGCATTGAGCTCTACCTTTAGTGGTTTATCTTTCAAATTTTAGAGTTTTAAACTGAATTTGAGTGTTTCACTCGACGTCTTTGGCCTTTCCCTTCCCTTTGCTGTCTTTTTTGGGCAGTTTGCCCACTTTTTTCTTGTCAAAATGCCATCTTTATTTGACAAGTGCCCTGAGTGTGGCAGGAAGAAGGCCAAGTCGGACTCCCACAGAGTTTGTATTCTCTGTCTATCTTCTTCACAGGTTCCTGAATCCTGCGCCATCTGTAAGACCTTCTCCAGGAGGACCCTGCGTGACAGGGAGAAGATTCGTCTTCAAGGCCTGGAGCAGAGAAGACAACAGGCTGCAGGTAGGACATCTGGGCAAGGAGAGAGTCAGTCCTCCTCTAAGACCCATGCGTCGGCCTCTGGGGGGCTCCCCAGTCAGAAGAAGGCTCAAAAACGACGCCGGTCGACGTCGAAGGCGGCAACCTCGACGTCGAGACCAGGTATGACCGCCATATGCTCCCCGTCGACTCAGGGCTCTGAGTCTAAGCGACGTCGAAGGTCGCCGTCGAGGGGAATGACGTCGAGACCTCCGCCGAGGTCGACGTCGAGAACATCGCAGTCGACGGCAACACATCATCGTCGTCGATCTGGGTCAGAGAGACATCGGCGCTCGCCGTCGCGGCGACACCGCCGGTCGACGCGAAGGTCGTCATCAAGGAGACATAAGTCGACGTCAAGGAGAAGCTCGACGTCAGGAAGGAGTTCAACGTCGAGGAGAGGTTCGACGTCACGTAGAGGTTCGACGTCAAGAAGTGGACGGTCGACGTCGAGGAGGTACCATCATAGCTCGACGTCAAGACGGTCTCCCTCTGTGGTCAGCATCTCCACGTCTGGGAGCTCTAGATCACGACGACGTCGGCGCTCGCCGTCGAGAGGCACTGCATCCAGGGCTTCCTCTTCAAGGCCAGCCTACAAACGGAGAAGAGTAGCGGCTCCTCGGACTCTGAGTATTCCAGGACCTATTCTCCAACTGGGCGACTGGAACCTACTGAGTCTCCACGTCCGTCGCCTGTGCGGCCCAGGACTCCAACTCCTCCGCCGCCTCGTCCTCCTCCGCCTCCTCCTCCGCCTCCTGCAGCTCCACCTGTGCCTTTGGCCCCTGCAGAACCAAGGCGGCCAAGATCAAGGTCCAGGCCAAGACATCGCTCTCGTAGCAGGCACCGCTCCTCTACAAGGTCTCGCCGGCGCCATCACCGCGAGAGATCCCGTTCCCGATATACTAGGGATACGGCGTCCTCGAGTAGAGGGAGATACTCGCCCACATTGTCGGACTCGCCACCTCCGAGAGTGTCCCCTGTCGATGACATTGCCACATTTCAGGAGGTTCTGGTGCGGGGAGCGGAGCAAACTAGGCATTGGGCTGTCTGTGCCTACTCCTACTACCTCTGTGATCTTTGAGACTCTACAACAGAAGCAATCCTCGCGCCCTCTGCTTCCTTTGGTGCCTGGGTTGGAGGAACCGGCGATGGAATTGTTCCTTACGCCTGCCTCGGTGAAATCGGCGCCTTCCAGGCTCTAGAAGAAATACCGTCCCCCGGACTCTGACCCGGCATTCCTTCGGACTGATCCACTACCAGATTCCGTCATCGTGGTGGCGGCGAAGAAGCAGCATGCTACTGCCCCTTCATCTACAGTCCCTCCGGACAAGGAAAGCCGTAAGCTGGACTCTGCGGGGAGGAAGGTCTGCAACACTGCAGCCACATCTATGAAGGCAGCTAGTTCTACTGCCCTACTGGGCCGTTACGACCGTTCCTTGTGGGAGTCTCTTCACCAGTTCATGGACCTCGTGCCTAGGGACAAACGTGAGGATTTCCAGGAGATACTCAACGAGGGACTGATGGTCTCTAATCAGATTATCAGCGCGGCAGCGGACACCTCTCTCCTGGCAGCCCATGGGTATTGCCATGGCGTGGCTCTCCGACGACATTCCTGGTTGCGTCTCACCTCCTTAAAACCGGAGGCTCAGCAGCGTATCGCAAACCTACCTTTCTCAGGTACCACCCTCTTTGGTTCCCATGCGGACGAGGAAATGGCCCGCATGAAGGCTGAGGTTGAGACTCTCAAAGCAGTCGGCTTGGAAAAGCCTAAGGAGCAGCATAGGAATTTCCGCCCTTTCCAGCGGCGCTATTCCTCGCAACGATTCCAGCGGGGCCAGGGCCGTCAGCCTGGACAGCAGCAACAGTTTCAACAGTCTTTTCAGCCGTTTCAGAGACGCCAGTCTAGAGGGAGGGCTCGCCAGCAGTCGACACCAGGGAATAAGGCTCCTGCGGGTTCCAAGCCCTGAAAAGTCACTTCCCCCTCTTCTGTTGCCCACTCCGGTGGGAGGAAGCATTCAATATTATCTGGCAGAGTGGAAAAACATAACTCAGGACAATTGGGTGCTGAATATTGTTCGCAATGGATACTGTCTACGTTTCACCAGCCCTCCTCCATCGATACCACCGGTTCGTTCACAGTACCAGTTGCGCGAACTTCAGGTGGAGGCCGATACCCTGTTAAGAAAAAGGGCGATAGAACTGGTTCCTCCTGCCCAGAAGGGACAAGGTCTATATTCCAAGTTCTTTCTCGTACGCAAGAAGGACAAGAACGAATTCAGACCCATTCTCGATTTACGACAAGCAAACAAATGGATCCGCAGAGAAAAGTTCTGCATGCTATCCCTGCATCAGATCTACCCTCAGCTGCATCAAGGAGACTGGCTATGCGCAATAGATCTGCAAGACGCATATTTTCATGTGCCCATAGCAAGGAAACACCAAAAGTTCCTACGGTTCTTGGTCGGAACCAATCACTATCAATATGCAGTGCTTCCCTTCGGCCTGAAGTCAGCGCCCAGGACTTTTTCAAAATGCATGGCGGTAGTCGCAGCACACCTTCGGAAGAACAAGGTGTTCGTCTATCCGTACCTGGACGACTGGCTGATCAAGGCGACCACGTTTCAGGAGGCACAACTGCATTTCAACAGGACCTCCGCTCTGCTGGGTCGCTTGGGGCTACACATCAATCTGGCGAAGTCTGTACCGACTCCTGTACAGTGTCTGCAGTATCTGGGAGCCTCCATCGATACACGCAAGGCAAGCGTGTGTCCTTCGGAGGAGAGACGCGTATCCATCTTTCGGAAGGCTCAGGCTCTCATGACCATTCCCTCGCCGACGGTGAGGACGGTATCTTCTCTCCTGGGTTCCATGGCATCTTGCATCTTCCTCACTCCACATGCACGCCTTCACATGCGTCCTCTGCAGGAATGTTTGGAGGATCAGTGGGACCAGAGACGAGGGAATTGGGAGGACAGGATCCAGCTGTCGCAGCAAGCCCTCCAGTCCATCAAGTGGTGGTGCTCGCCCCGCAATCTCCTCCGAGGGATGCCGTTCCACAAGGAGATACCAACGCAGACCACTGTGACAGATGCATCTCTCCACGGATGGGGAGCGCATTCAGACCCCCTTCAGATACAAGGCACGTGGTCCCAGAAGGAGGCCACGTATCACATCAACTTCCTGGAACTCCGAGCGGTTCACCTGGCTCTGAAGGCCTTCCAGCCGTCCTTTCGAACCAGCTCCCTGCTTGTACAGACGGACAACACAACAACGATGTACTATCTCAACAAGCAGGGGGGTTCAAGATCACGCACATTGTCTCGGGAAGCGCAGACAATCTGGAACTGGCTGCTGGCCAGGGACCTGGCCATCACGGCGACGCATCTGCCAGGTGTGCAGAATGCTCAGGCGGACGCTCTCAGCAGACTCGTTCACGAAAATCACGAATGGGTCTTAAACGACGAAGTGGTAAGAGAAATCTTCGGAAGATGGGGCACTCCAGAGATTGATCTGTTTGCCACCGCAGAAAACAGAAAATGCCGAGACTTCGCCTCCAGATTTTACCAACCAGGGACGCTGGGGAATGCACTATGGATCAACTGGTCGAACAGCTTTCTCTACGCTTTTCCACCCATTCCCCTGATCCCGGCAGTGTTGATCAAACTTGCTCAATCACGGGCCAAGATGATCCTCATTGCTCCGGAGTGGCCTCGGCAGTGGTGGTTCACCGACCTATTACACCGGTCTCTCCTGCCGCACCTGCGGCTTCCGTGTCGGCCGGACCTTCTCACGAAGTTCGGAGGGCAGATGGTGCATCCCAACCTCTCGTCGTTGAGTTTGGCAGCATGGCTCCTGAGCTAGTGCAGTATGGACATTTAAATCTCCCTCAGAACTGCATGGAGATACTAAAGGAAGCGAAAAGACCTTCTACACGGACTTCCTACGCATATAAATGGAAGAGATTTTGCATCTGGTGTGCCTCTAAGGATGCAGATTCTACCTCCTGCAAGGAGGATGTCATTCTCACTTACTTGCTGCATTTAGCGCAATCTGGCCTTAATTTTCATTCCATTAAAGTCCACCTAGCAGCTTTAACTGCGTATAGGAAATGCCCTTCACAAACTTCCTTTTTCCAAATCCCAGTCATCAAAGATTTTCTGGAAGGTTTGAAGAAGGTGTTTCCTCCCATTAGGCGTCCTTCACCCCCATGGGAGCTTAATGTGGTGCTTTCTAGACTGATGAGGGAGCCTTTTGAGCCCATTCATAAGGCCTCTCTTCAACATCTGTCCTGGAAGGCGGCATTCCTTGTAGCCATAACATCGGCTCGCAGGGTGAGTGAAATTCAAGCCTTACACTGTCTTTCATTCCTCTAAGGTAGTCATGCGCACTCACCCTAAATTCCTTCCAAAAGTGGTGTCAGACTTCCATGTGAATCAAACGATTTCTTTACCCACGTTTTTTCAGCATCCTTCCTCTCCTGCTGAGAGATCTCTTCATTCTCTCGATGTTCGGAGGGTGTTGAAATTCTACTTAGACAGGACTAAGGAGATCCGTAGATCGGATCAGTTGTTTGTTAACTATGGCTCTGCCAGGACTGGTCTTGCTACATCTAAGCAATCCATCTCTAGGTGGATCGTATCCTGTATTCAGTTGTTTGCCAGAAAGCCAACAAGACTCTAGGTAGTAAACCTAAGGCTCACTCTACGAGAGGTAAGGCTGCTACAGCGGCTTTACTACGTAACGTCCCTATTGCAGAAATCTGTAAGGCTGCCACTTGGAAGTCAGTCCATACCTTTACTAAACACTACTGCCTGGACTCTGATGCCAGGGCAGATGCTCAGGTTGGGCAGGCTTCGCTGAGGAATCTCTTTGCACCATAGTGGGTGTGTTTGTTTCTTCCACCGCTAAGGTTGTTTTTTGGGGATGGGCTTGCCATTCTATTCACATGATTATGACTATACACAGAGATCCCCTACTACAGAAGGAGTAGTTTCTTACCTGTAACTCCAGTTCTGTAGTAGGGGTATCTCTGTGATAGTCATAAGCAACCCGCCCTCCTCCCCGGTGGATGAAACAATGATGTCCTGAATGCAACAGGCCTTTCCTTATGCGCCTTCAAAAAGAACGCAAAGTAACTGGTCTTTGGCTGTGCATCTTGGGATACCGAGGGTCTCTGGAGGGATTCTTAAAGGCACGGTATCCATTTACAGACAGATAATGGCAGCCTATGGGGCTTGTCTGTCCTCCCTTCATCTCTATCCTGAAAAAAAAAAAAGGGATTTTGTGAAGGGTAGTTTCTCTATGTGTGAAACCTAGTAAAATTGTTAAATTTAACTGTTACCTGGCTAGCTTTTTCACTTCAGGATGAAGTAATGACCAGAGTAGCCTAGTGTTTTCAGGCTGCATTATTGTCTTTTATTCTCTTAAGTGTCTATTCAGGACTGCAGAAGAAGACAGCTTAAGAGACTATATCTATTGAAGTGCTCTGGGGTCCACGCACATGGGCGGGACTATTCACATGATTATGACTATCACAGAGATACCCCTACTACAGAACTGGAGTTACAGGTAAGAAACTACTCCTTCTGCTTGATATTAATAGCAACAATGTACTTCCATTTAATGCAATAATGAGGAGGAAAGATATGGTAAGATTCTCTTTTTGCCACATTTCTTTACGAACTAGTGGGTGCTTATTCTAGATATGCTTCCATACTACCATCAAATAAGCAGAGCTGTAAATATAAAGTTACAGGCAGATGAAACTTCTTTTTGTTTCTTACAACTACTCTTGGGGCCTGGAGAAGAATTTGCATTCAAATTTCATGAAATATGAATAAATATATAACACCCAACTTCCTGATTCCCCCATCCCCAAATAAAGTACCCGTGTTTTTGATGTGAGCTGGCCTCTTTTCTCTCACTCTAGGAGATCACTCTTCAGCAAGTAATGTCCCACATTACTTCAGTAAAAAAGGATATGATCATTTTGGAGAAAAGCGAGTTTTCTGCTCTGCGAACCCAAAACGAGGTAAGTTTGTGTTCTCAGATCTTTGACTTCCATTTGGTCTAAGCAGTTGTTGCCTTACCTAGAAAATAAGTCTAACCCAGAAATATGTTTTTTGAGAGTGTGACCTTTCACATGTTGTTATTAAGTTGGAAAGTATATGCATTCCTTCAATGTAACAAGAAGACATAATGGCCGTCAGAATTTTCTCTGGGTGTAGGCAGACCTGAACCAGATTCAGTAGGCAAGTCGCACCACATTCTAGCAGGTTGACCAATCAGGAACAGGTCATAAGCAAAGAAATATAACATTAATATTGTTTTGTTTCGCCAGAGAGCACATACACTTTCCTGAGGAACCAATGAAGTGGCAGAAGAAATTTTATTATTACTTGAGTGACGCTCAGTTTGTTAATATTGGGAATGTTGCATGACTAATTAGTGGCCCTTAAATTTCCAATGTAGAGTGAGTAACTTTCTTAGTAATCTGTAGATGTCGGGTATATTCTGAGGTCATATAGGCCCATGGACTAAGGTCTAGGCACATTGAGCAAAAGACAGTCTCTGACCTGCAGACCAGCCTCCAGGTGAACGCTTTGGTGGGGCACTCCATCTCTGATGCGTCTGTGTGAGGAGATGTCCAAGCATGCACAAATCCTCATTTGCAAACTGAAGCAGGTGTGCCATTAGGAATTGTGACAGTCATAAAGACTGTCTTGCTCGTGTTAGTGAGGAATGTTGTAACATTCTCTATTTTGGGCTCCACTTTAAAGCTTGCTCGGCAGCTCTACCTGCCCTGTGGTAAACGTTTGATTACTCACCTCGACAGTCGTGGTGTGACTGCGTCCTCTGCACTTATTGCTTAAAGTTTCTGTGTAATGTGCAGCTTCAATGGGCCAGGTCTCTCCGATGCAGCACCTTGCATGAGTCATGAGTCACCTGGAAAGCGCAGCACTTCAGATCCACACCTTCATAGGGGAGATGCTGCACTCCTCCCCTTAAATCATATCCGCGTGAGACCTCAAGGGAGGAGTGCAAGTTAATTATAGGAATCACTTGGAAGGCTGCATTCCATTCAGTGAACCTCTAGAATGGAATCTACTGGCCTGGCCAGCTTGTGATTCAACCTACAGCACTCATTTAATTTGGCTAGAGAATAAGTTGTTTTGCAAAGTTTGATTTGACATCACACTGTGCTTTTTATGAAGTAGCATCTTGGCTTAATGGTAAAAAAAGTATCTTGTGACTGAAGACACCCTGGCTCCCCTGAGTCGACCGGTCCGCCTTCTCTTTGACAATCCTGGATTACTGCATCTTTAGCTCCTGAGGCAATGTAGCGCAATATAATATGGCTACACTAAAGATTATATGGGTGTGTGTGTATCTTTACTATGGAGACTGAACAAGAAAATGGAAACTTCACAGACTGTACGTCACCAGTCTCCTACCTTTCAGCCTGGCTAACTCTCTTTTGCAGATAAACCATAATTATCTTTTCTCTGCTTACCTGAGGGAATTTCCATGAATTTTATATTATAGGATTTCATTTCTTAATCTCTTTGCGGGGCGGGCTTGCATGTGTACTACGACCGCATGGCTCAAAACCACCTTGTTCACTTTTTAGTTTTCTAAAGGAACGCTTATTGAAAATGAAGCAAACACAACTTCCTAGCACTGTTGCAAGCCTTTTGGGACGTCTTTCTTATGTTTCTCTGTTAATTTGAGGAAAAACTATTGTAGAATAAATGTTCTGACTAAGCCATTCGGACAAATTTGTTTCCACAAAATCTTAAAAACAAACTTAATTTACCAGATAAATAATAGAAACCTGGCAAGTGCCATTTCTTTTTTAATCTGTTTCTGCACGTTTTGTTTCCTGTGTTCCTGGTACATGTTTTCCTCTTTTTTTATTTTATTCATTATCATGGTCCTTCCCCCACTCATCCTTTCGTCCCTTTGTCTCCAAAATCTTTTACATACTTTTTTGGGTGGTATCTGATTCCTTGGCATAGCAACCGTGCAGGGTTGAGCCACATGAAGCGTAGGCCTTCTGAACCGGTCAATGGTTGATCCTGTTTGACTTTCCCACTCTATTTTAGATTTCATATGTCATCGGGGTGCTGTGCTGCTCATCTTTGCCTTCTACAGAAGAGCATTTCAGCCTGGTACATGAGCTCATTGGATCTCCCAATTAGAAATGAAACCTTCCGCAAGCAGCAAATGTAAAAGAATGTGACCAAGATGTTGTTATTGGTGTGTGGACAAAAAGAATGACCAAACTTCCTAATGCCGTAGCTGGCAAGATCTATTAGTCAGTCCATACCCGGCAAATAGGTTACACCCTGAGGCTGAACATTTTTAGACTAGGTGCATACAGATTCTCTGAAAAGTATATTTTTCTTTTCAAAACCAAGGCATTTTTTTATTTCCAAAAGAAATTTGAGGAGAAATATTTTGATAGACTCCTCAAAACATATCATCTAGGGAGAGCCGTCATGTTTCAATGTTATTTTTATGCCATTGGCTCATAATCCGTTTGTAAGCCTTTGTTAATCCTGCTTTTTGGCTGCTGATAAATCTGCTTGCTGGCTGACTGAGTTGTAGAGGTTTTCTGCACCATAAACTTATACGGTTTTCCAGGCTTTTAAAATAGTTCTTAAGACCCATTTTATTTTTATAGATAGATACATGTCTGTCAGATCACCATCTGAATCAATAAATGTTCCTTTTGACCTTTTTTGCTAATCCATGATCAGGTCTGAAAAGGATACTCGCCATCTGGGCTTTCGGAGTGACCTTAATTTCTATTTGGAAAGGTCTGGTCGTTCTAATCCTAGGCCAGTGGCTTTCCATGTCCTTTATTGCCCAATGGGTGGTATCTTAAGTGTGAAGCTTGTATTTTGGAGTGTTTTTCTCTGTGGGGCATTCTCCTATCCAGGCATGCATACTTATGATGTTACAACCCAGGAAGTATCTGCAAAGTAGTCATCTTGGGTCTTTTCTAAGCTTCCGTAAGCCTTATGTATTGGAGGGTAGCTCCGTTCCTGATACCCATTTTTAGTCGAACCAAACAGATGGACACATTTGGTTGTAGCTTTATTATTATTTAATATTGTCTTTTCAGCCTTTCGGCCCTCATAAACGAAATATAAAACAACAACACATCTCAATTGTCGACAGAAATGCGTAGCATTTAAAATTCTTTCCCTTATTAATTTACAGTTATAATCACTTAACAATATTACTTTGAAATGTTCTCTTGATCTTACTGTCACATGGTTTTCAAGAGAGAGAGCAGATTGGTTGATTTTGGTGTCTTTCAGGTGTCAGCTTTTACTAAAATAGAGTGCAGGTGCAGCCTTAATTTATTTAATAATTTTTTTAACAGATGGCAAAATCTGTCAGTTACACGGAGGTCGCAATTGCACAATCTCCTGCGGGCCTCAATGCCTTGCCAGTGCTTTTGGCCTTTTTTCAGCAGTTGACCCAGCCTTATTTTCATGTGAAAGCTGCAAGATATAGGTAGGATCCGGTGTAGACATCAAGTAACCACAGTGTCTGGATCAGTCTTTGCCAAAAATTGCAGGTGTGTGGATTTATTACCCCTACAACCACACGATCAATGGTAAAGGAATGCATATTAAACAAAAATCTGCCTTCCTTTTTGGCTGCAGTCATGCTATTTGCATTTCATATTTAAAACAGAGTTTAAAAAGCCTCATCCTAATATTACAGATTAATATGGAATGACTCCCCATTAGTTCACTCGTGCATAGAGCAGACATCGTACTCACCCCACTCGTGAACACCCAAATCAGTAGACAGAGGTACATCTTTTCTGCGTTAAAACTGGAAGATAAAATTGTGAAAAGACATGCAGACATTCATACCTTGTTGTTGGAGAAATGTCCCTACTTATGGATGCTGTTGGGCCTAATGGACTGGAGGGGGGGAGGGGGGGGCACCTCCTCTGTAGTCACACACTGATTACATATAAAAAAAAAGAGTGTTTCTTTCCTTCAAAATAAAATCTGGGGTTCGTCTTGTGTGCCTAATGTAAGTGACAGAACACTTTCCACTTTCTGGCACAGTAAACAAAAGAAATTATTATTGTAAAATCAAATGATGCTCAATACAGAGAGGTCATAATCTTTGTTATAAGTAGGGTGGCAGCAATAAACAAACTGGCACCGGGAGCTGGCCTTTCAGAATTTCACCACGCACTGTTCCGTGCAGAAAAGCTAAGGCGGTACCTTAAAGTTATCCATATATTTATTCATCATCACTATGGAGTAAAGGACTGGTATTAACCTTGTATGCCCAGGTTTGTTATACAAAGCAGCATAATTACACATAAACGCAAAGCTCATGCAAATGCACCCCAACCAAAATATAGAGATTGTGTTGTCACGCAAGAGGGTCATGCTCAATTCTGGTCATGAAAAGATTTTCTATTTCTTTACGAATCGATAATGCGGCAATTGCAGATAAATGCTCCCGTTTTGTAGTGTATAAACGAACAATGATCAGTAAAGCAATCACGTCACATGCACACGGACAGAGACAATAAATATTTTAAATGTTAGGCTTTGTTGAGTCTTGAAAATGCATATCTTTCAATAATGTATTGGGTGCAATAGCAAGCTGATTATATGCTGTGTAGTAATCAGTCAAGGCCTGCCCAAAATGAGGAGACGGCGTTGATCTCTGATTTTATGGTGAGCTTGTTGTCAATGATAATTCCGAGGTTTCCGGCGTGGTTGGAGGGAGTGGGTGTGAATCCTAGGTCTGATGGCCACCAAGAGTCGTTCCATGTGTTGCTGCTGTTGCCGAAGATCAGTACTTCCGTCTTGTCTGTGTTCAGCTGCAGACAGTTTTTCTTCATCCAGTCAGCGACACTTATCATGCATCTGTGGAAGTTGGTTCTGTTAGTGGTGTGGTTGTCTGTGAGTGAGAGGATAAGAGGATGAGTTGGGTGTTGTCTGCCTAGGAAATTATATTGAGACCATGGGATCTGACGATGTTGGCCAGAGGGGTCATATATGCGTTCAAGAGCGTAGGTCTGAGGGATGAGCCCTGGGGGACACCGCGGGTGATCGCCTTGGGTTTGGAGGTGAAAGATGGTAGGTGGATTCTCGGGGTTCTTCCGGTGAGGAAGGAGGTTATCCATCTGAACGTGTCCCCTTGGATGCCGATGTGGTGTGGTCTTTCAATCAGCGTGTGGTGGTATATGGTGTCGAAGGTTGCAGAGAGGTTGAGGAGGATCAGAGCTGCTGTTTCTCCTTGGTCGAGGAGGGTTCGGATGTTGTCATTGGCTGCGATTGCTGCGGAAGCCGGATTGGGAGGCGTCAAGTAGCTGGGTCTGCTCCAGGTGTGTCATGAGTTACTTGTTGATGATCTTTGCCAGTACCTTCGCTGGGAATGGGAGCAAGGAGATTGGCCTGTAGTTTTTGAGTTCGCTAGGGGCAGCGGAGGGTTTTTTGAGTAGTTGTCTGACTTTGGTCTGTTGCCAAGTGTCAGGAAATGTTGCGGTGGTGATAAAGGTGTTGAGCAGGGTGGTGAGATCCTGGCTGATCCTTTGGTTTCCAAGGTTGAAGATGTGGTGCCCGCATGGGAGCTCCCGAGTGCATGGATTTCATGGTGGAGGTGGTGTCCTGGGTGGAGAGGAGGTCCCAGGTGGTCAGTCTGTGGTTCGTGTCGGTTGCGGTGGTGGCGTATCTGTCGAGGAAGTCTGTAGGTGTGGGTTGGGGTTCGAAGTTTCTGTATATGGTTGTGCTCTTGTCATGGAAGAAGTCGGCATGGTTGTTGCACAAATCCTGTGAGAGTGTAATGTTGTTTTCGCTGGCAGCCGGGTTGAAGAATTCTTTAACGATGCTGAAAAGTTCCTTGGGGTTGTTGACACTGATTTTGATGTGTGCAGCTAGGACTGTCTTCTTTGTTGCCCTCAGCAGGTGGTGGTAAAGGTTGAGGGAGGTCTTGAAGGCTGCCCTGTCAGAGGTGTCCTCATGTCTAAGTTTCTGTCAAAAGGTTCCATTGCTAAAACAAATAACAGAGGCAACAATGGACACCCTGGTCGTGTACCTCTGGGTATCGGATATTGCTCTGAAATATGTGTGCCTGTTTTGGCTCTTACTGTGGGAGTGGTGTCTAATAGTTTAATCCAATTAATAAAGGTGGAGGGATTATTAAATGTTTTCAGAACTGAGAACATATAGTTCCAGTCTAAAGAATTAAAAGCCTGTTGAAGGTCCAATGAAAGGCAACCGGCGTCCGGGAATGGATCATGCACTATTTCCACCACCTGATATAAAAGGCTAATGTTCAGAGAGGTGCTCCGACGCGGGATGAAGCCACATCTGTCAATGTGGACCAAATCAGGAAGCAAGGGGAGTAGCCATAGGGCTAGCACTCTGCTGAGGATCTTATATTCATAAGTGAAAAGGGAAAGCGGTCTATACGATGAGAGATCTTCTGAGTCCCGGCCAGGTTTAAGCAGAGAGGTAACTAAGGCTTGTTTGGTAGTCGGAGGTAGGGTTCCTGCTTCTAGGGACACTGTGTTCAATTTCTCTAGGCGTGGGACTACACTGGAGGCAAAGGCAAACCAAAAGGGAAACCATCTATGTCAGGTGTTTCAATAGGCAAACCATCTATGTCAGGTGTTTTATTACGTGCCATCTTCTTTACTGCTTGTCGTAATTCATGTGGCGTCAAGAGGGCCTCTAACGACGCACACGCGCTACAGGTGAAAATTGTGGGAGTCTTAGGTACAAGTCGTCCCCGACAGAGGAAGGCCGTGTAGGCCGAGCCATGTAAAGCTCAGTGCAATATGAGCCAAAGGCGTCATTAATCTCTACTTGTGTAGTGCAGTTTGTTCCAGACGGTGTCATGATAGATTGGTTTAGAGTTGGAAACAGTGGCGGTCTTATCATGCGGGCGAGCAATGTTCCAGCCCTGTCTCCCTTGGAGTGGATCTTTTGTGTGTATGATCTATAGTCAATTAGTCTCAGACGTTCCAATAATTCTGCGTGCCGTATCCTAGTTTTCTGGGGGTCCTCTAGGCCATGTGGGTCATGTATTAACTCGTGCTCAAGGGGTCCCAACTGCGTTACTGTATGTTGCAAATCGCGGAGTATAGAGTGTCTAGCACCCGTTGTGGTAGCTATCGATACTCCCCTTATCATAACCTTAAACACCTCCCATTCTATAAGTGTTGGGGAGGCAGTGCCTTCATTATCAGTAAAATAAGAATCTATGGCAGTGCCTAGGGTGTTTCAGAAGGCTGCGTCCTCAAATAGTGTTGCTTGCATGTGCCATGTGGGAATAGGTGTTTGAACCCGGCCCCAGGTCAGGACGATCTCTAGTGCGTTGTGATCTGAAAAGATCTTCCTCAGGTAAGTGGACCTGGTGAACTTTTCAATCATGTGTGATGAACAAAGGATGCAGTCTAAGCCTGCATGGACACCATCGAGGAGGATGGAGGCCATGACAGGGTTTGGGGGTGGGGGAGGGGGTTGGAGGATTATTCACATGTGCCCCTATTATATTCTCTCAGGGGCCAGCTTGACACCCATCCAGTAAGGGCCTTAGCCTGTTTGTTGTCCCCTGCACTTAGTAAGCAGGGTGTGAATGATCGAGATTAACATCCATGACTGCATTAAAATCCCCTTCTATCAGCCAAGGGAGATGAGGCCATTCTGCTAGGTTTGAGGATATATGTTGGAGAAATATGTCTTGTTCAGTGTTTGGTGCATATATGCTACCCAGGACTTACATTTTCCCGTCTAGAGACCCACCGACAAAGACATAGCGCCTATTTACATCAATTTTAGTGGTCTGTGCCTCAAAGGGGGTTGCAGCTCTCAACCAGATGGCTGCTCCGTGGGTAGACCCCGAGTATCTAGTGCCGAATAACTGACCCCTCCATTTGTTGCGCAGTTTAGTGGCCTCATGGGCTGAGAAATGGGTCTCTTGTAAATAGACTATATTCGCCTTACGGTGATGGAGTTGTGCTAGGATTCTGTGGTGCTTATGGACTGACCCCATACCCCTGATGTTCCGCGTCAGTATCTTATAGTTCTGTGATGTAGTCAACATGATAACATTTCACAACTAGTCAACTTGGGGGACCCTCATGGTGTATATATGAGCATGGCAGGCAGAGGAATCAACATAACAAAGATAGGAACATATCCCAAATACTAGGTCCAACGGAAAGCACTCTTCCTAACAAAGACAAACTAACAAACAGTTAGCAAAAACAAAATGATACAGAATGCAACCACTTATGGAGGGGGCCAACACCTGTATCTGGGGGGAAATCGGAGTGTCCTTTGCAGTGGGTACAGTCGCCCAGAACGGGCACCACAAGAACATTAGTGACAAATACCTGTAAATAAACCAACTGAAGGATAGTTATTGGTGAGTTAACACTCACAAAGTCGAAATCAAAAGCCCTCCTTCAGTCAGCATAAACTAAACAAATATACACTCATATCACATATCCAAACCAGTAAGTCAACAGTGCAAACAATAAACACTCGTAACGAGTAAATAAAATTCACTATTTATTATGAGTATCCATAAAATGTCACCAAAGAGTATTTCTTACAAAAATTCACAAAAGAGAGAATATTAAAAATCAACATGTCATTATTACATTCAATATAAAAATATAAATTGTTAAAAACAACAACATATCATTATTACACAATACATTAAAAACAATGATTAAATACCTCTTTTAGAAAAAACACCTAATAGTCAGATAATACCAAGAAAAGGAAACAAGGGAGACAGAAAGTAGGACGAAAAGAAATTATGATCCTATACTAAAGGGTTCCACTGAGACACAGATTGGATCAAATAGTCAGAGAAAAAATAAATTTCATATATTTATACAAATATTCTCTGCAACTGTCCATGTATTTACACAGCGAACCCTCATAAAGTGCATCGACGCGTTTCGGTAGGTCTATTCATTAACCAACACCTTCATCAGGACAGAATTAGTACTCCCAATGTCAATAAAGTTCATTGATAAAATAATGTCTGCAGAAAAAAAGAAAAGAGGGGAAACACATAAATGGACACATATATATACTATCAACGTTTCCACTGCAGAAAAACTGGTTATCATACACACAAAAGTGTCACCCATGCATAACCCAACGACAAATTACCTTGAGAACAGGAAGAAGGGAAACAAACAGGACTAAAAACAACCTCCACAAGTCCACCAGTTCTAAGGATGGAGCAGTATTGTTCTTTAAACAGCTCCACTACAAGTAACGCATACAAAAAAGAAGAATTATTTTGTTTGTCATATACACATTTTTGTTGTTATTCCAAATTTATCAACAAACAGATCTCTCTATCCGCATATAGTACACGCTAAAGTGCCCTAACATATTTTACCTCAAATTCAAAATCGTAGGCATCAGTTCCTCGCTATACTTTTCGTAGTTATCAAACCAGCTGTCACCATCAATTGTAACTACGACAACATTTTTTTAAAAATTTCATTAAAATTCCATTCCAAAGATTCATATACCCCTACACTTTTAATGGAGACTAGGATGCCCATATCATATACCTTTTATTCGAGTCACCCGAGTACCCGTAATCCAAAAAAAACGACCGATCTTTATCCAAGATTCAATCTTTTTTAAAATCCACTCAGTCTTCCAATGTCTAAAAAAAAGGAGGAAGACATAATATAATAAGCAATACACCCCAAGATCTATACCAACCAAGAAGGCACCTAATTCTCTATTCCCTCAGATACGGTGTCTTACCTTAAATCACATGGGGTCCAATGTATGCGTAATCCAACCAATACACAAGCCGGGGTTTCAACCTCCGTAACACAACCGCCGTCATCACTCGCTATCAGACTTTTATACCGTCATATTCCAACACGATCCTAATCTAACTCAGCTGTAATAGTCACATGGACCGCGACCCGGAACCAGATACGATCCGAAATATCGAAGTGAGTCCGCCATCTTGTAGTGGGCTAAAATTCATGCAGCTTCACCAATATCTGCGTAAAACAGCAGATATTCCTAGCATAGCAACACTCAATATCTTGATTGCATTGCCAGCATCATACCAAGTGGCAAAGGAAAATACGAAAAAAATATATATATTTCTCAAAAAGGTTCGGCCATCTTGAAATGGACTAAAATTAATAAAAACACACCAATTCCTTCATAAAGCAAAAAAGTATTTTATTCTAAACGTAACATCATTGTATATCTCAGTTACAATACCAGCATGATCGCAATATTGACCATTTTTGAGCCGAATATACAACAGTATAATCATAATCGGACAATAAAAATCAGTACTTCTTTCAGCCGATCAAAAATCCCTCACCGCTATACTTCTAAGATCAACCCTCCTCAAGTATAACCAATAATCCTATCCCATTCCTCTCTTGAATTAAGACCATCCACTACAGTGTTAAGTCGAGAGATAAACCATTGCTCACGGAGCCTCCTTTTGTTTTCCATATTGCCTCCTCTTTTTCCAATCACCACTTTCTCAAGTACAAACCAGCTAAAATCAGTCTCATTATGCCCATTCTCTATGAAATGTGCCACCAATTGGGCATTACATTTCTTAGTCTTCACTGCTGATCTATGTTCCTGCAACCTAATCCTAAGTTCTCTACCTGTCTCGCCAACGTAATACTTCTCACAGGGACACTTTAACAGATAAACAATATTCTTACTCTTACAGTTATTCAAACTTTTTGGTTTAATACAAAAGCCATTAACAGTTAGTTCCTTTGCTACTAAACATTGGCTGCACATATTGCAGGATCCACATTTCACATTGCCCATAGGGGCAGTGTTAGTAATAGTACGTTGTGTTCTAGGTAAATCCTCCCTATGGGTATGCACCAACATATCTTTTAGATTCTTATTCTTTTTAAATGCAAAAAGTGGTTTTTCAAGTTTAATATTTTCATCATGGTTCAAAATGTGCCAGTTGCTATTTACCACATTTTTAATCTGATTACTCAGACTCGAAAACTTACTAACAAAAACCACCTTGTCTAGGGATTTCTTTTCTTTCATTGGTTTGTTAATCATTGCATCTCGATCATAGAATCGCGCTCTTTTAAAAGAATGAGAGAGAAGTCTTTTGGGATATCCTCTGTTTCTAAACTTCTCTTTTAAAACTGTAGCATGTTTATAAAAATCACTTAAATCTGAACAATTCCTCCGAAGACGGAGAAATTGACTAAACGGTATATTCTCTCTCTGTGATGACGGGTGGAAACTTGAAAAATGTAGCAGGGTATGTTACGTTTAGAATAAAATACTTTTTTGCTTTATGAAGGAATCGGTGTGTTTTTATTAATTTTAGTCCATTTCAAGATGGCCGATCCTTTTTGAGAAATATATATATTTTTTTCGTATTTCCTTTGCCACTTGGTATGATGCTGGCAATGCAATCAAGATATTGAGTGTTGCTATGCTAGGAATATCTGCTGTTTTACGCAGATATTGGTGAAGCTGCATGAATTTTAGCCCACTACAAGATGGCGGACTCACTTCGATATTTCGGATCGTATCTGGTTCCGGGTCGCGGTCCATGTGACTATTACAGCTGAGTTAGATTAGGATCGTGTTGGAATATGACGGTATAAAAGTCTGATAGCGAGTGATGACGGCGGTTGTGTTACGGAGGTTGAAACCCCGGCTTGTGTATTGGTTGGATTACGCATACATTGGACCCCATGTGATTTAAGGTAAGACGCCGTATCTGAGGGAATAGAGAATTAGGTGCCTTCTTGGTTGGTATAGATCTTGGGGTGTATTGCTTATTATATTATGTCTTCCTCCTTTTTTAGACATTGGAAGACTGAGTGGATTTTAAGAAAGATTGAATCTTGGATAAAGATCGGTCGTTTTTTTTGGATTACGGGTACTCGGGTGACTCGAATAAAAGGTATATGATATGGGCATCCTAGTCTCCATTAAAGGTGTAGGGGTATATGAATCTTTGGAATGGAATTTTAATGAAATTTTTTTTTAAAAATTGTCGTAGTTACAATTGATGGTGACAGCTGGTTTGATAACTACGAAAAGTATAGCGAGGAACTGATGCCTACGATTTTTGAATTTGAGGTAAAATATGTTAGGGCACTTTAGCGTGTACTATATGCGGATAGAGAGATCTGTTTGATGATAAATTTGGAATAACAACAAAAATGTGTATATGACCAACAAAATAATTCTTCTTTTTTGTATGTGTTACTTGTAGTGGAGCTGTTTAAAGAACAATACTGCTCCATCCTTAGAACTGGTGGACTTGTGGAGGTTGTTTTTAGTCCTGTTTGTTTCCCTTCTTCCTGTTCTCAAGGTAATTTGTCGTTGGGTTATGCATGGGTGACACTTTTGTGTGTATGATAACCAGTTTTTCTGCAGTGGAAACGTTGATAGTATATATATGTGTCCATTTATGTGTTTCCCCTCTTTTCTTTTTTTCTGCAGACATTATTTTATCAATGAACTTTATTGACATTGGGAGTACTAATTCTGTCCTGATGAAGGTGTTGGTTAATGAATAGACCTACCGAAACGCGTCGATGCACTTTATGAGGGTTCGCTGTGTAAATACATGGACAGTTGCAGAGAATATTTGTATAAATATATGAAATTTATTTTTTCTCTGACTATTTGATCCAATCTGTGTCTCAGTGGAACCCTTTAGTATAGGATCATAATTTCTTTTCGTCCTACTTTCTGTCTCCCTTGTTTCCTTTTCTTGGTATTATCTGACTATTAGGTGTTTTTTCTAAAAGAGGTATTTAATCATTGTTTTTAATGTATTGTGTAATAATGATATGTTGTTTTTAACAATTTATATTTTTATATTGAATGTAATAATGACATGTTGATGATTTTTAATATTCTCTCTTTTGTGAATTTTTGTAAGAAATACTCTTTGGTGACATTTTATGGATACTCATAATAAATAGTGAATTTTATTTACTCGTTACGAGTGTTTATTGTTTGCACTGTTGACCTACTGGTTTGGATATGTGATATGAGTGTATATTTGTTTAGTTTATGCTGACTGAAGGAGGGCTTTTGATTTCGACTTTGTCGTATATGGTACCCACCTCCTTTGGATTCTTGGGTCCGTCTCTTTATTGAGAGAGTTAACACTCACAACCAGTGTGTATGCACAATATGTTGTGCCAGTGATGAATCCTGAGAAAATAGAAATACACCATAAGTGAACAATGCAGGCAACATCATTGAAGACAAGTTGATGGATCATAGATACTGGACTTTACAAGCATATAATTGCCAGTACTCCCGCCCCAAAGGTTAGGGAGGGGAAGTGAGGAAAGGGGAGCGTAGGGGGGATATGGGTAGGGGGATAACAATAGGAAACAAGGGGGAGGGATCACAGAGTGAAACTTATCTGGACCAACTGCCAGACGTGGCAGTGTGAACAACAGAGTAGTCCAACGCTCAGTAGGTACCAGTTCACTATGTCCGCAGTCTGTGGCGTCACAGTAGGGAAAAGAGCCATACTTGCATTCAAGTCCGAATCTGAGTCAACACTTGCTGAGGAGCTGGAAGGTGCCTGCTGATATTGTGTTCTTATCGAGGACATCGTCGCCAAGATGGCCCTCCTACCATCCATGGCCTGCTGCGTGGATGGTGCTGGCTTAGAGGATTGCCTTTCGGGTTAATCTGTGCTTATGACGTCAAGGAGGTTCTTGTGGTTTCCTCTGTGGTCGCCCTGAGGGAGGAGGGCATTGGGATGATGTTGTTCTATCCACTCCCACACAGTGTTTGGAGAGTCAAAAAATAGGGAGTTTTGGTTATGTATTACTTTCAAGTGTGCCGGGTACATTAAGGTGTATGTGAGCCTTTCAGTGCGCAAAAGTTGTTTGACCGCCAGGAAGGAAGCACAGCGGCGCTGCACTTCCAATGTGTAATCCCGGAAGAGCGACACCGTAGCATTGTCCATTGTTATGGGAGCCTCTCCCTGACCTTCTGGAGGAGAGCATCCCGATCTCTGAAATTGAGGATACGTGCAATCATGGAGGGTGGTGGTATTCCTGGGAAGGGCGTTTGGTCGGCACCCTATGTGCACGCTCCACAGTGCAAAGGTTGGAAAGTCCTGGGGGGGGGGGGGGGGCCTACTGTCAGCTAGAGCCATTGTTCAATGAATAACGTTGGGTTGGAGTCCTCTACCTCCCTTTGGCACCTCCACAATGTGCACATTATTGCAACATGCGCGGCCCTCTGCGTCTTCTGCCCTGTCCTGTAGTGCTGTTAGCTACTTTTGGAGTTCAGCAATTGCAGTAGAATGCGAGGCCTGTCGAGGGGCCTCGACATTGCTGTTTTCCCTTTCTCTGAGAGTTTGAGATTGTTATTTTGTAAAATTCCTAGATCAATGCGGTGTTCAATGGTGGATCTAGACTCACAGATTTCTTGTAGAATCACGCTTAGTTTGTCCTGGGGGAGCCAAGTTTGTGGGTGGAATGCACTCTTCAAGAGTATGGGTGATAATTTGAATGGCAGGATGAGCAGTAGGTTTAAACATTGTTCCAAGGAGCTGAAGTTGTGGGAGGCAGGGGTCCGAGCTCATACCAGATTGTCGGGCCTGTGAGGTAACGGGCTCTATGTATTGTGCACTATTAGCACACATACGATGGGCCCAGTGTGGGGAGAGATCGATGGGAGAGCTGCGCCTTTCACCAGGGAGAGGCAAGCCAGGTCCGACCCCCGATTACCTTGAAATTGCAACACGGATGAGCAGCATGCGGAGAAGTCATTTGGCGCCAGAGCGGGGTCCACATGCCCCAAAGTAGGGTGCGGTAGGCCTCCACAGCCGCCTTTAGCCTCCAGTGCCTTTTGTCGATTCCAGGGCTCAGCAGTGTATGGGGCAGGAGGGCCCGTTCGTCCGGGATTAGGAGGCCTCAGACCTGTGTCCCACAAACTCCTAGGGCCCAGGCAGGTTTAGATATTTCAGGGGTCCGTAGTAGCCACCGCGCTATGCCGGCGCCCTCCAGTCGCTTAGTTGATGATCAATGTGCGGGCCGCCCAGCGCGGCTCACCAGGTGCCAACAATTCTTTCGCTGTGGGGCCTGGCCTCTCTTAGTCTTATCTGGGGCCCAGGTAATCCATGACTTCCATGCCCGGGGGGGGCAGACCGCCACTTCTCCCTCGAGCCACCGTCACAACTGTCAAGTTCGGGGGGGACTCTGCCTCTAGGCGCACGTCCTCCCACACTATCGTTGCCACGCTCCGCTGGCAGTGCAAGGACCGCTGCCTCACCTTAGCCGACAGCAGCAGCGCCAAGTGCGATTCATGCGGCTTCCATCAGGGACTCTGCTTCCTGGGTATAAACCTGGCGGGCCTCAGCAGCACTTGCCTTCAGCCCCATCCGCCAGGGGCACGACAAGCATCGCCCTAGGGGCACAGAAGGTGTCCAGGGTGATGATGTGAGGTGTCGGGGGCTGTGTCTGCCGCAATGAGCACCCTGCAGTCGGGCCGGCACTCCGCTGGACTGTTCCCATGAGCCACAGGGTCAGACTGATTTGCATATGGCCATGTCTGAACTGGGGTGGTGGAGTGAGCTAAAGAATGATGATGGATTAAACCCAGATCAGTTGACTGGGGGTGAGTGTTTGATTTGCTCTAACGCTCCGTCCATCATCCCCTTTGGTATCGCTTTGTTCGCCCTAAGTTGGCAGGGTATGCCCAGACGTGGGTCCCTTGCTCACTTTGCCACTGGATTCAAGATAGCCTGGCTGATGAGGGTTTTGAACCCGAAACCGGTCCCAGGATGCTTGTTTCCGGTCCAGGGAAGACATGGCTTGGCAGTTCGGGCTGGACTGTTCCCATGAGGCACAGGGTCAGACTGATTTGCATATGGCCATGTCTGAACTGGGGTGGTGGAGTGAGCTAAAGAATGATGATGGATTAAACCCAGATCAGTTGACTGGGGGTGAGAGTTTGATTTGCTCTAACGCTCCGTCCATCATCCCCTTTGGTATCGCTTTGTTCGCCCTAAGTTGGCAGGGTATGCCCAGACGTGGGTCCCTTGCTCACTTTGCCACTGGATTCAAGATAGCCTGGCTGATGAGGGTTTTGAACCCGAAACCGGTCCCAGGATGCTTGTTTCCGGTCCAGGGAAGACATGGCTTGGCAGTTCGGGCTGGACTGTTCCCATGAGGCACAGGGTCAGACTGATTTGCATATGGCCATGTCTGAACTGGGGTGGTGGAGTGAGCTAAAGAATGATGATGGATTAAACCCAGATCAGTTGACTGGGGGTGAGTGTTTGATTTGCTCTAACGCTCCGTCCATCATCCCCTTTGGTATCGCTTTTTTCACCTTAGCTGACAGCAGCAGCGGCAAGTGCGATTCATGCGGCTTCCATCAGGGACTCTGCTTCCTGGGTATATACCTGGCGGGCCTCAGCAGCACTTGCCTTCAGCCCCATCCGCCAGGGGCACGACAAGCATCGCCCTAGGGGCACAGAAGGTGTCCAGGGTGATGATGTGAGGTGTCGGGGGCTGTGTCTGCCGCAATGAGCACCCTGCAGTCGGGCCGGCACTCCGATTCAGGCCAGGGAGAGCGCAGCACAGGCACATCGTCCCAGTTAGCTAGGCCGCACCTCACAGCGACACCAGTTTAGGACGAGTCAGCGCGGCATCTAGGCAGCTGAGTCATTCACTGGAGGTATCGGCAGCCACAGCTGGGGCTCCTCTTCATTGAGGAGTGTTGGGGGGGGGGGGTCACCCTATTCATGATTGTATTGGCGGATTAGGCAAGCTACTCGGGTGTCCGGAGCTCTAGTAAGAGACATCCGCCATCGTCGACGGTTGGTCACGCCCCCCCTGAGCAGCGGTGGCTATACTGATTACGGACCTTTGAGTGTGGCCTGAATGACAAAGTGCAATGGACTCAACTCACAAGGGCAAAGTAGGTTGTACCAGACCTCCATATTTAAGAGTCTGACTTGTAAGACTTGTAAGACTGAAGATCGAGACAAAAACCCTACTTGCAGCCTACTAAGTTGCCCTGTGTTGTACATTCCGCTTGTGCACTATATCCTAACCCTGCTATAATGTTACCATTATGGTACGAAAATTGTATAATGACGGATCTCTTTGTGCATTATTCACAGCCATGGTAGGAATAGCACACTTAAAATAATTAATATTATTTTAAAAGAATTAAATGCCTTGAGTCCTACAGGGAATATAGCAGCAAAACACAGAGAAGGAATTCGAAATAAAAATTATTGAAAAAGATGATTGCCATATTGTAATGTATCTTACTGAATGCATGGGTTAGTGACTAAACTGTGTGAATGTCTGTATCCGTCTGTTGGTGTGTAAGTGGATGCATGGATTTGCTAATAGCTACATGAGTGTCTATATGGGTTATTGATTGGTTCTATGAGTATCTGTATGGGTGCCTGAGTGTTTGTGTGGATGGGGTGTGTGCGACTGTGCATAGATGTGTGAGTGGGTGATTCACTGGGTGGATGGTTTCAAGAGTGCATCTGTGATAGACTGTATGGGTGGGTAAGTGTGTGTAAGAGTGTGTTAGTGAGTGAATGTATGTCCCAGTGGTACATGTGTGAGTAACTACATATGTGAAAGGCAGTATATATGTGTGTTGGAGTATATAAATAGCTATAAGCGAGAGTGAGTGATTGTGATAGTGGCTGTATGGATGAGTGTGTGCTTGTATCAGTGATTGTATAAGAGCGTAACAGTGTGCTAGTATTTGTATGATTAAGTGAGCTGGTGTGTGTATAACTGTATAGGTGAGTAAATGGCAGTGTGTTTAATTATTTGCATGACTGACTAGGTGTGTGAGTACCTCTATGGATGAGTGGCGGTGTTTGAGTGTCTATATAGGAGTAAGAGTGCATATGATAGTCCTGTACTGAGTGACCATAAGTATGAGTGACTGTACGGGTGAGTGAGTGGATGTGTGTGTGTAGACCAAAGAATCAGTGAGTGGGTATGTAGTTATTGGTGTTGGAGTGTCTATAGTTTTGCGAATGGCAGTCTGTAATTTAGATTGGGTGTATCAAAGGTTATATTAGGGTGTGAGGAGCTGCATCAGATTATCACGTGGATGATGTCATCAGTGATGTCATTTGAGATGTCATCAGTGATGTCATCAGTGATGTCACTGACCATGTCATGAGTGATGTAATATGTGACGTCATCAGCAGTGCATTGCGGGCGCGAGTTATAGTTAGCTGAACTAACTATAACGGGGGAATTTCACGGGTTTTGTACGAGTGAAATGTCCAACTAACTATAACTGTCCCTAAAACCTATGGTTTTTTCAGTGAATTTCAAAGGTTTTTTAAATGCTAATTTGTAACTATAACATATCTGAAACCTATGGTTTTTTCAGTGAATTTCAAAGGTTTTTTAAATGCTAATTTGTAACTATAACGTGCCTGAAACCTACGGTTTTTTCAGTGAATTTCAAAGGTTTTTTAAATGACATTTTTTAAATGTATTAATTTTTATATTAATTTTTTTCATATTGATTTACTACATTTTTAAAAACAATTTCTTTTACATATTTTATTTTTTAAATTACATTGTAATTACATTATACATTACATTACAAAAAATACTTTCTCAGAATGAATTACTTTAGTTTAAATACTTAGCACATAGGCAATAGACTTTTAAGTACAGTAGTTACAGTTGTTGCAATGGGCAACACATTTTCAAACACAATGCAACATTCAGCTCAATGTGAATTTCTAGTTAAATGCAATTAGTTACTTTATGGATTACTTTTCTAACCACAGGACTGGATCCTAGATTCAGTCCTGGGACATCTCCTGTAAACAGTTGAGTAAAAGCGTTTTGGTTACAGTCGTGATTTTTAAGGAATATTATTGTATTTTAAAGTTGACACTTAGAAACTTTTTCTCATAGAATCACCAATGTTATCCTATGGAAGGAAATTCACTTAGCAGGTAAAAACTGTTATCGTTACTTTTTCTTACTCAGTGTTGGATCCTGGATCCAGCACTGGTGCATCTCCTGTAAACAGTTGAAAAAATGCGTTTAAGTCATACAGGCGATTTTTAAGGAATATTTGTAGTTTGTGAAAATCGACACTGAAACTTTTCTGCTGAAAACCAGACAATGGATTCCTATGGAAGAAAAGATAAGTTACTGGTAAGTACGGTTAAAATTACTTTTCAGGGTCAGTGCTGGGCTAAAAGATGCAGCACTGGGTTCTCTCCTGATAACAGGTGAGTAAATCGGAATTCGTATTTCGGCTGATTTTAGAAGAATAATTTAAAGTTCCAAAACTCCACACTTAGAAGAATTTCCAAGTGAAACCAGTCAATGTTAGCCTATGGAAGGAAATTCAAGTTACTGGTAAGTACGGTTAAAATTACTTTTCAGGACCAGTACCGGGCTGAAAGATGCAGCACTGAGGTCTCTCCTGATAACAGGTGAGTAAATCAGAATTCGGATTTCGGCTGATTTTAGAGGAATATTTGTATGTTTCAAAATCAACACTTAGAAACTTTTTCAGCAAAAAGCAGGCAATGATATCCTATGGAAGGAAATTCAAGTTACTGGTAAGTACGGTTAAAATTACTTTTCAGGATTAGTACTGGGCTGAAAGATGCAGCACTGAGGTCTCTCCTGATAACAGGTGAGTAAATCAGAATTCGTATTTCGGCTGATTTTAGAGGAATATTTGTATGTTTCAAAAATCAACACTTAGAAACTTTTTCAGCAAAAAGCAGGCAATGATATCCTATGGAAGGAAATTCAAGTTACTGGTAAGTACGGTTAAAATTACTTTTCAGGATTAGTACTGGGCTGAAAGATGCAGCACTGAGGTCTCTCCTGATAACAGGTGAGTAAATCGGAATTCGTATTTCGGATGATTTTAGAAGAATATTTGCACAATGGTGAAGGGAGGGGCGGGGCCTGAGGTGACATCTGTGCAAACGCGCCCCGTGGCGCGTTTTAAGTTGGGGGATTAAGTCCCCTTGAATCATGTGGGTCCCTACGGGACCAGCTAGCCCACCAGGAACCTCCAGTATGCGCCAGGGGCTGCGTTGCAGAGACGTGTAGAGAGGCCACACCCCTTTTACACCTCTCTGCAACGCAGCTCTGTGGCGCTTTCTGGATGTACCTGTTGGGCTAGTTGGCCCCCAGAGACCCTCAGGATTGAAGGGGATTTAATTCCCCATCTTAAAACGCGCCATGGGGCCTGTTTGCACACATGTCACCTGAAGCCCCGCCCTCCCTTCACCACTGTGCAAACGCGCCCCGTGGCGCGTTTTAAGTCGGGGGATTAAGTCCCCTTAAATCCTGAGGGTCCCTGGGGTGCAACTAGCCCACCAGCTACCTCCATTAAGCGCCACAGAGCTGCGTTGCAGAGAGGTGTAAAAGGGGCGTGGCCTCTGTACACCTCTATGCAAGGCAGCCCCTGGCGCATACTGGAGGTTCCTGGTGGGCTAGTTGGCCCCAGGGACCCCAGTATTGAACGGGAATTACTTCCCCATCTGCAAACGCGCCAGGGCGCGTTTGCAGAGTGGTGAAGGAAGGGGCGGGGCCTGCGGGCCCGATCGTTTAAAAAAAAAAAAAAATGTTGTCCTCTGAAGGGGAGCACTGTGGCCCCCTTCCTTTTTCCAGTTTTTATGCCCTGGGGACCCCATCCCCCAGGGCCTTACCCCTTTTTTAATTAAATATTTAAAAAACGGGAAGGGGGCCGCGTGGCCCCCTTCCCTGGGCCTGTATTGGCCCCGGGGACCCCATCCCCCGGGGCATGGCCTCGTTTTTTTTTTTCTTTGGAGGGGGCTGCGTGGCCCCCTCCTTAGGCCATTTATGGCCCCGGGGACCCCATCCCCGGGGCCGGCCTTTCCGTTTTTTTTGTTTTTTTTTTTGGGGAGGGGGCCGCGTGGCCCCCTCCCGGGCCACTACTTGCCCCGGGGACCCCATCCCCGGGGCTGGCCTCTCGTTGGGGACTGTGGGGGTCCCCAAACCCCCACAGTCCCGCCGGCTCCCCGTGTCCTACGGGAGCCGGCATTGCTTTACACATGGGGAGCAGCTAACATGCTGCTCCCCATGTGGAAAGCAATGTGCTTTGGATATTGGAAGAGAGAGCAGGTTTCCCTGCTCTCTCTTCCAATATCCAAAGCAGTTTGCTATGGCAGGACGGGAGCCGCGAGGCTCCCGTCCTGCCATAGCAAACTACAGTGTCCCGGGGGTAGGCACCCCGGGACACTGCAGGAGCCGGCCCTGGGGGGTTTAGATTAAGATTTAGATTTAATTTAGATTAAGTCTTGTAATGCTGCACATGCCTCGCAGGTTTAGGACACATGACTACATGTCCCATAATTCCATGGGGAATATTGCCACCTACGCCCTCACCTTCTAAGAATATTAGGATGGTCTGCATCTTGTAAGGTTGTCTTTAAACTACAGTACTGCAGTATCAGTACATGATACATGTGCTGATATTGCTGCCTGTCTAGCCACCATTTTTGCCTCTATCTAGCCCTCATCCTCTATTTCGCCTACATCCTGTTCCCATTGTTCCTTAAGTATCAGAAGGTGGTCTGAGGAGTTGTTTGAGTGTTCTATACAGTGGTTAATTTGTAAAAAAAAGTGGTGGGGCTCTCGTCAGGAGGCAGCTTGCACCAGCCCATTTCTCCTGTTAGCGCTGCATAAAACAGAACCAACTACTAACTATGAAAGTGGGTAGAGGATGTGGCGTAATGGTCAGAGCTTCTGACTTCTGCGCTGAGCAACCAGGTTTGAGTCTCGGCGTCGGCTCAACATCCTGTGATTCTGGGCAAATCAATTCATCTCCACGTGCCTACCATAAAGTAATGTGTCCTTAACTGGTGCTCATGAAAAGCGCCAGTGTTTGATTAAGTGCCGGTGCTGAGCACCGGAAACCACTGACTCAAATTAAGTCCTGGTTCTATATAACCTGAAAATGCTTTTAATTTCTAATTTCTCTTTTGCAAGTTTGGACTCCAAAGTATTAAAGTCTGGTACTGAGTTCAGTTTGTCCCTGTGTCCCTCTAAACAATTCTTGTCACAGACTTGGGACAGGACCCACAAGCTAGGTTTGCTGCCATATTGAGCTCTCCTTTGTCAGGCATCTATGCATGCCCATTTTCTTTAATATGCAGGTCATTTTTCCCCGGTGGACATGTGGATGTTACAGAGGACTTTGAGCATGATAGTCACGTCCATTGGGAGCCTGTATATTTCTTTCAAAGCTGGCCTTATATGCTTACATTTTCCCCTGTTCCGGTCCCTTCTGGCCAACTGATTTTGGAGTCTTTGTTAATCTGTCGGAGAGCTTCTTTGGGAGCCCGGGATAGGTAAGATGAAGTTACAACAGTAGAGGTTTGCCATCACAATGGCTCTTGTTAAGACTTCCTGATTATTGGTTCTGAGGAATTGGTGCATTTTCTGGAGGATGGGGAGTTGTAAATTGATCCACTTGACAACCGATTTGACTTGGGGAACTTGTACTTAAGAGTGAGTGCCTTTGGACTAATACAGAAGTCAACCGGGTAGTAATTGCTGAATGGATGCTCATACTTCCAGTCTCCCTTCCTCCACAGTAACAGACTAGGTGGATGTCCATGCTGCTGATCCGATAGATCGCCAATATTTTTAGCAAATAATGAACTTTCAAGTCCTGGTGCAGAGCCCAGACCCTTAAGCACGCATCTACTTCCATCTCAAGTCTCTCCTGTCCACCCATCCCAAAAGGAGGTGTTTTTCCCCGCACTGTGAATTTCTAAGCCTGCATCTTTTGTTTTTTATGATTTAAGCATAATATGGTATCTTTGTGGTCTCTTTTTAGTCAAGTGACTTACTCATTTTCCTATGGGCTCTTTTTGTGCAGATTCTGGGTTCACAGGTGTGGGGAGGGATGGCACCCTTCCTCCCCTGCCCTTGGCCAAGGCAAAGGCGGCTTTTCAAAGAAAAGCCATGGAAACATCAGAAGGAGATCCTCTTTGAACCCTTTCGCCCTGCCCAATGTGATAAGTGCATGCTAATTGACCCGCTTCTCCATGGCTCACGTTATGCGGGCCATTGATCTCAGATCCGTCTGCCTACTCAGGGGAATAACTTATGGATTAGCCCCTCCACCCTTGGCAAGGGAGGAGGGGAAATTGAAGAATTTAATGCCAATCCTCCTCGGATCCAGTGGCAACAGCCCATCTGCCCCTTTCATAAACACTACATAGACATCAAGGAAAGACTAGAATAACAACAATACTCTCCATCACGTTAGATGTGGTTCCAGGCCATCCTGCATGTGGGAAACCCCCTCTTTAACCAATAATGGAAGCTCTATTGTTAAAATTTGTTCTCTGCCTACTAGCTTGATCTGCAGTAGCAAAAGACTAGGTCCTCTCTAACTGGTGCTGGAGTAGCATGTTATGCACCACAGGGTGAAATATCCGTTATACAGGTGTATTCTATGTCAGCACTGGAGACGAGGATTATGCTTTACTTTCTTCACTTTATTTTGGAAATTATAATGGTAATAAGTCATTTGACTGTTATTCTGCATCCGCCGTTTCCAACGTTTTTTTCTTTAGTGATTGTTATTTTATGAGTTTTATCTAAAATGTTCTCTTTTTTTGTACTTGTTTGTAGAAAGTTAAAATGGAACTGCTGCAACTGAAAAAGCAATTAACCGTAAGTTGCCACCTTCGATCTTTTTTCTCATTAATATAAACATGCAAATAGTTATCAGATTGAGCACACAACTGTATGGTTTCTTTGATGGAAGTGGATGACACAGTGACTTTGGTGGACATAGTGAAGATCATGTAGATTATATGATTGTGACTATCTCTAAATTTATCATTGCTAATTTGGTGACAATTTATGATGGATTGACCTTGCCCTACAAGTGATCCCATAATAATCTTCCACTGACACTATCGGGGTTATGGTACACAGGGTTGATAAGCTGTGGTAAGGAGGAAAGTACTACAACCTGTTATATCCTGAATGTTTTCTTTCTTGAGTGTCTAATTGTGCGTCATCAGTAATGACGCGATTGTGAAATACATCATTACCCCACCTGCCAATTATTTTAAAGTGTTGCATTCTTCATTTGGTTATAAGGCTTGTGATCCTGAAATATCTTAAAAGCTTACTATATATGATACACATCTAATAGGAGTTACAGGCAACTCAACTGCCATTCTTGTTTGAAATTAATATACCCGTTCTAAAAACCATGGAAGAATACACCCAGTACCTTAAAATTAATTATCTCTATTATTCGGTAATGTTGGTTTGTTTTTTGTGTGGTTTTTTTAATAACCAAGCCATAGCTGTACATTTTAAACCAAGTATTGATGAGATGCCAGAGGCTGCATAGCCCAGTTAAGTGAGATGGACTGATTTCCCAAATATTGGTCAAACATTTGGATCAAAAGGATAAATGTTCTAGCAAGAGGAAAGGGCTCCTCTATCGAAATATCACATTTCTTGCTGTGAAGATTTTCAACTTTGAATTTCTACTCCTCTTTTCGACAGTGTGAAACTCCCTCTGAAACACCTCAGACTACCTGATAGAGTCAGGGTTGTTAGTAGGCACTGCTGTAGTTTGTAAAATCTAGTATTGCTATTAGGAGGGGCACTTTTAATTTTTATTTATTTACTCCTCAACATTCAAGGACCCTTTTCAGGCTCCCAGTGTGGGCTGTCCACAGATGACCAAGTCTCAGGGTTGAATTGAAAGACCAAACAGCTACATTCTGAGGTTTTTGGTACAGAGGTAGAGGATCCATTCCATGCTTCCCTCAGGTTAATACACGCCAAATCATTCCAGAAGGTAGCTGCTTCTGAATCCGTTGATCGGGATGTGTTTACCTGCAATGCAGTAATGTTGGAGTCCATGGAAACTTAATCACTTAACTATTTGAAAATAACCCCAGTTGTTTTCTGTACCTCTTGCTGCCCTGCTTCAGTTTCCAGGAGATTTTAGGCCTTCCTTGCCTTCAGATCACCATGAAGATTTTTAGAGGGGCTAATTTGCTTAGAATGCATTTGTAACAGAACTAACATTCTGCTATTAAAAATATTAGGACGCGGGGCGTGGCCAAGACCCGGAGCGAGATGGCTGCCTAAACCTCTAGCTCCGTAGTTTCTGTCCTCCCCACGCTGATCCGCCACATGTATCCGGTTCCCTGAGGTTGGGAAACGCGTGGGAAGACAAGCGGGACGACTTACGCCGCCTCCCATTGCCGAATCCTGCCTGAAAGAGCAATTGTGAATCCCGCAAAGTGTCGGCCTGCCGCAAAGGTAAAGCCGGGGACTCAATTTATCCGTCCGGCCGCTGTGGAGCCCTGCGGCACCGGCCTTGACCGCATATGCGCACTGGGAGCTGAGCGCCCGCCGGGACCCCCTGGATCCCGGACCGGACCTGCGGAGGAGCTCCTGCGGCACCCGGCGGCTCACCGGGGACGACGCTGGAGGCCCGGTACAGCCTGCACGCACCATTTGGGTCGGGGCCTGACGAGGAGGCGCGACCGACCTCGGCCTCTTTTGGACAACTACAGTGCACCGGGAGCGAGGTGAGGTGGCTGGGGGTCCCCGAGGCAGTGAGCGGAGTTGCGGGGCCCTTCCCCCCCACCCCCTCGGTGCCCATCACACTCATGTTGGCCTGCCCGCCTCGTGGGTCGCCGATTTGGGGACGCAGGGCTCGCCCCTCCCCTATCTTCCTGAAGACTCGGTCGTGGCTGACGTTTGTGACCTGTCCCTGCGCAGCCTGGGGCTCAGTGGGCGGCTAACTAAAGGCCCGTACATCCTCTACAATAATCGCACCCCGGAGGGTGGTGAGCCCGGTTCCTGCCGGATTATACCTGGCCGGGTCCCATTGCCTGAATTGCTACTACGCCACAGATTAGACGCCGGCTGCCCGTACTGTGGTGGTGCCGCCCCTTCTCGCTTCCCTACATTGGCTCTTGTGGTGTCTGAGATCCGTGACCTGGGAATTGATACAGTCCTGGAGTGAATTGTGGTTGGGACTTGCGTTGGCGGCAAACGTATCAAGTGGCCCCGAAGTCCACTTGAGCCAGCAATGGAGAGGGGCAAGCTGGCGGGCGCAAAAGGGCCCAAGACGGTGCAATCGAATAAACTTGACCGCTATGCCATCCCTAAAGATATGCTCCAGAGCCGTCAATCGAGGGGTAGCCCTGCTAGTGATCCGGGAGGAGAAGATCAAGAGTTGTCACTTAAAGATGTTATGGACGCAATCTCCGGCATTAAGACTTCCCTGGAACATAAAATGGACACCGTTGCTATTGACGTCAACCTGATCCGAGCTGACCTCACCACGCTTAAAGAAAAAGTCAAACAGGTGGAACTTACTACCTCTAGCCTGGTGGGAGACGTTGCCCAGCTCCAAGGGGAACTTCAGGACATACGCGCTTTTCGTAAATTTACTGAACTCAAACTGGATGACTATGAAGGGCGTCTACGTCGTAATAATCTACGTATATTAGGGGTACTGGAAAAGGCTGAGGGACAGTCTCCCGAACTCTTTGTGGAAGATCTTATACTGCAGCACCTGCGGCCCAAGGGCCTCAGCAAGTTCTTTGTTATCGAGAGGGCACACAGGGTACCCAGAGGTCGCCCCAAGCCGGGGGCTCCCCCGCGTCCGATACTGGCGAGAGTGCTTAACTTCAGGGATAGAGATGTAATTCTTCAAAATGCCAGGACGGGTGCTACCGTCCGCTATGAGAACGCAGACATCTCTTTCTTTCCGGACTTTACACAACGAGTGCAAAAACAGAGAAGATCCTTCCTCGCTGTTAAACAGAAGCTCAGAGATAAGGGACTTAAATACTCAATGTTATTCCCAGCACGCCTTCGTGTGGAAGCGGAGGGAAGAACCTGGTTCTTCGAGCACCCGGAGGAAGCAGCGGACTAGCTTGAATTTCGCACGGACCGTGCCAGGCGTGATGTTGCAGAAGACACTGCCTCCCAGCCCCATGGCTGATAAGACTAGGGTACACACAGTGGCTCTACTGTGAGGACGCTTTCCTGTGGTAGACCGAGACAGGTAACGGGGAGTAGGGTGGCGGATCTTCTAAGGGGTTATTCCCTCCGATGGCCGACACCCAGAGCTGTGTTGCGAGACTCTATCAGGGAACATATAGGTAGTATGTGGGGGGGCAGGGAAGCGGCACGTCACGTCCCTCCACTTTCTACTTTTAGTTTAAATACAGGGCGACAGGCACTCTGCAGAGTTTTACATGGGCAGTTCAGCGCCCAGAGTGCAGGGCAGCAGGGTGGGGGGGGTTGTTGGGATGGGGGTTCATGTTCATATGTTGTCAAGGTTTTCACATCGGTACCTGTAGTTGATAATATGTCAGAGGATGTTGATATCTTTGCGCTAACTAATGGGTACACAGGGGGACAAATCTCTTAAGATATTGAGTTGGAATGTTAATGGTCTTGGGGACAAAATTAAGCGCAGTGTTGTGCTCAATACATTAAACGGCAGGCTCCAGATATTGTCCTAATACAAGAGACACACCTAATCGGAAATTCTTGTAGGGCGATGCACAGATGGGGGTATAAGATGGTGGCCCATGCGGGATTCTCTTCCGGCTCACGGGGCGTAGGTATCATGATGAAGAATTCATTTTCCCTTGCTGTGAGCGCCACTTGGACGGATGATCGGGGCAGGTACACTGGGGTGTCGGGCATGTGGGAGGGACGCCTCATCACACTTATGTCTATATACTTACCACCAGCACTGCAGAATACCACCTTTGCAGACCTGGGCTCTGTCCTACTCACCATTCCAGACGGCCTATTAATCCTTGGGGGTGACTTTAATGCCGTGGCTTCAGGCTTACTGGACCGATATCCTCCGCGGGAGGTGGGGCCTTCTTCACGCTGGCTACCTGACTTTCTCGACGCCTTGGGGTTAGTAGATGGGTGGAGAACGTATCATCCAGATCAAGCACAATACACCTTCCACTCTGGGGCTCACCAAAGTCTCTCCCGCTTAGACTACTGCCTAGTTCCCGCAGCACAAGTCTCCTACATACACGAAATTAGGCACTTAGCGAGGGGCATATCTGACCATTCACCGGTATGGATACACATAGTCCTCCACCAGAATGCAGTGGGGAGACTAGCTCCCATCAACCCATGGTATCTCCAAGATCCAAAAATCCGCAAAGACCTCATCAAAACCGTAGATAACTACTTTTTGGAAAATGAGGGGACTGTGTCCTCGTCTCAGTCATTATGGGAAGCGTTTAAGACTGTAATTCGTGGTCAGGCATTGTCTTTGATTGCTGGAGCTAAGAAAGAGAAACACAAAGAAGTCTCAGATATTGAGGCTGATATTCATAGATTAGAGGGTGACCTGGAGGCGGGAGTGACGCCAGAGAAGCTCCATATGCTGAACCTGAAACAACATGACTACAAGGCCTTGGTGACAGATAGGGCTAAGGCTCTGAGTAGGGAGCGAATGGGCAGGATCTATGACCTGGGAGACAAGGCAGGGAAACTTATAGCATGGCTGGATAAAAAGGAATGGGCGAGCAGGCTGGTTCCGGAACTTCAAGTTGATGGGGGCACCACACTCACAGAGCCGCAGGAAATAGTAGATAGATTCGCCGACCATTTTCGTACTGTCTATACGACTGTCTCCTCGCATACGGAAGTGGACTCCCAAGACTTGTTGCGAGACATTAGGCTCCCCCAACTTAGATTAACAGACCGTACATATCTGGACAGTGACTTAACAACGGATGAGATAGCGTTAGCAATCCGATCCTTAAACTCTGGAAAGGCCCTGGGCCCCAATGGACTTCCCATTGAGCTGTACAAGCTTCGACCCGATAAATTGGCACCATATTTGAAATCTACGTTTGAGGAATCCAGGGAGAACGGGGCGCTGCCCAGAGAACAGAGGTTTGCCACCATAGTCACAATACATAAGGAAGGTAAACCCAAGACTGACTGTGCCTCATACAGGCCCATTTCCCTCCTAAATGCTGAACCCAAAATTTTGGCCAAACTTTTAGCTATCCGCCTGGTTACAGTAGTCAATACTTTGGTCCACCCGGATCAGTCCGGCTTTATGCCTCACAGAAACACGGCCCTGAACTTGCACAGAGTGCATGGAGTGGTTAGTAGAGTGCATACCATCCAAGAGCCAGCTGTGATCGTGTCTTTAGACGCAACCATGGCATTCGACACCATTGAGTGGCCTTATCTCTGGGCAGTGTTGACCAAGATGGGTTTCGGCCCAAAATATATCCAATGGATTCGCCTTTTGTACAGTGAACCCTTGGCTCAGGTAGTGGTCAACAATAAACTATCAGCCACGTTCCAACTCAGTCGGGGAACCCGCCAGGGATGCCCGCTTTCGCCACTCCTCTTTGCCCTCGCTCTGGAGCCACTAGCAGCCTGGATCCGCAGAGACCCAAGGATACGAGGGTTGAGATGGTCCCCTGATTGGGAAGACCGTATCTCACTCTATGCGGATGATATTTTGCTTTACCTTGCCTCCCCTAGGAAATCCCTTATAGTGGTCCTAGACATACTGGCTACATTTGGCAGATTTTCCGGCTTTACTGTCAGCTGGGGTAAATCTCTTTTATACGTCCTCAAAGGGGACCCACCCATCCCGCTGAGGAACTGTCCGATACAGACTACCACTGCTGGTTTTAAGTACTTGGGAATCTTTATCTCCCTTGACCCCTCGCTCCGGTATGCCCAAAATCTCCTCCCACCCTTGCACAGGCTCAGAAGGGACATTGCCCATTGGAAATCACTCCCCCTCTCTCTATTGGGAAGGCCAGCCCTGTTTAAAATGATGTCGTTACCCAGATTCCTTTACGCCCTACAGAACACCCTAGACCCCATCCCTGCGCAATACTTTAAGGAAGTGGAGAGCCTCCAGAGAGACCTGCTGTGGGACGGGAGGCCTCGTATAGCCCTCAACAAGCTGACACTAAACTGGTACGACGGGGGCATTAGCCTTCCCGATATTAAAAAATACTACTGGGCGGCTCACCTGGCAGCCATTAATCAGGGCACCTATGGTCGCCCTGATGATCCGGGCTATGCCATGGATAGATGGCTCCTCCCCGGGGGGAGCTATGGCAGGGCACTATATTCATGGCCTAAACGATACACACTAACAGGCCCCACCAAACATTCCGTCCAAATTTGGCACGACGCCACTAATTCTCTCGGATGGGGTAACAGGTTGACGTTAGCGACTCCGCTTTGGGATTCTGAGAGGCTCGGCAGTTTATGGAGGTCAAAGGGGTTTGATAGGTGGGACCTAATCGGAATCTCGCGTATCAAAGACATTTGGGGGAAGGGTGAGGTCAGGCCCTTTGTCGAGCTGCAGAAGGAGTATGAGTTGGCAGACACTGAATATTTCCGATATGCACAGGTTCTACATGCACTTCATTCTCATCTACCACGGGGTTCCACTCCTCCCGACTCCTCACCACTGGAAGACAGAATACTGGACGGTCACCTATCCGAAAAGACTATTTCCCTAATATATAAGAAACTAATAAACAACATGGAGGACCCCCTCCAATCATTGCGAGAGAAATTGATAAGGGACGGGATTGAGTTGGATGACGAGGACTGGCGAGAGGCGGTGTCCTCCCCTAGAGTGGTTGCCATCCCAGCATGACTTCGATTAGTGCAGCTCAAAATCCTCCACAGGGTGTATATTACAGGTCCCCGTCTGATACGTATGGGGAGAGCAGACGATGGGGCATGCAGGAGGCATTGTAGGCACATGGGGACATTCATGCATATAATTTGGGAGTGTGCTTCCATAAGCTCCTTCTGGAGCAGGGTACACGATATTATCAACACGGTGCTCTCTGCTGGTCTCCACCCTGAGGCGCGGAGATGCTTACTAAACATTTGGGAACCAACTGACCTGAACACTTGCCAGACACAATGGGCCACATTAGGGTTCATGCTTGCGAAAAGGAATATTGCACAGCTATGGGGCGCAGCTCAACCACCCACAATAGAAGCCTGCGAAGGCGATCTCGATTGGTGTATGTATAGGGAGAAGACGGTGTACCTAGCCAGGGGCTGCCCCAAAAAGTGGTCCCGTGTTTGGGGTCCTTGGAATACCTACCGGGGAGACATATGTTCGCCACCTCGCTGTATTGACCATGATGATTCACTTTCCCCATAACATTCCCTTTCCATGTAATGGTGTACCATAATTCCTTCTCTGTCATTGTGGTGCTTGGATGTTTTGATTCCTCTGTAATGTTTTCCTGAACCAATGTATGTTTAATAAAAAGATTTATAAAAAAATATATATATTAGGACGCGCAGAAGCTACAGCCCTTGTTATTTTTTAATGTTGCCATGTTCAGGGTCAATCTGCAGAAAAGCCTCTTGCTCCCACCACATACATTTAGCGCAGAATGGGGAAAACAACATTCTAGCTGAATCAACTTGAGCAGAGAATGTGTCAATTTTGCATATACAGACTGTTAGTTTCGTAAGAAATAAAGCAAGAAGACTAAAATGGTAACTGAGCCCTGAAATCCAGGCCTAGAACACTTATTCTAAGTGAACCATTCTGACAGTTCCATCCAGTGCACAAACGTTGAATATGTTGACAGGCAGCAAGGCCTATAATTCATGCTAAAATTATTAAACATATAGATAAGCATTCATGCACACAAAAGACCTTATAAAAGTTCCTTAAAGAGCCTTCCTCTTCTTCATCCTCCTATGTTATACTCCAGAGGCGCTTGAGGCTCCAGTTTCTTCATTGATACCAAGTGCTACTCTCTCAGTAACTGAAACCTCTGTAGTCATTAGTATTTGAAATGTCTATCTGGACAGAGGTGGTTGGGGAATTGAATGAGGGCCTGGGCTGGGAGGTCCCGCTTACTCCCCGAACATTTCTTCTGGGGGTGACGGAGGGCATAGGCGGTTCTGGGGCGGATAAGGCTTTCTTGGGCACTGCCACAATGGTGGCAAAAAGAGACATAGCGACTAGATGGAAAAACCCCACCCCGCCCTCAATCTCCCAGTGGCGCAAAGGACTGGACTGGTGCACTGAGCAGGAACAGCCGGTGTATGAGGCTCGGGGATGTCCAACTAAATACAAGAGAGTATGGGGCAAATGGCTGGGCCTGTTGGGTTAATGAGAAAAAGAGATGTATGGTGATCTGGTTCCTCACATGGGGTCTCTGATGCATGGGCAATCAAAAGTACGAGAAGAGTGGGTCATTTCGAGTATCCTAAATTATGTAAGCTATGCTTTGTAAAAGATGATACAATGATTTGTCGTGTCTATTGGTTTATCACCTTGTTAAAACTCAGTATAATTGAATATAAAAAAAACTTCATCACAGTTGCTCATTGGCAGCAAGACTTGACATTCTTATCGCAGATTGCTCAAGATGGTCATTTAACGCAAGACCATATGGACACAGACCCCTCAACTGGCTGCACTGAGTGTAGTAGAGAGATGACCTGCTCGCGATCTGAGATCTTGAAAATGCGTTCGACTCAGTTGAGTAGCAGTTTTTTGTTCCAAATATTGAGCTTTCTTTTTGAGATGGGCCGTTAATTTCAGGTCTGGGTAAAATTGCTCTACATTGAGCCCATGGTAGAAGTTGGGGTTAATATGCTAATCTCCAATCTGTTCACTCTGAGCAGGGGCACAAGGCAAGGGTGCCCCCTCACCCAACTTCTGTTTGCCTTGGCAATCAAATCACTGGCATGCTGAGTTAAGGCGGTAAATGATGTATGGTGGCGGGTCGAAAAAGAATGTGAAATGGAGGTTACAATCTCACTACATGCAAAAGACGTTCTTCTGTATGCGGCGTGACCAACTCAGACAATAGGACCAATAGGTCCAAAGCCAGGATGCTGATCATCGACTATGAGACTAAACCTGTAGCCCAGGTCAGCATCCGAGTGGGTTGTGAAGCATTCAGGTGCCTAAGTATAGAGATTACCTAGAGAATGGACACCTTTTTTTTAACGTAACTTGGGTAACATAATGAAGGGACTTCAGGAGGATATGAGGCATTGGAGGAAACTACTGCTTTCCTAAATGGGAAGAGCAGCTATTTTCGAAGTGATATTCTTGCCTTAATTCATATATGTTCTGCAGAATATCCATAAGCTACCCCTGACACCTTTAATTATTTGGAAGAAAAATTGAGAAGCCTACTGTGGGATGGGGTACACCTTGTGTTGCGCTGACCACGCATACATGATGGTCTGTAATGGGGAGTATGGCTGCCTAAATATACAACTGTATTTCTGGGCCTCCAAGCTGCAGGTACTGAATATCTGGGTTCTCCTGCTGCATGTGGAACCAGCATTTACACTAGATAGACCTGAGGGAAAGCACTCCTACCTACACTACATATACGGGGGGAGCTAGAGGTGTTGATGTCAAATGCCCGGAAAGTGTTAATTAAGACCTGGAGGTTAGCAACGGATGCGCTGGTGTAGGGAAATACAGTTACATAGGAGACCCTGCAATGGAAAGGAACTGATGTTCAGATCAAAGGTGCTAGTTCTTACGGTTGGGATCAGGGGGTCCTCATCTGTGGTGTTCATAAGTGGAGCAGTGTATCTCAACCTGTGACTCAGACTACCCTAAGGGAGATTACATGGCAGCTTGGCAAAACCTTGGAAGGGGATTTGCAAGAAAAGACCAGATGTGGTCCTCATACCATGCAGAGTAGACAGACAATTCTGCAGAGTAATCCAAAAAACTCAATTCCTGAAAACGAACATTCCTCTCAGTACAGTAATCATTTACTGCATTAACCATCCACTAATGGTACAAACCCAGCTAGCCTTGAGCAGGGACTGAATTACTTGCACCGTTTGATTAGAAGCCTACCCCGGGTGGTCTAAACGGTTCTCAGAGTTTTGGATGCAATCTTAGCACTTTACTCTCCCTCACAGTCTTTTCTTGAGCTTGGGGCGCGCAATAAAAAACATGAATTTTGAACTTCCAGCCCTCCCCAAATTGCCATGAACAGAAGACCATATACACAGTAGCTTATTAGCTCATGAAAATTGCACTCCATTTCTGCTTAAAGTGACCAAAGACCATGAACCATTGTTTCTTTGGCCGTGCCTGCTGGACGTAGCTTAAGGAGAGGGTGCAATTTATATCATTAAAAACCCACGAAAAAATGAAGGGAAAATCTGTGTTAAGAGAAAGTGTTGGTTCTTTAATTGGATCTCAAAATAACACCTCTTATTTTTATTTTTTTTAAATTGACATTTGTTTAAAAAGAACTCCGTTGAGGTGGCACTGTGGTTGCAAACCTAAACCTTAAAAACATTTAAATTCACCAGTCATGGTGCACTATGCACCCATAACTCCCCACTCCCCCCACCCCCTGTGCACTGCTCATGACTTGATATCACAGACAACTTCACAAAGCACCTCATCAATGACATAACTGATGACATCACATAACCATTGATCACCGAAGCCAATATAGAGCCTTCAGTGTTAATTGTAGGGCATGGGCACCCTGCTCGGATAAGCTTCTGCACCTAGCCAGCGGATGAGCACTGCAATCTCTCAGGGAGAGTATGGTAGAGGCTATGCCCAGTAGGCTTTTGGGTAGAGTTGTTGTGTGCCAGGACATGTCCTGCTTCCGGACCCTGCTTAATAGTATTAGAGTCCATTTCCCTAAAAATAGAAGTGCTCACTGCAGGATCTACGTGAAAGTCCTGGCCAAAGGGCATGCAATGTTCCCAGAGCCTACTTGGTAAAGCTGAATATTGGACTAAATTCGGCAACCCTTTCATTCCATACGGGGCCAGTCTGATTTAGTCCATCCCCAAACAGCCTGCTGGTTGTGGTAGAAGTACAATCCATAAATACATGTGGTTCTGATGGAATGTCCTCAGTTAATTTCAATAGGTGGTTAACAAATTTCCCTATACATATAGATCAATTATTTCCAGACACAAGAGAGTTAAAATACTTCTGTTTTTTATGACTATATCGGTGTTAGAATTACATCCATCATTTTAATGAGCAGTATTAAATCATATGGTTCTCCGTGTGTTTCCAGTGTACGAAAGTGCTTGTGCAAGACGTAAAGTGCATAAAGGGGAACACGGACAGTAAAGATAAAGGAACAATTTCTCTGGGTTCTTGCGGTGGCCTGGCTGCGTGTGTATAATATAGACTGTCTAGTTGGAGTGGTTCTTGGATTTCCTATCCTAAGTCAACTGGAAAAATATGGTACAGGCCAAATATGGGATTCGTGCATTTTCTTGGATCTCATTGTATGGCCAATGGTTAGCTTTATTGTTCTAGCGTACAAAATGCCTCCAGGTCCTCCAGTTCTTTTTCTCCTTCTGAAGCTGTCCTTGCTTTATGCTCTGCTCCCTTCAGGTCACTAAGTCCCCTTTTTCAAACATCTGCATTTGCAGGGGTGGGGCCTCTAGATCTGTTCAGTTCAGTATCACACTTCTTATTTAAGCACACTCTTAACATGCTGCCTCCGCAAGTGCTGTGCGTATTTTGATCTTTTTTTTATCGTCAAACTCAAGAGCCTCGAAGGTTACATGCATCGCCTGCACTAGGCAAAGCATAGAACTCTTCCCATTGCTAAATACCTTATTTGACTTACAGGAAACTAATAACTTTATTCATTCTCATCTACATTGAATATATGCAGCTTTGAGGCAGTGAGTTCAGTTCTCTGCAGGTCCTTGGCTAAGTTGTAGGTGCTTCCAAGGGCTTCTATTGACCACCCTGATTGGTGGGAGGCTCATCAGCTACCGTTAGAGTGGCCAGGCCTCCAATTGTCCAGCCTAGGACTTTGCCAACTTAGATTGCAGATTGGGTTGCTATGAGAGGACAATATCTTTAAATTTTAGCTGATTTGCTCTTTTCTGCCTCAAATCGGACCCACTGTGTGCCCAAGCAGATTTCCCTCCAAATCCACAGCGGAATCCTCACATTGCATTTTGCCATTGACGCATGAAATGGTGTAACAATTTTATACTTATTCACACTGAATCACGTAAGCTCTGTAGTCTATGCAACTTTACTTTTGTCTTCATTAGCACATTGTATCTGGACCTGATCCGGTATTGTTTGCGCAATTGAAAACAAAATTAGTATAAAACAATAATTGTTGCTGCATGATGTTCATAGAGAACAATGATTGCTCATGATCAACAATTATTTCATAATATGATATAACGATCTTGTATCTTTGCCTATTCATTTGTATAGCATCCTTCCCACTTCTGAGCAAGGCTTACGCTTCAGAAAATAAATGCCACTTGAGACTGGGGCAATCCTTCTCCCATTCCCCATTCCTGTAGGAAGCCTATAACTCCTCTCACCTTTTTAGGTTGTACTCTGAAAAGTTTATCCCTTCCAGATATTCCAGATAATGTGGTGTCAATTGTGGGAGAACTCCTGTGACCTCATTATCTCGTTCACCTATTTTATTGTGCAGCAGCTTATGCGCCTTTACTGCTGATACAGTGCTAGACCCCACTTTCTCATGCACACAGCACGATCACTAAGACACTCGACTGAAGAGCAGTTCTAATTCTCTTGATTGGCCCAGGATGAGTAGACCTGAATTCTTTTAAAATACTACATGCAAAGCCTCAGTGGCAACTGAATACCAGGAAATAACCATTACTGACGATAATACTCATTTAACATATATAACTCCCCCAGCAAGGATTTTCCACCAAAAGTGCACCTGCCGACATGACGGAAGCACTTTTGGTGAAAATGCCCTGGTGTAAACGTGGTGCAGTGACAATACAGAGTGTGAGTTGCTGAGGGGCGACGGAGACGATTCCTCTGCGACCCTACAAAATGTAACCGTATTAAAACAGCCTAATACGTCAGTGTCCCTGAACACCCAGGAGATTAACTTCCTGCTTTATGGCCACTGCTTTATAAAGCTAGCCATCTTTATTAAAGAGTAACCTTTAAATTACAAAGAGTCATTTTTTTTTAAATCCAAACTCTCACTTGATTTACTCTTGAACAGACTCTTTAGGAGGCCTGCAGGACAATGATACTTCCCAGTCCTCTACATTCTCTACTTTTACTCAAAACTATCCCAGAATTCCATAATGACACCATAGACTCTTTGAGCGCAATTGGACCTAATGGAGCTGCTACAGTTATTTCAGCATGTGACCTGCGAGAATAATGTGTGATCTTGAATCTATTTGTGCTAATTTGGAGCCTGTGTAGTTTGCGCTGTAATAATGTTTTTTCTGACCAATAATTCTACTTGTTTGCAATTGGTACTTCCCTACATTCAATTCTGCAACTTTAGATCCCACTGAGTTCCGTTGGACTCATGAGTTCTCTCAATGAATCAACACGTAAAGCACAATTACTCTGAGCATGAGTTTTTGGTGGTTTTTATCATCTGGAGCAAAAGCCTCACACTGAGTTGTTGCTAGTCCTGGAACATTCTGCAGTAGCTCATTCTGCACCTGGTAAAATCCTGTAGATTTAACTGTAGGGCTCACGGTTCCAAGAGGCACTACTGGGCCAAAGGCCTTTGTATATCTGTGAGGGGTCCAGCATATGTGAATGGATTTGGCCACATTTTGCTGTGCAGCACGTTTATTAAAGGGTACAGACTCTCAAGGCTGGTAGGTACCATCCTGTAAGTGAAATGCACTTCTGTGGTGATCCAATAGCGTTAAGGAAACATGGTCTTGTTGCAGGTTTGTGGAAGGTAGTAGTTCTTACTTCTCTTTTTATTTTGTAGGATGAAATTATCAAGGTCCGCGCAGAAAACAACTTGGATTTCAACTTGCAGAAGAGCAGAGTAAAAGAAATGGTAAACTTTGATTTCTTTTGTAAAATGAAAACTGGGAATAATTACTGCCTTTTGAAAAAAAATCTTTTTTTTGTTGTTGAGTACTTATGCACCATCTTGTTTAACCCACTGCACTGTTTGCGCAGGTAGCTTTCATGTTCATGGAACTGGCAGCCATTCAGTCCATTGTATTTGAATATTCCATTTATGGGGAGGGCTAACATCCTAGCTGGTTACACAAGTGAGCAATTCGCCATTAACTAATGGAGAATTTGGTGAGTCATTTGGTGTTCCTGAGACTCCTCTCACCTCTTCAACAAGAGAGTGCATAATTTCTGGGAGATTTGTCACTTTGTCCAAATTGGACTGCACTGACATTACAATAAGCAAACTCAGTCGATGACATTGCTTTGTTACATGAGGGGTAACATAGAAGCTAGAAACAAGTTAAACAATTATTTTAGGTGATGTGGTACAGGCTATACATGCAACAACAACAAATCTCTATGAAGTGCACAACCAAGATTATATATACAAACAATCCAAAAAAGTCCTGTCTCTTTCTTATAGATTTTTTATTATGTATTTTTATTTAGATTGATATTTTTTTTGTATCTCAATATGATTTTTTTTTTCGATAACTGAGTTTAAATGAAAAAAAGTTTTTTTTATACAAAATATATATTCAAATGATTCATTTATACAATGTATTAAGGCACAATCATAAAACATACATAAATAAACATACAAAGTGAATACAAACAATTACATAAAAATGTGTTATAATTGTTCCAAATCTGTGTATGTACTAGGAACATCCCTCCATACAGCCGTTCTATAGATATTATCCGATCCATACGAAGAATGTGTCTTTAAATAGAGAACCTTCGCCGTAACCAGCAACAGAGAAAGTTGAGACGGTTTTCCCTGATGAAGGCAATACTGCCAAAACGCGCGTAGTGTTTTTATTTTACCGCCTGCCTTGGAAATCTCTTTGACAATTTACCATCTCCATCTCTATTGTTGTTATTTGACATTGAATAATGCATTTACTTTGTATGGGATGGGGGCGGGCCCCCTGTAGACGGCCCTGTGAAGAGGGGGGCAGAAATTGACTTGGCGGCACATACCGCCATCATTCAGGCAGCTATTCGGGGCACCACCTAGAGCAGATTGAAACAATGGTGGTGGATTTGAGTCTACTACGGGCATATCATAAAAAGCTGGTGGACAGAACTGATAGTGCAAAATCCACATTGGCACAGCTACACCTGACGGTAACGAATCATGAGGTTCAACTGCGTAAACTGCAAAAGGATGTACACTTTCTTATAGCTAAGTTGGAGGACACTGAGGGTCGCTTTGGCACAACAATATTCGCCGGGTGGGGGTGCCCGAGCGTGCGAAGGGGCAATGTGTTAAACTGTTGTGAAACAGTGGTTGGCGAGCACCGTGTTGGAGGGAAATATCTCGAGCCTGTTTACAGTGGAACGGGTGCACCAGGTACCTAGTAAACCCCCAGCACCGGGGACACACCCCAGACCGATTGTTGCCCGCTTATTAAACTTTAGAGACAGAGACAGCATCCTTCAGCGTGCATGCTCACAAGAACCTTGGACAATCGACGACCAACCGGTCAAAATTTATCCAGACTACACAACTGCGATGCAGCGCCAGCGAGAAACCTATCTAACCGTAAAGCGCCACCTGTGCCCTCAACCGGTGTATTCCCGTCTCGCCTCCGTATTTCGACCGCATCTGAATCCCATTTTATTCACACAGCTGGGGAGGTATGGGACTGGTTGGAAAGACGGGGCCACCCACTCCCTGCGGCTCGGAATGCGGACCACTTCTCCGGATGGCAACCACAGGGACGGAGGCGCCGTTCATAGCGCCATTCCAGGGCAACTTCACCATGGTCGAAGTGCAATGTGAAAGGGACAAATTTGTGGCAGCACTGCAGGGAGGTTCTCCTATGCTCAGGCAAAACCGCTGGGAAATGTTGGATAGGGATTTACGACAATCGGCTACTGATACGGCTATCTCTGGAGAGGACACAGAGGAGCCATCCCTTTCGGTGGTTACCCCTATGACTGCAGGTGAGGTTTTGTAATGATCAGGACTTGAGGGTGTATTCGGGGGGGACCTACCCAGACATTGAGGGGGCTGCACAAATTGGTCTGTGCTCATGCCTGTGGGGCTTACCACCCACCCCTTCCCCATTGGACCACATTTAGTTAGACGATTTGAACAGATGGTAATGTATGTTTCATGTTGGGGTGGGCGGCAGGCAACTTGGGCATTTTGGAGGCGGGTGGTTGTACAATCGCGGCACGAGGTAGCTGGGAGGGGTGCGATGGGGAGGTTTGGTGGGCCACTGCAGCGTGTAACGACAACGGAGTGGTGGGGTGTGGGGTGCTAGCTTAGGGGCACCTAGCTAACTCCCAGAGATGCCAAAGACTGAGCTTCCCACCATGAACATAGGCACTTCCTTAAAATTCTATTATGAATGTTAACAGTCTAGGCAGTAAGCTAAAGAGTGGGGCTGTGACACTCCTCAGACCCACTTTGTTGTAAATAACTGTGGATTTCTGGGCAGAGGTCGGTATAAGACCCTGGCCACACCGCAGGCTGTTCCACATGGTCTGGGGCAATGGGGATCCTAGCCAGTCGGTCACTGCCGCTCCAAGTAGTCCAAGCATGGTTCGACCCCCGGGGATGCTGGGTGGCAGTGGAGGGTTGGTAGAATGGGGAGAGCCTGTTTTGGCATCTTGGTATCTTCTCCCAGGACTTCAGGGCGAGGGCCTGAAGAGGATGAGAAATTGGTTCTACGGTGGGTTTTGATAGGCAGGAAGAATGGCGCTCAAGCTAGTTTACGGTATGGTATAAGAGGAAATAAATAGGGTACGGTGCTACCAGGTCAGGGGAAAAACCCGGACAACCCCTGCAATTGTGTGGGTTCGGACCCACACTAATGTTTAATACAAGGTCCTGGGCACACGTGTGAGAAGGTGAATCAAAATTGTCCGTATACACACTGTAATGTCCAATGATGAAATCACAAAGGTCGACACCAATAAATGTTTTTAGTGAATAGTGTTTATACAGATCTTGCAGTATATCAGAGTATGAGTACCAGCCGACACGTGTTTCGTCACCCGGGTAGTAACCCGTGACTCTTCAGGGCTGACTGTAGAATCGGTAGAATAGGTAAATTGGACCTGGACCCCATCGGTACGGATTCCAAAGTCAAAGGACAAAACAAAACGGGCGGGTGCGTCCGTTTGTAAAGGGTCCTGAGTCAGGCTGGAGGTGTGCGATCGCCTCCGTCTCTCTATCCGAATGCGGTTTTGTTTTGTCCTTTGACTTTGAAATCCGTACCTATGGGGTCCAGGTCCAATTTACCTACCCTACCGATTGACCCGCGAAGCCGTACCAACTTACAACTTTAACACGCGCCCGTAACCGGGTTGGAATTATCACCGGTTTAGCGATTATACACAGTACTTAGTATCTACAGTCAGCCCTGAAGAGTCACGGGTTACTACCCGGGTGACGAAACACGTGTCGGCTGGTACTCATACTCTGATATACTGCAAGATCTGTATAAACACTATTCACTAAAAACATTTATTGGTGTCGACCTTTGTGATTTCATCATTGGACATTAGTGTGTATACGGACAATTTTGATTCACCTTCTCACACGTGTGCCCAGGACCTTGTATTAAAGGATGAGAGATTGGAGGCCTGAAATTCCCGACATACTGTTGGTGGTGGGTGGTGACCTTAATCTTACCCTACAGTGGGACTTGGACAGGGTGCTCCACTCAGGGGGCACACCCAGGGATGACACACACCTGCATAGGTTTGTGGAAGCCCTGGTGTTGGCTGGTCTTTGGCAGACTGCCCATCCAGGAGTTAGACAATACTCCCACTCATTCAACACTGCTCGCTCTCTCGCGCTCCTGGACTACTTCTTAGTACCAGTACCCCAACAGGGTAGATTTCGAATTACGACTACACTCCAGAGGGGTATTTAGAACAATTCCCCATTATTTACTGAAATTGGCACCTTGGTGGGTACACCTGTGCTGGCTGGCAGTGGGACACCTGGGAACTGACGGATTGGATTACCTGGCGATACGTACAAGATGTGATAATCAATTACTTTAGATTAAATAGATGTTCAGTGGCCTCGGAGAGGCGACCTATGTGGGGGCCCCAAATCCGGACTTGGCGGACCACCTGTTCTGACTTAGAGAGGAATACAGGCAAAAGCTACACCAAGAGGCCATCACACTTTACAGGGTCAAACAGAAATTGTTGGCCAAAAAGGATGAAGGCCAGAGGTGGATCTCTACGATCCGCACGTTGCACGGAGCACTGGTAGACACAGAGGAGAGCATTGCGCAAACCTTTGCACACTATTTCTGCAATTTATGTGCCTCATGCCTCTCTCCGAAGGCTGTAAAGGACATGCACAAATTTGTGACTGATATTCCAGTTCTGGGGATAAAGAGGTCCGATAGACATTAGTTGGAGAAGTATATTACAGAAGAGTAGTGGAGGCCGTGTCCCAACTGAAAAGTAGGAAATCACTGGGACCAAATGGTTTCCTGTTGGGATTCTTTAAATGTGTTAAAAGTAAGGTTTCACAACCATTGAGGGACATGTTACGCACCTCCAGGAGTCAGGGTGATTAGCCTAGAGACCTCAGACAGGCATATATAGTTCTCATCCATAAATTTGGTAAGGCGCCAACTGACTGCGCCTCATACCAGCCAATATCCCTCCTTAACATTGAAACTAAGGTATTGGCTAAGTTCCTGGCAAACCGCCTAATGCAGGTTATTGACCGCCTTGTGGCCCCTGACCAGTCCAGCTTTATGCCCTAAAGGTCTACGAGGCACAGCCTCCGATGTCTGTTTGGATGCCTGGCTCGTAGACACCAGGTGAGCAAGCCAGCGGTGATCTTGGCACTTGATGCAGAGCAAGCCTTCGACTCCCTGGATCTCATGATCCTCCTGTAAAGGGTGCCTTTTGGACCCTCTTTCCAGGCGTGGGTACGCTTTCTCTACTATAGGCAGACAGCGAAAGTTAGAGTCAATAAGTCGTTATCTGAGGAATTTGCAGTAGGCAGGGATACCCATCAGGGATGCCCTATGTCACTCCTCCTGTTTGCAGTAGCCATGGAACCAATAGCAAACTGGATATGGGGGGATGTGCTGATCGAGGGGACTGCGTTGGGATGGCTGTTGGGAGGATGTCATCTCCCTCTATGATGATGACACCCTGCTTTATCTCGCTGATCCGGATAATTCTCTGGATATTTGGCTTCTTCTCGGATGTTAGAATTAATTGGGGAAAATCAATATTGTTTTCCCTCATCCCTTGGCAGCTCTGAACAGGGCAGTTTGACCCATTGATGTGGGAGGATACGTAGTTTACCTATTTGGGTATATATGCAACCATTGACTCTAACCCAGTCCACTAGAGGAACCTGGGCTGGATCCTGACAGACTTCCGTAGGGACATGGAGCATTGGTGACGACTCCTGCCCTCACGGATAGGGAGGGGCGGCATTATTTAAAATGATCTATCAGCCCAAGTTTCTCTATGCTCTCCAAAATGTGCTGCTCAAGGCCCCCGGCCACTTTAAATCGGTGGAGACCGAGACGAGAAAACTTCCTGCTTCCTACATTGACCAGGCGGACGATGGATGAGGAAATTGGCTTCCTGACTTACACTTCTATTAATGGGCAGCCCAACTTTTGGTGGTCAACTACTGGTCCTTTGCGGACCAGGGAGAGCCCTCTCTGATGGCGTACCGACGAGCAATGGACCCGCGAGGGGAAATATATGGGCGAACTAGGGTTGCATACCTTCCAGAGGCCACTGCAGTGGTGGTTCGGACCTGAAGCGAGCGCTGTGGAGGATGGGCTGGGTGGACAAGCTGACTCTGGAGATACCACTGGGGGAGTCCAGTGCTCCCGCGGAGTTGCGCAGGGTGGAGTGAGATATGCTGGGTATCTCAAAGCTTGGGGACCTGAAAGGGGAGCGGCGATGGCTGACTATTGAGAACTACAGGGGCAGTATGACTTATCTAGGGGACAATTTTTACGTTTTATACAAGTGTGGGTGATCCTTCACTGCCAGATCGACAGTGTCCAAGAGCTAGAGGAGCTTGGAATATAGGGTGTTGGCCTCCCCACTACACAGACATGCAATATTGCAGATTTACGCCACACTCCTGGCACACTGTCAACCCACCCTGCATATGCTGAGGGAGAAATGGGAAGCAGATCTGGGAGTACTGGAGGACGACGAATGGGGGGCTGCATGTCAGTACCCCGGGAAGGTGGCCATCCAGATGGTCTTCCGGCTAGTCCACATAAAGCTTCTACATTTCGACAACTACACACAAACACAATTATATGCAATGGGAGCCATTGACTCAGACCATTGCCGAAGAGGGTGTGGCTAACTGGGTACCCTCATGCGTACCATTTGGAAATTCCCACAACTGCCAGGATTTTGGTCAGGCATACAGAGATGACTTTCCCATTTGGTGGGACCACCTGATGTTCTCCGAAATCTTGATATTGGTGGGGATCTGTGGGGAGGTGACCCTCGACAGATTTACACTGGCCCTGGGCAACACAGCCCCTTGCAGTGGCGAGGTGAGACATACTGAGACGATGGGGGAGCAAAGGTTCCCCGACAATGGAGTGGAGCTCCAACATGGAGTGGTGCAGAGAGGCGGAAGAACCTATCTACCGGGCATGCAGATGTTCCCAAAAACACGTAAAGATATGGAGTCAATGGCGGGAGAGTTTGGAGAGTGAACTGGGCTGCCTGAGACCCAATGCATGTTTCTATTCCATTGACCGAACTCCATGGTTGGACAGAAGGGACTCTAGTTATTGGATGAGGAAGGAGGGGACTGCAGGGCGCTGATGGGGGAGCCGAGATCTACTTTACATTATGTGCCCCAATACCCACATTCAAGACTGTTATTCTCTATTTTAGCAATCGAGCAACCATGCAGTACCCTGGGAAGGAGGGGGGCAATTGTTGTTTGTGTTACTACGCTGTTTCAAAATGTATAATAAAAAGATTCTAAAAAAAAATATCATTGCACGGTTGACTATGCTCTACAATTATTAATTGATGTATTAAATAATAGTGGGTGACATGGAAGAAGGATAGAACAGTGTTGGAAAATGAACCTCTCTGAATGGTTACCCCCAAACTTTTTGCCTTCCTCCTCTTACTTTTTGCTGACTTTGTTTTTGACGGCCTTAGAACTCTGAGCACTTTACCACTGCTAACCAGTGCTAAAGTGCATGTTCTCCCTCCTCTAAACATGGTAACTTTAGCTTGCACTCAATTGGCATATTTAATTTACTTATTAGTCCCTAGTAAAGTGCATTACATGAGCCCAGGGCCTGTAAATTAAATGCTACTAGGGGGCCTGCAGCACTGCTTGTGCCACCCACTTAAGTAGCCCTCTAACCATGTCTTAGGCCTGCCATTGCAGAGCCTGTGTGTGCAGTTACACTGCCACTTCGACCTGGCAAGATAAACCTCTTGCCAGGCCCAAACCTTCCCTTTTTATACATATAAATCACCCCTAAAGTAGGCCCTGTATATCCCGCAGGGTGCAATGTATTTAAAAGGCTGGACATGTACTTTTAAGTTTTACATGTCCTATTGCAAGGCATATCTCTGCCATAGGATAACATTGGGATTACCTTATTATATCTTTATCTTTTAAGTGTAATTCCCAATTGTGAAGTGATAGACATTTCAAGTTGGTGTCCCTGGACTCACAATTTAAAATCACATCTTATGGTGAAGTCGGATTTTAAGTTGCAATTCTGAAAATCCAACTTTTAGAAAGTTGGCATTTACTTACTTTAGCCATTTGGTGCCTGCTACCTGTCTCTGTTGAGCCTGGAGTGGGGGAGAGCTGGACTGTGTGCATTCCCTCTAGAAAGCCACACACAAAGGGAGCTTAAGTGTGTCTTGATGGGCCATCCTGGGAGATGGTATGGAGGACCTGGGCATAGCCTCACACTTACAGCTGACTGGGCTCTGTCCTGTCCACACATAAAGGGCTGCATACCCCCCTGTAGTGAGTCTGGAGCCAGGGCAGGAAGGAAGGACCTCTGTGCACTTCAAAGCCTTCTTTGAAGTCTCCCCCACTTCAAAGGCACAACTGGATATAAGTACTGAACCTCTGACACCATGACTTTAATGCACTTCTGGACCTGTAAAGACTGCCAGTGCTGCTGAAAGTACTGACACTCTGCGGGACTGCTACTTTGCTGGACTCTTGCCTTGCTGAGCTGCCCTGCTGCCTGCTGTTCTTCTGTGTTGGTGAGAAGGACTGGACCTCTAGCGCAGGAGGTGAAATCTTTTGGGCTCTCCCTTGTATCGTATGCGGAGGATACCCAGCTTATTCTTTCACTCTCGGCTAACACAACTCAAGACATGGCAAACTTTAAGAAAGGGATGCTTACTGTTGCTTAGTGGATGAATAACAACTGTTAAAAACTAAATGCTAATAAAACTGAAATCCTTCTGTTAGGAAAACACATCCAGACCTGAGGAGACCACTGGTGGCTGGTCAGCCTTGGTCCCCCTCCCAAGCCTAAACTGGTCATTAAGAATTCAGGAGTATGGATGGACGGCACTTTCTCTTTCGAGGCCCAAGCTAAATCACTGGCAGGTACCTGCTTCGGTCTTTTGAGAAGCCCCAAAACTATCATTGGCTTTTTCGACCCCTAAACTAGGCTGACTATTACTCAATCTCTAATCCTGTCTCGCCTGGACTATTGTAATGTCCTGTACCTAGGTGCTAAGAAATCAGTTACAAAAAGACTGTAGATTGACCAAAATGATGCAGCAAGGCTGCTCTTCTCCCTTACAAAATGTTGTTCCGCCTCTGGGCACCTCCGAAAGCTCCATTGGCTTCCTGTGAATAAATGTGTACATTTCAAAATACTGTGCATTGCCCATAAGATTCTTCACTCCCAAAGTGCTTATATCCTTGCCGGGCTTCATTCACCATATTTGCCATCCAGGCCCTTCTGCTCGGCTGGCTTCAACTTAACCATTGTCCCTCGGATCAAGAGGGTAAGTGCAGGAGGACGCTCCTTCCGAGCTATGGCTCCTGTCCTCTGGAACAAATTGCCTCTTTACCTCAGGAAAACCCATATCCATCTCAGCTTCAGGAAATCATTTAAGATGTGGCTCTTTTCTAATTAGCTTTTCCGTCTTTAGATCTCTTCCTTCGGGGAGAGTATTGTACCTGTACTATGTGCTCTTGGTCTAGCGCTGGAAAGCCCCGTTACTGGGGCAGCTATGCGCTAAACAAGTCCTTTTAACATAACATTTTGAGCTTTTCTAAAACATCTTGTTTGTTATAATGGACATTTTCTTTTCGATCCTGTTGAGGACCACTGCATAGTGGAGACTTTCTTGTGCAAGACATATACAATCTGTCCTTGAGTGTTAAAGACATTTTGTAGCTCTTATGTTTCTCCCGCCATCATCTGGTAAGGTCCACCTCATTGTAGTCTAAACATCCGGTTGTTGGACTCCTCTAAAAAGAAACCTGGCGACCCTGTACTTCTGTTTCTTAAGCAATCCTTGTGGAAATGTAACAACCAGTTGCTGTACCCTATGGAGTAGACAAATGTTTTTAAAACCAGATATTTGAAACTAATCACACTGTGCACGTGGAGAGAGCAAACCCGACCCTCCTTAGAGATCATTTCACCCTTTCATCCTTGTTCCCACCATCTATCAATCCACTCACCCTTCAATCTAATAATCCATCTGTCCCTTCACCTTTCCATCCACCCTCCCATTGCCCCATCCAACCATGCTTTTTTCATCCATCCTTTCTTATATACTTCCATCCTTTCACCCATCAACACATCAAAATATTCATGATCTATCTTTTCACCCATCCATTCATTCACACTTCTAGATCTGTCCAGATTTCCTTCCATTCACCCTTTCACCTGTCAATCCTTTCATTTGTCCATCAGACCTTTCACTCTTCCATCCTATCACCCTTCCATCCATTCATTTTTATTTTTCCATCCTTTCACCTTTTTCCCATCCTTTCTTTCACAACCCCTTTAGTCTTGTCACCCTTTTTAGGTTGCGCCTGGGCAGCGCATGCGCTGCTCTGCGAGCCATGCTGTATGGGAGTATGTACCCTTGCCACTCTCCGCCCATATCTGTCATTGGCTTGTGTCATTGTCCTTCGTAAATGCTGGCTTCTGATTCGTTATTAGGCTTGTTAGTCCTTCCTTAGTACCGCCTTGTTCTCATTTTTAACCTCCTATGAGGACTGGCCCTTTTACTTCGGTTGTTACACAGTAGGTCTTCTTTAGTCTGTAAGCACCATTTTCTTTAATGAGTTTCTCTTACTGCAGGAGGCCAGGAGGATCTCTCGTGCGCAGTTGTGACCACCGGCATGTTTATTTAACTCGTAGCAAACGGGGAGCTCTTCAGGGGCCATGGGAGACAAAAGGGGACAACTCAGGGATGCCTTCAAGCATTTGGAATGCAATAGGTCTCGCATTTGCGAGAGTTTAAGCTATTGGCATTGTAAATGACAATGCCTTTTATTTATGTTTTAAAAACCAAAACATTATTAAAAGGCATTGTCATTTACAATGTGAATAGCTCAAACTCGCGTAGATGCGAGACCTATTGCATTGCAGATACTTGTTCTACTCTTTCCCCTATCTACCAACTTTAGTCTCTCATTCTTATGCTTTCTTTCTTGCCTTTCTTCCATGCTCATTGTTTTTCCACTTGTCCCTCTCCGTATGTGTTTCTCCTGTTTTAATAACTTCTTTTTCTTTGTTTCCTTCATTGTGCATGCCAGCCGACGGCCCACACCATATTTTATAGTATTTTCTAACAGTTTTATTTATGAGCATTTCATCTGCAGACCAACAAACAGAAGAGGCCCGTAAACTAATTGATTTCAAAGTGGGGCCCAGGTACTTTTGGAAACCTTTAGAAATGTAATTGACTTGGAAATCTGCACCCATGCAAGGTCATAAACTTGCAGGCGCAGATTTGCAAAACTGTTTGAGACTCGGCCCAAGAGCTAATCTTTAAAGCTCCTTTTGTAAGTGCATCTTATTAAAGCGGCAGGGTAGAGGGTGGACCCTTTGGATTGGCTAGCCTCGGAGAGCTGCTTGGATGAACTTTGGTGTCAACTGCCCAAGACCCACTGTATATAGGCTACACACTAGCTACCTACTCACTTGCAAGGATATCGGTGCAGTTTTCCCTCTGGCACTTTGCATCAAATACATCTTAAAAACATTTTCCCTTTATTTTACTAATCCTGCACAGGACACCTTTCACCTCACTCGGAGGTTTCCAAAACAAAGGCATCGAGCATGTAAAGTGCATAGTGCTCCGAATTGGTTGTACATTAACATGGTTATCAACACTAAATAAAAGTCCGAAAATAAATATGAATATTTTGTAGCCACAGTATCCCAGATTGTTGAAATAAGAAACACAATTATTTTTAAAAATCATTCATAACTTTGGACTGGAAAGTATAACACATACCTGAGTGAATATTCGTTGCAGTGCAATAATGCACCCTTGTGTCCTGGAACAATTAGGACCGCCTTGCACAGAATTCTTTAGCAGTAACACTGTGTGCAACTGGTGGCCTTTGCTGCAGTTTGTTGCAGGATTTGAACCTTCCTGTCTGTTTCAGAGCGGCCTTCTTTGTCTCTTGTTGTTGTGTCCACTTCTTCTGCTGAACCAATCTGCTCCTCATTGCTTTTGTTGTTAAGAGAAATAATATATTGTTACTCAGAAGGTATATAACCACAGAGTCTTGTGGGGGACAAGAAAGCAGCCAGTGGAAGCCTGAAAATTAACTTCTATTTTATATAGCGCTTCATACCACACTTTTTTTTCAGCTCTGCAAATAAAAGGGTGTTACCATTATCCAATGTAATGGTACTCAATTTACCAATTTCCAAAAGTTGGAGGGATTATTTGGTCTTTGCAGGGTACAAAGTTGTGATCTGCAGATCATCACAGGCTTCAGAAGTCATTGTTCAGCTCACAACACCTGGCTGCCTTCTCCTATTGACGTTTTTAAGGCTCCCCAAGCAGGTAACATAGATTTTCTAAGGCGGAAAAGGTCGCAATGTCCTATCGTATGGGTCCTCTGCCTGACGACTGTACCTAAAGCCCTTTCAGGCTCTGGCTAGAGACCATTAACTAAGAGGGTTTTGGCCACCAAGCCAATGCCTACATATGACCTCTGAAGGAGGAGTTCAGTGAAGCTAAGAGGCATTGATCTCTAGGCATCCCAGAGAAGTTATTTGTGTGAAGAATTCAGAGGTTATCAGGGAACCTTTTTAGATCTGCCCCTTGTGCAGAATCTTTGTCCTAGCCGCAAATCCCACCTGGCTGCATTAAAGTGCTGGGGCCTGTGCAACTAATTCTGCACCCTGCTTGTTCAGTGTACATGTCTCTTATTCCAACTTCTCCTTTGCTTATTGTCAGCATTTGTTTTAGTTTTAATGGTCAGTTTAATAAAGGAGCAATTGTCAGTCTTATATTACAGAATGTCTCAGACAATTCTTTCTGCATTTTGGCAGGATAATGTTTAACATGTTATAAAAAAGGAAAAAAGAAAGACACATTCCATCCCACTTAAAAAAAAGCCTTTACTTTGTGTGTCATAATTACCCATTTATTTTATTGTGATGTAATTGCATTTTGTATAGCGCTTACTATCCTTGATGAGGCATTGAAGCTTGTTGTGATGAGTAGCACGCTACTCTAGAACCCAAGGTCAGTGATGGTTAATCCAGTGATTATTATTATTGGTTATCGGGATTCGTCCTGTCAGTCAGTCACTGATTGACTGACTGATTCACCCTGTGCTCTCATGAAACTGTCCATGTTTTTGCTCTATTTACTTGTGGTAGAGTAGGTTAAAAGGAGTTAGGTGTGATCATTAGTGAGAGTCATGCAGTTGGGCGGTGTGATGAGTAGTTAGGCCATAGGTGGTTAGATAATGTTTCATTGCCAGAGATGGTCACATAGCGGGAGAACTGTGAGGAGACGTATGGCCAATTTTCAGAAATATAGTAGAATGTAAGGTATGCGTCGGAGTCTGATGCATCAAGGGACCATAGGGCACGCAGATGATGGAATGCAAGAAGAGGGAAAGAGAGAAAGCAATCTATGGATTTAGTTTAAGGTCAAGCGTCATGCGGTGTTAAGACTTGAGCATTGAATTTCCAGTTGTGAAGGGGTTTGATTCTTGTCTGAATTGCAAGCTTTGTCTGCCCTGCATCACCTTTGCGATATTCTGCATAAAATGGTGTCCTTTGCAGGCTGTCATCAGATCTTTTTTCACTTTGACTTCCAATAGATACACAATAAGAGTCCTTCTAATGGCTGAGGATCACTGACCTTCAGCTGACCAGGGGCAGGACTGACCGTATTCTTCATTTAATACACATTGTTGCTTCTGTTTGAACTATCTCCTATTGAGCTGCCTATTACTTCCTGATTTTCTGTTTTCTCTCCTCCATGTGCACATGAAATCGAGCATCCAGGTCCCTGTTTTTTTCAAGGTAACCTTGATTTTACAAATACTCAGTAGCTTTTATTCATCTCTCAGAACATTCCCTATTTCCCTGTATTCAACCTGCACCGTCCCTTTTAAAGCTTCTTTTTTGTTAACAAGGGAAATTTAGGTCCTTGAGTCAAACACAAAAGTAACAACATTAGACACAAAACTAGTTTTTTGCTTTGGGTCCCTCATAGATTGCTCAGAAGAGATTTCATGGATCTAAGGATTGTGAAGTGCAGACTCCAGCATCCTAGAGGTCCCAATCTTGGCAAATGCTCAGTGAGAACACATGATACACAGAAGATGGGGTGTAGCTTAAAGGGGGGTGTATGGGGTGGAACACCCCCAGATATTCCTCTGTCAAGTCACAAAATTTCAGCACAGTCGGGTCCTGCTATCGGTCATTACTCTTCTAACAGCAAGTTACTTTTTCTCCTGACTGGGCCCTGGAGGAGGGCGTTAGTATGTGATGCACAGGCAAGGGTTCAGAGCACAGATCTGAATTAAAAGTGGTGTCTGTACCCTGGACCCCTACTGCCTGTTGCTGCTTTTCTGTGTGCCTGTGGTGCCCTGCAGTGACCCGACTCATGCACAGCATCAGAGCCTGCGCTGCTGTCCGGGCTCAGACACTTGGTACCCAGAGCTCCCAAAGCTGAAGTCTGGCCTTCAGGCATTGAAATCAGGATCTGAATGTTAGTGAGTTTAGCTGGCATTCTCGTTCCTGAACTTCCTTCACTTTCACCAAGTTCAGGTCAGGGCAGCAGTCCATTGCCTGATCTCCTAAGGCTCACCCATCCGTCTCTGCAGTGTGACAGTGGCCTCAAGGCCTTTGCCTGTGATGTTCCAAATCGGAGACGCGTAGCACAAACAGGTACAAGTTTACTCACATTTTACTAGCATACAAATTAGTACTTCTTGTAGCGTTTCATGCTATGTCATTCTAAAGCAATGTAAATAATAAATAATCATATATGTCAGCTTAGCCGAATCTTATGGGTTTCACCATCTTTTTAATTCTGTTCACCCACCTGGCAAACAAACTGCCTCCATGAGCTTTAATGGAGTAACACACTTTAAAACCTATATGGCCCTCCAAAAAAGTGTATATTCTCCATTCATTTTAAAGGGCCCATGCTCTTAAATCCCTAACATATAAAAGTATACAAAAATTGATGGATGGAATGCTTGAATTAACCCAAGCCACTGGTAACTACTCGGGCCGCATCCCAATCCTTCATTATTTTGCACACCATGCCCCCTCAGTTTAGACCCAGCTATATGTAAATGAGTCTTGACCCTGCTCCAATGGGAACAGTCCTGCCGGAACTGCCAAGCCTGGTCCTCCCTGAATTGGAACACAAGGAACTCAGGACCGGTATCGCCCTTGTTATGAACTGATTGGCCGTGTATTGCTTGGCTCCAGTGACCGTGTGCACGGGACCCTCGTCTGGGCATACCCGTCCCACTTAGGGCTACATATAAAAGTATGCAAAAGTGATGAATGGAATGCTTGAATTAACCCCAGCCACTGGTATTTACTGGGGCCGCATCCCAATCCATCGTTATTTGGCACACCATACCACCTCAGGTTACACCCAGCTATATGCCAATCAATGTTGACCCTACTCCAATGCGAACAGTCCAGCCTGAACTTCTAAGCTAGGTCCTTCCTGAACCGGAACACTAGCAACCCAGGACTGGTTTTGCCCTTGCCATGGCTTCTTCAGACAGGTATAGTTTCGTGCAGTAAAACAGTGTGCACAGGACCCAGGTCTGGGCATTCCCGTCCCACTTAGGGCAACATTCAAAATTATACAAAAAGTGATGGATGGAGTGCTTGAATTAATCTCAGACAATGGTAATAATTTGTCGGCGCCTCCCAATCCATCATTTAATGTCACTTGTATTTGTGAGTCAAGGGATTGACAGGTATGCTACAGAATGTTCTGATAACTCTGGTTAAGTGATGAAATCCCTTGCTGGTGTCACAGTTATATGTGTAATTTTAAAAGTGGAAAGCTCATGTTAATGCTCTTTTATTTTAAGATTCACAAAATATTAAGCATCATTTTGAGATGTTTCACTGCTGTTTCTGTAACAAGGTAACCTCTCTTTCTTTAAAGCCTGCAACTATTACCAGGGCCACTGGGATTATGCAATGTTGCTGCATTTTCTGCACAATTATGGATTTTCTGCATTTAACACATACTCCATCACCTTCTGCATAATATACAGCTAACCCAAAAAAATGTTTCTAGTTCCGACAGATCAAAAGTTACTAAAAGCGCTACCAAACATATTGCCACCCAGCGTCAGGCCTTTACTCAGGAGAGACAGATCACCTTTTAGTTGCTGATTGCTGTATTTCAGTGTTAAACTGATATTAATGAGGTGAAACCTTTGCTCGTATAGTGTTTACATTTGTAAAAGTGACCTAATATTGAAGTAAACTTGCTTCAAAATGTGCTGCATTATGCCACATAATTTGCCATTTCTTGCCGCATAATTTAGTCAACCCTGCTGCATAATTTGGTTTTTCCATGTTGTATTATTCCAGTGGCCCTGCGTATGACACCTAAGTGCTTCGTGTAGGTGCCCTGGAAGGTCAGTGGCCGCTGTTCCTAGCTCAGGATTTGTTTTAGACACATCCATACACATAGCATTCATCTCCACAAACAAACACACACTCACACACGATAGCCTTAGACTCCCATTGAAAGATTGCCAGAATTTAGTGCAGGTGTACCGGAAGGCCGTAATCTCGGATTACCTCTGGTATCGCCAGACCAAATTCCAACACTCACAAGTTTTCTCACTGGAGAGGGGAATAACTGAACAGACTCAGAAATACTGGGTCCATTGACATTAATTTCCCCTATTCTGGAGAGAAAACTGCTGACATTTTCCACTTGGTCAAAGCAGGCAGAGAGTGTTATCTGGACGGTCAGTTGGAGGAGTAAACATGGGGGGTAGAGTTTGGTTAGGGCAGGTTTCAGCCTGTCTGGGGGAAGCATTGTCTGATTCCCCCTCCCCACATGCTGCTACATGATTGGCCGGGGGCCAGGTTGTGCTGCTGCCCACAGCTCGTGTCTCTGTAGTAGTGAAGACAGGTCTGGTATTTCCTGGCCCGGAATTAGCAGGCCTAGAGTTTTCATGACCCAATAGTTGCAGGCCCAGAGACACTTGTATTTGCGGATGGCGATTTCCATCTGGGGTTATCACTCCATATGAAGTTTCGCCACTAAAATGGAGGGCAGTAGACATAGATATAACCCACTCCCCTTTCAACTTGAAATTGCTATCATTTATAAAGAGCTTGAAGCATCGAAAACTAAAAACAAAAATTTGCTGTCTTTAAGCACTGAGCTTCAGTTAGAATCTCCCAAATCCTTGGAACCCAAGGCAAAAACTGCAAATTCGCTCATGGTCTGTCCTCTCCTTACCCCAGAACTGGTTGAGCGGCACCTTCTTAGCACCAAGGCGGGGTCTCCCCTTGAACCATGCGCACCTAATACTCTCCACATGGTGGCCGGAGTGGTAGCACACACACTTTCAGCTATGATGAATAAAGCCATCTCTTCTAGGTATTACCCGCAGTTGTGGAAGGAGGCAGTAGTGAAGCCACTCCTCAAAAAGCCAAACCTTGACCCTAAGGACCTTAAAAACTACTGCCCTATCTCTTTTATTCCAGTCCCAGCTAAGATCTTGGAGCACACCTTAATAGCCATCTGATGTTTGTGGAAGAGCAGAGTTGGCTGGGCGTGTCACAGTTAGGGTGCCGGAAAAACCACGGGACGGAAACCACTCTGGTGTTGGCCACGGACTGTATTAGGCGGCTAGTGGATTAAGGGCAGGGTGCAGCTTTGATCCCGTTGGATCTATCTGCGGCCTTTGACACCATCTCCCCATCTCTGCTGATTGAACATCTACAGGAAATAGGTATTACAGACAGGGCTCTGGAACTACTGTCCTCCTTCCTCAAAGATAGATCCCAAAGGGTGATGGTGAACCAATTCCAGTCAGATGCGTTCTCCCTGCCATGTGGTGTGCCGCAGGACTCATCTTTGAACCCTCCGCTTTTTAACCTCTGTGTCTCCCCACTTCCTAGGATCATCTGCTCCTATTGGCTACAAGTGGTCTCGTATGCCAACAACTATCGGATCATTGTGTCGATTCCTGAGGACACGGCAGAAACCGCAGCTAACTACAACCACTGTATGACAGCGGGAGCAGGGTGGATGGAAATAAAACTACCTGAAGCTTAATGGGAAGAATAATAAGGTGTTGTTCTTTTGAACTCAAGCCTCCATTTGGAACAACAGCTGGCGGCCTGACACACTAGGCACCTTACCAGCTGCTGCAGAGACAGCCAAGAATCTAGGGGTGATCCTTGACAGGTACTTCACACTAGACTGGCAGGCCAACCGTACCACCTCAAATTGTTTTGGCTTATCAAAATGCTGTAGAAAATCTTTCCTTTCATCCCCCTCTCAGCACGGGAACAAGTTGCCCTTGCATTGGTTATGTCAAGAAATGACTATTGCAATGCCCTTTTTTTTTTTTTGGGATACTAATGACAGTATACAAGCCAAGCTGCAATTACTGCAGAACGCTTTGGCGAGGCTTACCTTGGACATCCCTAAACGGCAGCCGGTGTCCAAGGGATTATTTGATCTGCATTGACTCCCTTTAAAAAACGCATTATGTTCAAGGCCCTCTGCTTAAGGGCCCTTTATCAGGCCAGGCCGGATGGAATCAAGGCGATGTTTCACTGGTACATCCTGGGAAGAAATCTTCACTCTGCTCACCTTAACCTGGTTACAGTGCCCAGAGTCTGGAAGAAGGGATGGGGAGGCAGAGCTTTCTCGCTCACTTCTGCAGGACTCTGGATCTCGCTTCCTACCACCCTGACTTGTATCGAACTGCATTCTCCCTTTGGAAAAGCCTAAGACTTGGCTGATCACCTTATATGGAGATCTCTCAGCACTTTTGCAATTCTGTTATTCTGTTGCTTGGCTAAATCCAACTACTTAGACTACAGCACCTTGACGCCCAGGGGCATTAGCTGCGCTTTATAAATCCTGTTCAAATCAAATTCTCCATCCACTCACTCACATACCTATACAGTCTTTCACCCCTACACTCACCTTTCCATATTTAATTGCCCAACTGTTTATGCACTTACAAATCCGCAAAACCTTACAGAAACCTATGCATCAATTAAGTAAGGGAGTTTACACTGCTCCTGCAAACTGCGCTTTACCGGTTATGTGAGGGAGGAAGCTTCAATGTATGTTGGCTGAGCTTTGCTTGTGACAGGAATCTTGCACTGCCACTGTAGTGCTATAACTTTTCAGTCCGGGAGAGAGGTTTACTGCTGTTACCATGCTGTCACTATTTCATAAGGAAGGGACGCTTGCACTGCTGCTGCCCATCTTGTTCCTGTCATGCGATGAATGGAAGCCTGACCTGCAGATGCCCAGCTCTACCTGTTCTGCGAGAGCCGGAGGCTTGTACTGCTGCTGCTGAACATTTCGTATCTGTTACGTGGGTAATGGAAGTCTGCACTTCTGATGGCCAACCATCTTCTGCGAGGGCTGCTTGCACTGCTGTTGATGTGTTGTACCTGCTCTGTGAGACAGGTAAGCTTGCACTGCAGCTGATTAGCGGTTCTATGGGCATAAGATGCTTCTACTGCTGATTAGGTGCTATATATCTATTCTGTGATGGATGCTTGCACTCCTGGTGGAGTCCTCTACCTAATATGTTAGAGAGTGCGGCTTCCAGCTGCTGTGATATACTTGTTTTGTAAAGGTGGGACGCTTAAACAACTCATGCATATGGTTTATCTGGTTTGTGAGGGAGGGAAACGTGCCGTACAAATGGTGTGCTGTACCTGTTCTGCGAGCAAGGGTAGCCAGTGCTGAAGCTATCCCTTTCATGACTCTGAAGCATTAATCATGCACATTGTGATGCACTTGTCCATTGGTGCCCAAGGGGTGCATCTAGGTTTGGATTCAAAGCAGGTGGTGTTTACTGTGAGCATCCAATGGTTGCCCCTGTCTCTTTTGAAGACCTGAATGTTAAAGGATGTGTGTGGGGAGCATGTGAGACAGATGTGGGCACAACCAAACTGGAATCCATTTTGTGTTTCCGACATTCAAGTGGTACCTAAAATTGAGGGTTGGATAGAGCCCAAAAAGATCAGATGTGAATTGTAGGGCTCTTTCAGGAAATTCAAGGGATCCTTTTTAGTGGGTCAGACTTTGTATGTGCTTAGAGAGTTTGCCCTGCCCTTTTCTGGCCCAATGTTGACTGGAAGTGATACACCGCACAGGTATAACATGGTTAAGTTAAACAGCCTCCTATCTTCTGTACTCTTGTATTTGGTTTGTCTAGACAGGCAACTCCTAGCTTTTCCCCCAGCTTCCAGTGAGCACCTTGCAACAATGACCTTGGCTGGACCCATCTGAGCCAAAAAATGCAAAAGGGCCACTAATGCTCTGAACCCATCTCAAATCTTACTTTTGTAAAACACAGGTACTGTTGGTATAAAGATGGGGCAGACCCTTCCAGCCAGAAAGCCAAGATTTATCTACTGATTGTCCCAACACTCAGTGGTGACTAAGAACCTCCCTGCTGCAGAGTAAGGGTAACTATCACCAACAGTTTACCGACTGCTCAGGCAGGGTATTGGAAGTGCCCTTGTCCAAGGAAAAAGCTACTTAGGAGGAAATGGGCAGTGAAGAAGCCTATGGAGGACAAGTCTAAGATTTTTACTGCACAAGGGAAGTACCAGCCACCCCCGCGAAGTTGAGTCCAGGGAGTCCCAAAGCTCCACTGCAGCATGGACTGAAATGTGCATCCCGCAATTTAAGAGGACCTAGAAACTCCGCTTTACCCTACTTCTTTGACAAAGCTGAGCGCCAAGAAGTATCAAGTCACAGAAGAATCTTGACTGCAGCCCATGGTCACCTTGAAAGAAAAAACAGAGTGCCAACAGAAATCCTACCTTGACGGAGACGGCTCCAAGAAGACCGAGACTCACTGCCACACCTAACTCTCTAATTCCCAAATAGCCTCTTTGAAGGGTATTGACAGTGGACAAGCAGGTTCTTTGGAAGGTATTGACAGTGGACGGCATAGTCCTGGCTATATTCCAGCCCGTCCCCATCCTTTTCAGTTGGGTACACCACATTGTTTGTAGTTGGAAAATTTCATACACACCCCTCTCTAACATTATGGACTAAATTACGCCCCTGCATAGAAGTCCTGAGCTAGAGAATGTGAAGTAGTATATCCTAAGAAGGAAATGACTGAGGGTATCTGATTCTTCCGCTGTGGAGGTTATTGACTGCATAGCTATTAAAACTTTGCACAGATCCAGGCCATTTAATTACATTTTGTGTGTTTAGAGTTGTGACCATTTTTCTGTCTCTGTTTTTCTCATCTGTCTTCCCTTAAGTGACATGGAGATTCTTAGGTGGGACAAATATAGCAGAAATGTATGTGAAAATCCTCACAAGAGGTCTTCTGCAACAATGTAAATTTTGGTGGAACTTCCTGTATCTTTCAGTTAGAAAAAACGTTTTTATTGCATATTTGCTGTGAACAGGAAGAAGAGTTGGTGAGAGGTTGTAGTTGATATTACAAGATGGATATGATGAAGCTAAATTTCTGCATTCTGTAGTTGCCTTCTTAGTGCTCTTTAAAAGGAATCAGAAATTGTGCATTATGGGCTCTGGAGACTAATCTAAAGAAGAGCACATCATAAACTCATAATCATGCAGTAGCATGAGGATTTGTTGCTCGTTGGCCCATGGAAGATACAAAGCTCCACTATAAACTGTAAAACTTGATTCTCTAGCTAAAGACCTCTCCATCATTAAAAATGACCTTGTGATCAAGGCCAATTTAACACTCAATCCCACCCTCAGAAGTGAAAATTCGACTCCCAAACAAAAAAGATCTCCAAAAGTCAGCAATCTCACTGGTCAGACTTCCATACCCTTGAGCCACCTGTTCTATAGTCCCTACTGGGCACTCAAACCCCTATCCTCAATAGAAGTGGAACTACTCAGTGACTCATACAGTTCTAAACCCTCTGAAGTGGATACCAAGCCTACTTCCACAATCCGAGTAATTATTGGCACAGATCAAATCCCCCGACCTATCATTGCGCCTAGACCACCCGCTCAATACACCACCATCAAAACACCACTCTCTACCAATAACAAACCTAGCTCCATAACCTTTATGCTACTAAACTGCAGATCTGCAGTGAAACATGCCACGGAAATTGCTGAGACCATACTTGCGAAAGAAATCAACATTACATTCCTTAAAGAAACCTGACTTAACGAGCACTCACCCGCAACACTAGACTTGTTTGCTCCTACCGGCTACTCCATCATCAGAAGGGATAGACAAGGGCGAATAGGGGGACCGATTGCGTTTATCCACAAAGAGGAAACCCAACTTAACCCCATAGAAACCACAAAGTATTCGACCTTCGAATATCTCGGAGTAGAAGTCAAAACTAAAAGCGTCACCCCCACAAAACTTCACACCATTTATCACCCGCTTGGTGATCGCACACTCTTCGCTGAGGAACTAACTGACCTAATAACTCATTTCTAACTGACTGGCTCCAACGACGTGCTACTCTGTGATTTCAAACTACACTGGAAGACGCCATAATCCATAACCTAAATAACCTACTGGAAATAAACGACCTCAAGCAACTCTATAACAAACAAACCCACAATAAAGGCTCAACTCTTGACGCACTTATTATGAAAAGTGAACTTGTATCCCTTCGCTTCATCTTACCTATCGACTGGTCTGATCACCATCAAATACTGTTCAATCTCAAATCACACCGCACATCCTTCCCAGCACCATCTAGCAAAACCACGCACTGGGTTCGGAACCTCAAGCATATCCCACTGCTGGAACTTGAGTCCAGGATCAGCGCTCAATTACATTCTCAACCCCTCCTTCACATCATTGATGACCTTACCACCCACTATAGCACATCAATACAGATGTTCTTAACCAGGCCACACCACTCAAACTAAAATGATCGAGAAAAATCAAATCCAGATCCTGGATCAGCTCAGACTTTAACAACATAAGAAGATAACTTAGATAAACCGAAAGGTTATTGAGACTGAACCCTTCCCTGGAGCACCACTCACTCCTAAGATCAGAGCGGATCTCCTACTAAAAACACATTTTCAGGGAACAAAACACTTTCTTCCGTAATCAGCTTGACCATTTGAAGAGTGTACCAAGGGAGCTCTTCAACATAATCAAACAGCAATCTACACTTACCTCCCTACAGGAAACAAAAATCACAAATGAACACTGCGAAGAAATAGCTAACTTCCTTGTTGACAAAGTTGTAAAATCCAACAATCTCTGACCCTTGACAATAGTCTGACATCCCAATCCCCCGGCTCCACTGGCTCAATATGGAGATAACCTCCCAAGACTTAACTAAAGACCAAAAGGACCCAAAAAAGCAATATATAGCAAGTAACAAACTCCTTCAACTGAAAAACAATGCTAATTGGACAGACTTCAAACCTGTAACAGAAGGAGAAATTTTCTAAATAATTGCTTACTTGAAACCCACATCACTTATGCCTTCCGCACCACCCTATTACAAAACCTCAACCATATCATCTCTTGGTTGTGGACCAAAATCATCAACGCCTCTTTCTTCCGGCTGCGTACCAGACTCCCTCCAACTCAGCCAAGTCACCCACATTCTAAAAAAGCCTGGGGCGGACACCAACGACCTCAACGACCTCTTACCCATCACCAATCTTCCTTTCCTAGCTAAAATGATGGAAAGGTGTGTCCTACAACAACTCAACTAACACATAAAAGAATTCAACCTTAACGACACGTTCCAATCAAGATTTAGGAAAGGTTGTAGCACGGAGACTGCTATGCTCAATATAACAGATGATAATCACCGTTCCCTAGATGGTGACTCCTGCCTCCTAATCCTACTCAACCTATCGGCGGCATTTAATACAGTACACCACCAAGCACTACTTGAGACACTCAAGAACCGCATTGATATCAATGGCACAGTCTTGAGATGGTTCACGTTCTCTCGTCAACATCGCTCTCAACAGATAAAAATCAACAGCTGTCTCTCGAAGCCCACACCAGTACCGCAAGTTGTACCTCAAGAATCCATCCTTTCTCCAGCCCTATTCAACCTTTTCATGGAACCCCTCACAATTATCCTGAACCAAGCTGGGATCAAGTATCACCTATATGCAGATGACACGCAACTCTACTACAGATTAAGATCACCCAGCGACATCCAACATCTTAATACCACACTAATTATGATACAAAATTGGCTAAACACCAACCACCTTAAGCTGACTCCCAATCAGACTGAATTTCTACTCCTTTCACCTAAAAACAATCATCTACCCATCCAGAATGGCAAAAACGAATTGGATGCGCTAAACTGCCCTGCCACACTGTTCAATTCCATTAAGTCCTTGGGTATTTAACATATCAAAGATGGAACACATCAAAAATATCTAGAGAAAATCAAACCATTTCTTTCCCCTGACGATCTTAAGACGGTAGTACAATTCCTAGTCCTCCTGAAACTTGACTACGCCAATACCATCCTGACAGTATCTTCTAAAAGCCACCTTCCGCCCCTAAGAACAATCCTCAATGCGGCTGCCAGGCTCATCACAGGAATCAAATGGTTTGATCACATCACACCCACCCTAAAAAGTCTCGCCTGGCTTCCCATTGAAGGAAGATGCATATACAAGACAGCCTGTATCATCCACGAAGCCCTACATACTAAAAACCCCATACATCTAGAAACTAAACTATCTAGAGCAGGTAAAGGCTGGTCTCTGAGAAGCTCCAACTCTTTTTCTCATTCCTCCTAAACTTAAAAAGAAATCAACCCAGGCACGCTCCTTCTCTGGAAATGCCCCCAAGATTTGGAAGTCACTCCCAAAGGACCTACGCTGCAGCCTCTCCTTTTCATGCTTTAAACTGGGCCTCAGATCTCTACTACTCAACAACTACTTCGTCAATAATCACTAGTTGATATACGTCTCCCTAAGACCAAACCCTTCTTTGAAAACATAATCCTAATGACTATGCAGACTCGAACCCTGTCCTTTTTACCCCTATAATTCCAACCAAATGCTAGATTGCTGTATATTTCTGTATCCATACTGTTAACTTCATTTACTTTCTGTATTTATCCGTATGAATGTTTTAAACTCCAATTGACTTCATCATGTACTTCTTGTAAACTTCCTCTCAAACTATGTAAAGCGCTCTGATACCCTTGAGTCTAGCCAGCGCTGTATAAAACAAAAAAACAGCCATTGTTCTTTGATTTCTTCGTGCTGTGGGTCATCTATTACATCAGCCGGTGTCCAGTTGTTTATGAGGACCCTCTTGCTTTTAAGCAACAATGTCTGAATGGGGAGTGAGGCTCTGCGGCCTATCAGCTCTTTTTATTCACTCATTTCTGGCTAACCAAGATTAATACCTGTATAAGTGTACTGCACACATCGTATTATTAACTCAGGGAGTCTTAATTGGACATGCACAATGCCTTCGTCAGAGAAATAAATACAAGCTGTGATCCAGCTCCTGAACAATACGTGGAAGAAATCTATTTTTAAGGGAAATTGCCCTTGCTCGCATGTTCTAGTGTGGAGAGGAATAAGTGTGACCGGATGATACATTTCCGGAAATCACTATTTATTTCACAAAGGAGAAATGCTGCTGATACAAACGGAGCAGAGAAGGGCAAGGACATATAGAAGAATAGAAGAGCAAACAAGATGGACAGAACTCAGACACGAGGGGGAAAAGGAAGAAGAGGTGCATGTCGGGAAGGGAGTACATGCTGCTACAGTATGGGACTGGTAGAGTGACGGAAAGGGAGGGTCACGCCTCACCGTAAATTGTCAATGAGGTACACCCCATGACGAAAACACAAATGCTAGGAGGCAGGGTACATTAAAAAAAAGTTCAATACTGAGAATCAATGTTTTGCACATTAAACAGACATGCTAACCCATAAATGACGTTTCAGTTTACTTGAAATTGCACTACAATTTTGTTTTTCTCCTATTTGAATTTGCCTTAAAATATCCTTTCTCATTCTAGTATGCTGATAGCGAAAAGAAGTTGCTGGAAGCAAGAACAGAAATAATAGCATTGGTAAGAATTCACGTTTATTTTGGCAAATGTGTTTGCGTAAGTCACTTTGATTTGGGGTAAACGTTGTATTAAGCATGTATACATGCTGTACTAGATAGCACAATTGGCATCCTATGTGTAGCGAAACATTTGTGACAGGCAAACCTTCAGTTCTGTAGTAAGGGAAAGAGTACACACATTTTATTTTTTTAACATTTTGTTGACTATTTGAGCCCAACCATTAAAAATCTGAATAGAACGTTCATGATTTTTTGCTCATTTTATTGTTCTCAGTTGGACAGTAAATACAGTCAGATAAGTGGTACATGGTGGGTCCGAACTATCAAGCAAACACCACTGGTAGGGTGAGAATTTGAGCTAATTGAATTAATTGGGAGGGGGCCTGATTCACAAAGGTAACTTAAACTTTTGACTGAGTTTACACTTAGGAGTAAGTTTGCTACATTCAGTATTCACAAATTCAAAGTGTAAACTTGCTACAAAAGTCAAAGTTACATGTCTCCAACCCCAGAGTAAAGCAATGGGCCTACTCTTGTGTGGATGGTTGACGGCCCTCCCTAAACACATCCCTGACCCTCCCGACACCTGCCCCTTTTCCCGTCCAGTCCTGTGTGTCCCCCCCACATTTACTACTAAAACCTATAATTGTGGGCGCGGCGAGCCCGCAGTCAGGCCGGAGAACTCTATACACATAATTATAGGTAAAACATACATCTTGAAGTACTACAAAACATAGTACAAAGTGCAGTCTGTGAATGAGGCTCAGAGTGTTTAGTAGTCCAACACAGTAGTCTCGGTGTGGATGTGACATCTTACGATGAATCCCATCCCTTGAATGAGAATCAGTAGTGGATATGGGGGTCCTTTGTGGAGGATGGGGTGATAGTGGAGCCTTGTTGTCAGTTCATTGAGGGGGTTGATGGTCAAGCCTTTCACTGGAACAGCATTTCATTGAACGAATGCTAGCAGTGCGAATGATCTTGCGTCTGATGCAGAAGCGGGTGTGACCGGTTGTTTGATGCTCATCCTCTTACAGGGGGTCATCGCTTATTTGGGTTCGAATGCTAATTTACGTGAATAGACCTTTAATATCTTGCACTAATGGAATGCTTTTGCCTCCTTAAGCACGCTCAGCAAGACCGAGCATTGACTCAAATCAACAGGAAGATTGACACAGAAGTAGCTGGGATGAAAACCATGCAGGAATCCCATAAGCTCGATACTATAAAATATTTAGCAGGTAAAGCCAGTATTATTGTGTTTGTAAGAGCATGTCTGTTGAAAGCTCTTGTTTTTAATATTCATTCAAAGGGCTGATATGGATTATTGTTGATGTGGCACGCTTAATAGTTTTTTCCCCACTGTTGGTAAGTTCCTCATATATTTTTTAAACCTGAAATAAAATTTACTCATGACACACCTTGTTTAATTGTATAAAAAGTACCATTATCATCCCAACCAGCTGCTGGTCAGATGGGTGGAATAGAGGGCATACGGGCACTTTATTGCAGGGGCTATTTAGCCTTTAAGTGAGTTCACTGTGTAAGTTCACCTGCAGCCAGTCTCCTGTGTGTAAGGATAAAGTTTCATATTATTGTTTGGTTGTCTTTGTTGTTCATCCTTCCAAGGTCTTTAAAATGAGTACATTAACGTTTTGAAAAAGTAATACCAGTTTTCAGCATCTGAAGTCTAGTTTGTGGTGTGCGTTAAACAAATGATCACTGTTACTACATGACAGTATGTGTAATTATGGTTTGGGTGTATTTAGACCATACAAGTTAAATAATGCTTATTTATAGAAGGCAATGCTCATTTACAATGTCAGCAAAGTTCAAAAGAAAAGGCGGAAAATAAAGACTTCTTTTTGGAACAATTCACAAGTAAATGGATGGGCTTTTATTGTCGGGCTTTCTTTTCTTGCCATGTTATTTGTTAACATGTAATTGTAGGCCCTTTGAAGGGTTTCAGAAGCCCTCCCTGGGTTTTACAGTACATTGCTTTACTCTGTATTCTCTACCTTCTTATTTGTTACCTGGGAACGGAACTTAATGTACCTGCTGCATGCCACAGTTGCCAACAACTCATTCCTTAGCCACATATTCTTCTTTTTTGTAATGTTTGGTATCTTTTTAATTCCATGGACTATTTACTTCCCCACAGTGGTCTTTTGTGCTACTCTTGTTTATGTTTCAAAGTGTGTTTTCTTCTTCCTCTTTTGTACGACTGTTCCCCTGCAAGTGATTACAATGTGCTATTTGTTCTTTTAACTCCCTTCAACGCTTCAATTTCTTGGTTCTTTTACGGCCAAAGTGTTTCAGATTATTTCCTTAATTTGAGAAAATATCAGTTCATCCACTCAAAAGGTGTGTGTGTGTGTGTGTGTGTGTGTGTGTGTGTGTGTGTGTGTGTGTGTGTGTGTGTGTGTGTGTGTGTGTGTGTGTGTGTGTGTGTGTGTGTGTGTGTGTGTGTGTGTGTGTGTGTGTGTGTGTGTGTGTGTGTGTGTGTGTGTGTGTGTGTGTGTGTGTGTGTGTCCGTGTGTGTGTCCGTGTGTGTGTCCGTGTGTGTGTCCGTCCCCCCCTTAACTGTCTATGTCCCCAGGGCAGCCTTTGTCAGTGTCTTTGTGTCAGGCATTGCCTAGATTGAATGTTTGCTGTCCTCTTATTTTGGGCATGCAACCCTGTTGTCTTCCTCCAACCCACTGAATGCGCCATTGTGCTTGGGAGAAATTCCTATCACTCTTTCTTAAATATGTTTCAGGCAGGTGTGTTATTTTTGGACGAGTGGGCATTTTGTAGTTCTTTGTTGGTGTATTAGTCTATTCACCTTACCCACACCGAAAACTACCTGTGAGGTAATGAGGATTTTTTCAAATGTTTTCGGAAGCCCTATGTAGAAACGTCAAGTACCCATAGAGTTCTTCGTGTGTGAATCACTTTCGAAAACAGCCACAAGGTATAAGCAGTGGGCACAGTTCAGGACTGGGAAGATGCAATATTACTGTAATGACACTGATGTGTAAAGCTTTACTAACTTTAAGTGTATAGGTTTATCATATTGGCCTGATTCGGTGTGTAAGGAAATGCCTCTTTTTGCATGATCACCCCTCAAACCTTTAGACCGGTGCTGCTGGTTTTGCGACTCTGAAAGTGCACTGGGCTTTACCAACTAGGCCCCAGTGCCAGTGGCCCTTTAGGAGACCCTTAAAAAGTGTATGTTTAACTGGTTGACACCCCCTTGGCATAAGTTAACTTACTTATAAGTCCCTACTATATTGTACCAGGTGTTCCCAGGGCTTGTAAATTAAGTGTCCCTCGTGGACTGAAGCACTGGTTGTGCTACCATGAGTGTAACAAAGCAAAGAATGAGACCCACTCTGCATTTGCACACTGGTAGAGCGTTGCCATTTCAACCCTTGGCAAAGCCCAAACCTTCCTTTTTAGGTCTCGCCTACGCAGCGCGCAAGCGCTGGTTTGGAGTGACCTTTTGGAATCGCTCCGAGCTTTTGTTCAAACTCGTGCATGTTTTGCACTGTTTTCTATTGGTACTCGTGCACGTTTGGCGTTTCCCTTGCGGGAGCGAGCAGCGGCGACATCTGTTAGCAATTATCACGCCTGCCGCTGCTCGCTCCCGCAAGCTAAACGCTGCGCGTCGCTGCACTCGCCCGCCGCCGTCACGGACACGCCTTCCAGATTGCCAATCTGCCTACCCCAGTCCCTGCTCTCAGCCGCACTCCCACCACTCCTCCCACTTGTTTATTTTGCGCCGTCACGGACTTTTAAATGAGGCCCGTAGTTTGTAAATATCCCAAAAATTGTAAACTTATATGTTAGTACATTAATGCCTGGCTAATTTGGATTGCCAATGCTTGTTTACTGAAGTGTGCCTCGTAGAACACATAGCAGCTGTTTGCCTCTTCTCTCCAAACAGCAGTTTCTGTAAACATTTCAAATAAACATGCGGCCCCCATTGCTCGGCAGATTGCGTTGTAGAAAGAAGGCTTTTGGAAGGGGGCTGGCTGTTTTCCAAATGCACTTCCACGTCAGATAATTGTTTTTCATACAGGCTTCAGCAAATGCCCTTCCTAAAATTCGAACAAAATTGTGCAAACAGAAATGTTTTGATTGTTGGAGGCCTGTAATTTTCTCCAGCAGTTATTTTACCTGTCTAGGGAAATTAATTGTTTGCAAATGGCAGGCTTTGCAAGAGGGCCTATTTACATCAAACAGTGACAATTGTAAGTGTCCGCTTAGCATCGCTAATAACTAACTTTTCCATTACAAACCTTCAATGAACTTATTTTAAGTGTTTTCTTTATATAAAAAAAAATCTAATTGCCAGAATTATGCCACAAAAAAAGTCTTGTTAAATGTTTAGTCACAAAACAGTACAATACTATACAATCTGCCATAATACAAACAACGGCATGAACATTTATTGGCAACTATTTCTAAAGAAAGTACATACAATTATAACGAAATGGCAATTTGGTACGTTGCTTTCTAAAGCTGTTTTGTGTCAAATTGCAGTATTTTAGCATAGGTGCTATGTGAGTCACTAACTCTAGGACACAGGTTTGCACTCAGTTTTATGGAAGCGGAAACTGGCTCTGCAAACCGCCAGTGAACGCCACTAGCGTTTCTCATGTGTTGTGCCTAGTACGAATAGAGGTGCCAAACAATGCTGTTACCGGTGTACAATACATAGTTGTTCTTACACCTGTGTAGTCGGTCAAATTTTGAAATTTTCCCCATCTGTGAAATCGTCCGACATCCGAAGCTTAGTTAACAAGCATTGGCATAGCCAATAGGTCTCGCCTTTGGGACCTTATAAGTGTTTAGCCATGCAACAGTTAATGTTGTTGCACCAAGGATATTGTGCTGGATAACTAAACACTTATAAGGTCCCAAAGGCGAGACCTATTGGCTATGCCAATGCTTTTTAATATTTATAGGTCACCCCTAAGGAAGGCCTAACGAGCCCTAAAGGCAGAGTGCATTATATTAAAAAGGATGTGTGTTTTGATGACTTTGTGTCCGGACAGTAAAAACTACGCATTGTCCTCTTTACTGTAGTAAGGCTAGTAGCCCCATTGGCGAGTCTGGAGTTACACGCTGACAACTCAGCAGTGCTAACTTCCAAATGGGGCTACTAAATCTGGTACTTCAAGGTATCTAAAGAGTTGTTGCATTTAACCCAACTTGTTGCACAAGTTGAATTTAATGTAACTATTTTACAAATTGCAACTTTAGAAAGTTGCCACTTTGTCTCCCAAGTTTTCCATTAGCTGTTTCTGTTGCAAACCGCTGCTGTCCTCGAGAGGGCCTGCTGCCCTCCTGGGGAGAGGCAAAAATGACTCTCAGGAGTGACCTCCTCCTGACAGGATGAGTGGGTATAAGCCCAAAAGGTGAGTATTAAAGGGGAAGCTACTTTTGAACGGTAAAGGGTAATCACACTAAGGGCCCGATTCCGATGCGGTTAGGAATGGCTCCGACCCTTGGTCGGAGCCATCCTTACCGCATCGGACGTGCCTGTTCGGATTCCTTTCCGACCGAGCCATTCCAATGGGCTTGGTCGGAAAGGAATCGGACTCGGTTTTCCGGATGGCTTCCGACGGGCTCAGAGAGCCCGTCTGCCATCCAGAAACCCTTCAGTACTCTGCCGTCTCTTTCTGGCCGAGGGAGTACGATGGCAGTTTCCCACTGCCTTTCTGTGCCAGCCTTCCGGACACAGAAAGGCAGTGGGAAACTGTTGTTGGGGGGGCCCCCAGCAGGGCCCCCATGGATGCGAGGCCGCTGAATGGTGCCCCCCCTGTTGATCCCTGCACCCGGTGGCAGGCACCTTGGGGTGCCTTCCACTGGGTGCAGGGATGAACTGCACCTCTGCACTTCTGCACCTCTGCACTTAACGATGCGAGCATGCATTCCGTTCGGAATGCATGCTCCCATTGTTAAGTATAGGATTGTAACCAAACCGGGTTCAGTCGTATCCTACTTGCAGGTCTGGAACCAACGACAAGAGGTCGATCGGTTCCAGTTCCTGACCGATGTCAGACGGACTCCGGTCCGTCTGACATCGGAATCGGCCCCAAAGAAGGGTCTACTCTTTCATTTAGGCAGACAGGCTGGCATCTCAGGCAGAGAGGGAAAAGCCGTTGTCAAACTGTTTCAAGGAGAGTACAGCCCACAGGTAGCCACATCTCTGAATAGGCCTAGGAAGCACCCCATCCTCAGAGAAGGTTCTTACCGTGTTGGGAGTGGGCAGTATAGTGCACCTGGGACAGCTAGGTGTCACTTTGCAGGAAGTCATCAGGCGGGAGGAGACCTGGTAGCCCATTGGCTAGTTAGTTGCAACCATCCCCTTGGCTTGTAGCGAGCATAAAAGTGGCATCCCTGGCCCCCAGAGCTCAGATCACGCCTTTTGTGAAGAGAAGACCAAAGAAGGACTGCCTTGTTATTGCCAACCAAAGGAAACCACTAGGAATGCTGTAACCGGAGACCCCTAGACATGCTGTACTTCACCCAGACACTATAGGAGATCAACCCCTGAGGCCACAGGAAGACCCACTGCACCGGTTAGCATCTTCAGCATTCAGTATCCCTTGCAACAGGATCAGCAATCGGGACCACTCCATTGACTTTACTGGCAGTTTGACCTAAGGATTCAGAACTGGACTGGAGATTGCTAAGTCCGACGGGTAACTGTCCCCCTGGACCTGATTGGGCCCTGTGACTGGCTCCCTATAGGAGCTGGCACATCCAAGAGTGCCAATATAGTTGATGTCAAGTTGCTTGTCATGGTTAACCTGAAACCACTATTGCTGTAGATTGGAAAGATTTATTACATCGAGTGAAAAGCATTGATTTATTGTTTCTTTAAAAATTAATATCTTTGGAATCCTCCGGTGAATTTTTGTCTTTCAAGTCTCTATTTAAAGATAAAAATACAACTAAGTTTTATAAATAGGGGTTGGATTTTTCTTGTTTAGCGTTTTTCTTCTTATTTTACTGTTTTAATACTTCTTAATGCTTTACACTTGTTCCTTTGAAAAAGCCTGATTGCTCTGTGCCACAGCTAGCCAGGACTGAGCTAAGGTTTTACAAACAAACCTGACTGGACCTGATTTGTCATTATTGCACGGTGAGGTCCCACATCCACACCATATAATAATCCACATTTCTCACACTGTGGAACCCACTGCAGGGTTTGCAGATCTCTAGCTAGTCTGCGTAGACTCTCAAAGTTCAAACTCGTTTTTACGCTTTAGTTCCTGAAGCACTCCTCTGTTTCTATTTTTGATGCTGTTAAACACACTTTTTGGTAACCATCCTTGGTCCATCACCTTCTACTTCTGAGAATGCGGTTAATTTAAAATGGTCTCTAGGAATGTATCCACCCTCTTGGAATGGATCTTTAGGCAAAGAATAGTAAGTAGGTAAGTAATGTAAATTGAGGACATTCCAGAGATCCTTTATAGTGGGTCAGACTTTTGGGTGTGGAGGAGAGGCGACAGAGGGACCCCTTGAAGCTTGCTAAGGTTGTTTTTCCTCCTTGCCCTTTCTAGCCCAATATTCACTGGAGGACTGCCTCCCACAGGTTGACAGGTAGCTATGTGGGACATCTTCACTCTCTTTGTTTTGGGTAGCTCCTGACAAGAGACTTGCAGCTGCACCCTAGACCTTGCCTCAACCAGTCTGAGCAGAATATGCAAAATGGGCAGACCTGTCAAGTACTGAGTCATGGAGCTGACTGTTGGACTACACAACTACTGTCTGTAACTTTAGTATAAAGATGGACTAGACCTTTCTAGCCAATGTGCCACAACTTCTCTACTGGAATCAGGGGCCCACACCAGTGGCAACTCTTTATTGCGCTGGGGTAGGGGTATTGACTGCCAATCCCCCTTGCCAGAACCTCTGAAAGTCTGGCAGCCTGCCAGGATAAGCTGCCTTGGAGACTGCCTTGAATGAAGGCACTGACTGTCTGCTCAGGAGAAGCATTGAAGGTGTCATTACAAGAGGAAGGTGCTGCCTAGACAAGGAGGACAGCAAACTGGGCAAACTTTGATGGCTGCTGTAGCTATTGGAGTCTCTTGGAAGTGCTTGACATCAAAGGGACTTCCTGGAGACCCCCAAGGTGCTAGAGGGCTATCCCACTACTAGAAGCTAGTGCTTAGAAACGAAAGGCATACGTGGCTGTTGCACCTGACTGAGCTGTGCCTAGAAAAAATACAGCTAGTTTTCAGAAAAGCACATAAGACATCACCTGCCTCACCATCGCAACCAGGTTGGCTCCTAGATTTGTTTGGGATGGAGGGGGTTGTGTGACATTGAAGAAGAACCCAAGGAGAAGGACTCATCCTACTTCAAGCAGCGCAACACCAACACAGCTGCTCTACTGCATGTATTGGCGCTGCCTAGAGGCTCCCTTGACCGAGTGTACGCCTGAGCATCCACCACAGAGGGCAATCAACGTCAACTATACCAAGATGAAGAAGCAGGCAAATCCTGCTCAGTAGGCGTTGCAAGACACACACCACCTGGAGTAGTGAGGTTTCCAATCAACAACAAACTTGATGGCCTGCATGAATAAAGGACAGAAAAGTACTGTGACTTTGTGACTACAAAGGAGGAAAGAATGATCATATTTCTTGGGGGTTTGAAAAAAAATTACTCTTCGACCAGAAGGGTTTACTTTATCACAAGAGCTCCCCAGGGATAGCTCACATGATGATTCCCGCCAAGTGCCAGTGAGCAGCCTGAAAAGGTTCTACAATCGGGAATTACTACTAAAGCTCACATTTCTAGGTGAGGAAATGGCCAAAAAGAACAACTTACTTACCTTCTGTAATGCTTTTTCTGGTGTATTCTCCTCAGCTTATCAATTTTGCCGAGCACCAGACTGGATCCGGAACTTTTTCATAGTAACTGCTACCATGCGCTGGCAGATGGTACCATCGGATTCAGCTGCAACCTCGCTCTGCCTCCTGAACTGACAGCTTTGACCTGTATAGGGATACAACCCCTGTACAATAACATCATTTTTTTACCTTTGAACTCAGAGGGTGCAGATTGCTTATGACAAATTGGAAGAATGACAATGTGCAAAATCTACCTTGTGACCTCTTTAGAACACTGAATGTTTTCTTCACAGAATAGGGAGGATGGAGTGCAGTGAGAAAAACTGCAGTTAGAGTATCTAGCAGAAAGAACGTTATCAGTGGTAAGTAACTTGTTCTTCTGATAGATATTTCTTACTGCAGATTTCTCACCTTTTGAATGGATACCAAAACAGTACCTCCCAAAAAGGTGGAGCATCTGAGGGCTGGATTGACATTAGGAAATCCTGTAGGACCAAGCGGGTGAAATGGCCTGCCTTGTCGAGGCAGTAATGCCTGTTGAGGGTGTGCATGGAGGCCCATATTAGCAACCTGGCAGGTCTCCAACTCCTGAACACCATTTGCCAATGCAGTCATAGTGGCATTGGCCCTGGTGGAATGGGTCTGAATGCCCACAGTAGGCTCCTTTTTGGCAAGGGCATAGCATGTCTTTATGCACAGATGAGCCACCTAGACAAGTCTCACTTCTAAACTATCTTTCCCTTAGTAGAATGGCAAACCCAATAAAATGCTGGTCATCCTCCCAGTTTTATTGTGTGTTTTATGTAAAAGCTAAGAGCTGCTTTTGGGTTCAGTCAGTGAAGCGTCCTCGCCTTAGAGGGGTGAAGCAGAGCGAAAAAAGCAGAGAGATTGATAGAATGTCCCACATCAAAGGGCAATAACACTTTCCACAAAAAGGAAGTGTGAGTTTGCAGCACCAGTTTATCTGGGGGAAAAGGTGGTTATGTAGTGCTTCACTGACAGTGCCTGCAGCTCCCTGACATAACACGTAGAAGTAACTGCAATGAGAAATACCATCTTGATGGTCATTACACTGATCGTAAATGTGCATAGGCCTTCGAGGGCATGTACATTAAGAATGTAAGGACCAAATTAAGGTATAATGAAGGGTGCTGGGAGGACTTGTATGTGAGACCCTTCAAAAAGCGCATCACCTGGTGATATGAATAACTAAGGTTGATCAGACAAAAGTAGAGAGGCTGAAAGGGCCAACAAAAAACCTTAATAGTGCCCACCACAGACTTGCCTTGCTAGAGATTGAACAAATAACAAAACGTTCTACAGTTTGGCCTGCAAAGGGTTAACCGGACAGTCTCCACACTGTGAAGGGAAACCTTTGCATAGGTTGCAGGTCAGATTTTGGCTTGTTGATGGAAAACCCCAGAGATGACAAAAGGGTAACTATCCGGGCCAGAATGGCCGTACCAGGCATAGGGCATTTCCCTGGGAGGCTGGAAGGTTTGGGGGCTGGTTTTGTTATTGGGAGCCAGTTTTGCAGCAGTGCTGCAATATCAGCCCCCATTTACAAAAACAGCAAGTCAGAGTTTCCAGCCTCCAGGGGCCAGGCAGTTCTTCCTCAGGGGCTGACCTGAGAAAATTTCCTGGGCTGCTTTAGGTTCCCAGTCCTGCCCTGGTAACTATTATTGGTAGGTGATCTACAACTGAGTGTGGGTAGGCTGCCTTCAACCGCCAGTTGTTGAGTTACAGGAATACATGTATCTTCAGCTTCTGAAGATAGGCCGTGACTACCACCAGCACCTTTTCACCTTGGTAAGCACCCAAGTGGCAGAGGTGAGACCAAAGTAAGTGTCTTTGTAACGCAGGTCTGGTACATGAAAGTATGTATCCTGCTAGTCCAAGGATTTAGTCCCCTGGTTCCAGGTTGGAACGTAACTGGGCCAAACTCAGCATCTTGAACCAGTACTTTCACAGGAAGGTGTTCAGAAGGTGAAGGAACAGAATCGTCCAAAGCCTTCTATTTTTTTGGCTACCAAAAACAGTTAAAGGGGTAGCACCCCCAATCTTAGGCTGCATTAGCCATTCATGACCAAACGTCCTGCGCAAGTATGGTGGTGAAAAGAAGTGTGGTCTAGGATGCAGCCCGAGTATTTGCCAGTGACTGAGATTAATTCAAGCATTCAATCCATCACTTTTTTGTATTCCTAAGTTCAATGCCCTAAGTGCGACAGCGCTGGGATGCTTCCGGGTAGCCATGCGCTATACAAGTGTCAATTCAATTCAATTCAATTCAATGCCCAGACATTAGTCCTGTGCTCACTGTACATCTGCAACCAAGCTAAACCCTACAGACAAGGCCCAAATATGACTAAAGTGGTCTGGGGGTTTTGTGTTCTGCTTCATTGGGGGCCTGGCCTAGCACTTCAGGCTAGAAGTATTCCTACTGGAGCAGGTCCACGGCTGATTTATATATGGTTGGTTACTCTCTGAGGTGCTATGGTGGGCAAACAATTGATGGTCTAAAATGTGGCTCTCTGAATTTACCAGTAGTTGAGATTAATTCAAGCATTTCATTCATCACTTTTTTGGATTCCTCAGTGCACAAAGATGGAGGCTTGTTTCGCTGAAATCGAATCTTTTTGAAAGATATGCACCACCCACTGGTCTAAAGTTATAGTATGCCAGTTCTGCAGGAAAAAACAAATTCTGCCCCCTACCAGTCAGGCATGACCATGGGAGGGGAATGAAAGTGACTTAGCCCTAGCTGCGGTGTTCTTGCCCTGTGCCACTACCATGTCCTCTTAAGCCGCAAAAGACCTGAGTTAAGCTGTCTTAGGGTTGCTAGACCTGCCTTGGGGCAGTAGGCAAGTCCTTGAGGGCATACAATGAATTTTCAATTATGTTGATGGAAATGGCAAGCCAGAGAGAGTAAAAGTAAAGGGTGTGCCGAAGCATGTCTGTCTGTAAAATTCTCCAAAGCAGAATCCGTCATCTCTGCAAAAAGCCTGAAATCATCAAATGGCATTTAAGGGATGCCTGCACGTAACTGGAAAATCCTATGGTGCACATTCAGGTATGATGCTTGTTCAAAATACTGATGCTTGTAGCGCGACTCACAGTCCATTCTGTCCAGGCTGGCCCTCAAGATATATTTTGGTACGTATTGTTTATCTTGAATGGTCTAAGCAAAGTGTTCCTGAATTTATTTGGGAAGGTTGGCAAAATCTCGCTGGCCACTTTCCGAAATGCATAAGTATGTAATGTCGAATAGGCAGACAGCGTTCAGGTATCTCAGGTCCAAAGTAGCGAAAGAGAAAACCCTGTTCCTGAATTTTATCAATGCTTTTTAATTCTCTTTCTGGCGGCACGGTAGGGAATCCGTTGCTTATAGAAGCTTGAATTAAAAACTCTCTGGCTTTGGGTGCGGAGTCAAAAAAAGGCGGATTTCCAGGTTTGTGGCCTATTATATCTAGCTACTTGCCAACTTAATGAGTTGAACACGACTTGGATCAAGTCGTCATCAAGGTTTTCATCAGGACCTCATTAAAAGGCAGTAAGTGCTCTGAAGCAGCAAGCCCAGGCTGCAAGATTTCTGTCAGTAGGTCTGCGTTGGTGTCTATGGTAGTAGAAAGCATGAGCTACACACGAGTTTTAAAGGATACCATGTCACCAATATAGGAGGCTGGAACAAGAACCTCTTAGAGATTGAGAAGCATCAGTCTAAAAATATAAGGAAGATGCATGCACAAAACCATGAGATCACGATTTAGTAGTGTGGGTACCTATAACAAAAATTCACCAAAGAGAAAAAGTATATAATGAATGAATGTTTTAACTAAGTCTCCACCTTTGATTTACAGCTAGCCAACTGACAAGAATACACAGTATGGTCTGTAAACATGACATGCAAGTATGAATGAAAATTGATAAAATATCAAGCAAAAATAGAGCCGCATTCACAAAAATGAAAATCTTGATTAGGCAGCTTAAGTAGGGATCTATTATTCTTGATGGTCCTGAAGAAAGCCATTTGACCATAAGGCTTTAAATGAGTGGCTGAAACATGTTGACTGCTGTTGATGTAGGAGTCCATAATTACTCCATATACATTGAACCGCCTGTTTTTAATCTTGCCAAAGGATCCATAAAGAATTTGAACATAGTGGATGCCTAAAGGCAATTTTAATCCCAGATCCCACCCCAAGAAAACACAGAACTACCGGACATCTCGCAGTATGGATTCTGCAGCAACCACAGCACGGATATTGCTCTGATTGCAGCAACTGATGACGTCTGGGGAACTAAGACAAAAACTCTCCCCAAAGACCTATATTTCTTTGCAAAAGATTCAATCTTATATGGGTTGAAATTCAGGTGCAAAAACAAAAAGTCTAATACTCAATTGAACTTAGACATCTTTTTATATCAAAATTACTTTTATTTTCCATATTATTAATTTTCTCATTTGTTATAAACAGTATACATCAATTGTCTACTAAGTTCATTTATTAAAAATTACATTACAGAAATAATGATATCATATTAATGGTCCCCCAACCAAAATACCCATCTAACAAAAAAAGAAGAAATCCATTCACTCTTAACAATCGCTCACAATCGTACAAGACACATATACACATGTTGGTATAAAGAACACATAGATATAATACGATTCCAATGGGCAAAATTAATGATCAAGGCCAAACGGTCTGGGCGCACGTTGTCGACGCGCGTTTCGGTGGAATAACACACCGTGAACCACCTTCATCAGGACCTCGCCCAAATTGAGTACTGTGTCACAACAACAAAACAAAACGGGGTACCTAGAAAACAAATAATATATATATACACATCTGAAACAACCCATACTCTGATATCTACTCCCATAAGGACAATTGGTCAGACCATCACTTTGTGCAAAGAAGAAAAAAAAACAAAAAAGAGAAGAAGAAAGAGAGAAAAGGAAAAGAAAAACCTTACATAGTTATTCATAATGGTGTGTGTCTCCACCAGTGCTCAATAAAAGAAGGAAAGAAAAGAAAATAAAAAAAAATATAGACAGTCTAGTGTTGTCAAAGGGTGTCAAAGCTTAGAATTAATGTTTGAATAATCCAAAGTGTCCCATATTATAACATGCCAAGAACCTATATAGGATCCATGCACCAGTGCGCCATACAACGGTGAACAAGTATTCCATTTGGATCCCATAGGGAACTAGTGCCAAGAGACTTACTAAAATCTGTTGTAGATTGCCCTTGTAAATTGCCCTTCCTCCAAGGGGAATAGCTGTCGAGGTAATAGACAGCAATATCTATGACCAGCAACAGCTAGCCATCTCCTATAGAGAAAGGAGATTAGTAAAGATAATGAGATATATAGTATACAATCCCCAAGCAGGCGCATGTAACAAGGATAACCATATAGCTAAAACCTTACCTAATAACTCAAATGATTACAAGCTTCCAGATCAGTCAGTATAGTTAGAGTCCTCTTCGCCAATAATCAAAGTTCTCTAGGGGAGACATATTATATGTTGCTATTGGTTATTTGGCATGTACTCTCTCACTTGTGATTATTGGTAACTAGGGTCTGTGAATTTTTAAGAAGTTAGATACTCACAAAGAAGTATACGTGTAGAACATAGGATCTTGTTCTGCCAAAAACTAAACGCTTCTTAGTCCAAATCATATGGAGGAGAATGTTCCTGTGATGTACATCGCGGTAGGTATTGTAACGTGCATCTACCATGCATATAACTGCAGGGAAAATAAACAGGGAGATCTAAATCAGTAACCCTTTTCCTTCATAAAACATGTCGTCCTATCTTTATACATAGACAGGGGCGACAGCAGAATGTCGTACCTCTGTGATGGTTACTGCTATTGTATATTATTGCAACACTGCCTCTCCTATTGATATTTTTTAAAAAGCGAGAAAAGTTGGCAAAGGGAAACTAGTACGTCTGCAGGCTAAGTATAAAATCTCAAGTATGAATGGAAAATAGAAAAGATATTTATTAAGCTAAATAGCGTGCTAGTCAGCATATTAACACAATTTCTGCACTCTCCAATAACCCATATCTAGTTTTGACTACAAGCAATACCATATGGCTACCATGTAGTCATACAGTGCGGTAAATGCTACAATACAGCTGCTACAATAATGCTACAATGCTACAATACCGCCTCGTTTATCAAGCTAGGCTCTCCCATAATTTATAAATTATGGGAGAGCCTAGCTTGATAAACGAGGCGGTATTGTAGCATTTACCGCACTGTATGACTACATGGTAGCCATATGGTATTGCTTGTAGTCAAAACTAGATATGGGTTATTGGAGAGTGCAGAAATTGTGTTAATATGCTGACTAGCACGCTATTTAGCTTAATAAATATCTTTTTCTATTTTCCATTCATACTTGAGATTTTATACTTAGCCTGCAGACGTACTAGTTTCCCTTTGCCAACTTTTCTCGCTTTAAAAATATCAATAGGAGAGGCAGTGTTGCAATAATATACAATAGCAGTAACCATCACAGTGGTACGACATTCTGCTGTCGCCCCTGTCTATGTATAAAGATAGGACGACATGTTTTATGAAGGAAAAGGGTTACTGATTTAGATCTCCTGTTTATTTTCCCTGCAGTTATATGCATGGTAGATGCACGTTACAATACCTACCGCGATGTACATCACAGGAACATTCTCCTCCATATGATTTGGACTAAGAAGCGTTTAGTTTTTGGCAGAACAAGATCCTATGTTCTACACGTATACTTCTTTGTGAGTATCTAACTTCTTAAAAATTCACAGACCTAGTTACCAATAATCACAAGTAGAGAGTACATGCCAAATAACCAATAGCAACATATAATATGTCTCCCTAGAGAACTTTGATTATTGGCGAAGAGGACTCTAACTATACTGACTGATCTGGAAGCTTGTAATCATTTGAGTTATTAGGTAAGGTTTTAGCTATATGGTTATCCTTGTTACATGCGCCTGCTTGGGGATTGTATACTATATATCTCATTATCTTTACTAATCTCCTTTCTCTATAGGAGATGGCTAGCTGTTGCTGGTCATAGATATTGCTGTCTATTACCTCGACAGCTATTCCCCTTGGAGGAAGGGCAATTTACAAGGGCAATCTACAACAGATTTTAGTAAGTCTCTTGGCACTAGTTCTCTATGGGATCCAAATGGAATACTTGTTCACCGTTGTATGGCGCACTGGTGCATGGATCCTATATAGGTTCTTGGCATGTTATAATATGGGACACTTTGGATTATTCAAACATTAATTCTAAGCTTTGACACCCTTTTTGACAACACTAGACTGTCTATATTTTTTTTTCTTTCTTTTCTTTCCTTCTTTTATTGAGCACTGGTGGAGACACACACCATTATGAATAACTATGTAAGGTTTTTTCTTTTCCTTTTCTCTCTTTCTTCTTCTCTTTTTGTTTTTCTTTCTTCTTTGCACAAAGTGATGGTCTGACCAATTGTCCTTATGGGAGTAGATATCAGAGTATGGGTTGTTTCAGATGTGTATATATATATTATTTGTTTTCTAGGTACCCCGTTTTGTTTTGTTGTTGTGACACAGTACTCAATTTGGGCGAGGTCCTGATGAAGGTGGTTCACGGTGTGTGTTATTCCACCGAAAGCGCGTCGACAACGTGCGCCCAGACCGTTTGGCCTTGATCATTAATTTTGCCCATTGGAATCGTATTATATCTATGTGTTCTTTATACCAACATGTGTATATGTGTCTTGTACGATTGTGAGCGATTGTTAAGAGTGAATGGGTTTTTTCTTCTTTTTTGTTAGATGGGTATTTTGGTTGGGAGACCATTAATATGATATCATTATTTCTGTAATGTAATTTTTAATAAATGAACTTAGTAGACAATTGATGTATACTGTTTATAACAAATGAGAAAATTAATAATATGGAAAATAAAAGTAATTTTGATATAAAAAGATGTCTAAGTTCAATTGAGTATTAGACTTTTTTGTTTTTGCACCTGAATTTCAACCCATATAAGATTGAATCTTTTGCAAAGAAATATAGGTCTTTGGGGAGAGTTTTTGTCTTAGTTGTTCATTTTCCCCTCTTTCTCCCTGACCTTCAAGTAGCATATAGAGGGGGTCCCTTCATTTACTACTGATGACGTCTGGACCATCACGGACAAAGGGGAAACCGCAGCACTCATCCTACTCAACCTCTCTGCAGCCTTTGATACCATTCCCTGCAGCAATATTATCAGTACATGGACCCACCCTGAGCACCACCCTCTCCAACAACTACATGGCGCCACTCGTCCACATCATATAATCCCACAGAATCAACACTGACTTCTAAGCAGACGACATGTAGCTCATCCTCTTCCTCACAAGCAGCAACCACACCACCAGGACCAACTTCACCACTTGCATGTCAAACGTGGCAAACTGGATGAAACAGAACTGCCTTAAACTCAACACGATAAAACAGAAGTCCTGATCTTCGGGAACAAGAGCTCCTCCTGGTGGCCAACATACCTGGGACCCACACCCATCCACATTGACCGCGCCAAGAACCTCTACATCATCTTGGACGACAGACTCATAATGGCCAAACAAGTGAACGCCTCTTCATCCTTCGTATACTCCACAATATATTCCAATGGCTCCCCACTGACACCAGATGCACAGTCACCCAGACTCTCATCACATGCAGACTAGACTATGGCAACACACTCTACACCGGCATTACGAATCAACTCATACAAATGCTCCAGGCTACCCAGACCGCCTCCACCAGACTTATCCTCAACATCCTCCATACGCACACATCACACCCCACCTCAGAGAGTAGCTACCAATCCAGAAGCGATGCCAATTAAAATTGCTCACCCACACATACAAAGTCCTCTACAACGTCGGACCTGCTTACCCTAACCACTGTTTTAACTTCCACCAAACCACCAGACTACTGCACTCAGCCACACTACACCTTGCGTTAATACCCCAGCAAATCTGGAGTATGCTCCTTCGCCTACATTGCAGTCAAATCCTGGAAAAACCTTCCACACCACATCAGGACCTCCCCATCCCTTCTCAAGTTCCTCAAGAAACTGAAGACATGTCTATTCAGCTAGGATCCCGATCGGCCTTCTTGTCTACTCCAGCACCTGTATTCCCCTCAGGCAATAACCGCACTATACAAATCCTTATAAAATAACCGAAAGTTACCTGTTATTTATTAACATTGAGCTCACCCAGGTATATAAGGTGCCCTCTGTCAGGACCCAATGATGACGCATGCCACTAACTAACCCTCGTGCGTGAGGGTCTTTCTAACTAAATAGGGATGCCCCCACTAAATTAATAAGGGAGGCTTTTGAAAAGACTTTAAGTGGGTTCCCTCTCTGGATTTTGAGATATAATAAATAGGAAGTTGAGTGAACTCAAGCTTAACCTTCTCTCCCCCTTCTTGAAATTGGTGTTGGTCTAACACTTTAGCTGCTGTGTGGCCTTTTACCCTGGAAGAGGTACTCAATTGAATAGGGTCCCATGGGGAGTCAAGCTCTGTCCCTGGGGATGTATCTAGACCACTAGCATTCTGGAGATATAAATATAGGTTGGCATCAGTGTATTGAGGGAGAAGTCAATTGCCATCTCCTCGTCATGCCGAATATTTTGGAGCCTTTGAATGATATCAGAATCTGATCAAGGCTTCCAGACAACAAAAATACTAGTATCGAGAGGTTCATCCAAAGTTGGGGTCTGCGGCTTGATAATCTCTAGTCGAGGCATAGCCTGGTGCAGGCCAACAACAACTTAGGATCGGAAACTGGGCATCTGAGTCAGACCTAGGGCTGGCTGCTGGACCGGTACCAGCACGGAGCCCAACAGGGCCAGTTGACACCAGGGTTGGACCTGCTGTCAGAAGTGTGACTTGGGCCCCATTGGCTCTTTGGGGGCTGTAAGCTGCTCTAGAGGGAGCTGTCGTCACCCTGAAAAGATGCAGCATTTTCTCTACAGGCCTGTAACTGATGCAGGGCCGATGTCAGCCTGGGGCACTTAGTCTGTGCCAGCACCAGCTTTTTAACAAGCTCGGAGACAATTGCAGCTGAGTCGGCGCCCCGATTGCACAACTTCTTGTTGGAGTGAGAGTGGCAAGACCATCTTGGACTTCTGACATGACTTGTCCCTCTGCTTCATCTTTGACTTACTAGAAGATGGTGTCCTAATGTGGAACCCAGGACCTTGAGCGAGAGTGTCTCCACAACTTGGAGCGTGATCTACCTTGCTTTTTGTGTTCAGCGACATAAAGCTGTGTCTCCCACTCGCTGATCACCTACAGTGCATCAGGAACCATTTGTTGCATGACGTTGAGTCATGCCTAGGTCCTAAAATCCCCTTGCAGACATTGTGTGGCTCTGTGACCAAATCTGCTTCCTGCAGTAGTGACACGGTTTGAAGTGTGTGCTTTCTAGGGTAACATTTCCATAGCAGACTCTCTTTTGCTGAAAAACACAATTTTGTAATTGGTGAAAACCAACAAAGTTCAGAGCAGTGCTCCTGATCTGCGTCAAAGGGCACAGAAAAGAAGGAACTGACTTTATGGTGCAGGGGTGGCACCTATATTAAGCTCTGTGCAGTCACTCCAGAGGTGGAGCAAGGTCAAAGTGGATCCGATACCACCATCTCCCCGTGTGTGGGAACAATTGCTTTGAAATAGTTTTGGATCCAGTCTGGTGTGTGGAGAAATTCAAAAGGTGAGGAATCTGCAGTTAGAAGTATCCTTTAGAATGTGGAATTACAGTGGAAATAGCGTACCATGTTCCCAATTCCAGAGGCATTTCCCCATTTTTCAGTCCAACTTTCGTGGCAAAGTCAGAATACTGCGGTGTTTGAAACTCCTGAAAATATGACTACCCAAGGAATCAGTCATTTGGTAGCAGAAATACTGATGTGGTATAACCAGCTCCTCATAACGGGGCTAGGAATGATGAATGTCCGTTGTTGGCGTGATAGCTTGAAAAAGCAAATATGAGGTACCGAGTGCTGCACTTGATTAGACTTACATGCTGGCCCACTCAACATTAAGCACTATACTATAAGATGGACAAGGACACAAACATAATTTTCCCCCACTGTGACTACAGCTGCCTTATCAGAGTACGTATTCAATCCACTATCGACCAAAACTATTGGTCCAGGGAGCGAGAAGACAAAACCTCACTAGAGGGACATTGAATGCTCCCCAGAATGCCTCAGTCAAATATGTGTCCATAATTCTCATTTCCACATTGTCTGGTTTAGCTTCAACCCCAAATGCTCTGTCTTCGCAGCCACCAGCCAGGGATGTCAATACTGCTTCCTGGTTGCCCCAGAGGGAAGTTTACACTGGAACTCTATGCATATTCATGTCATTATAGGCCTACGATCTAGATTATGTCTCCAAATAACCTTCTGTAAACAAAAAAAACTAAATTCTGATCCACAACTGCACCCAGAAGACCCTGGCTGATTTGTGAACACATGATAACCCACACTCTGAGAGACCTTTCCTGTGAGAATGGTATGGCATGCCACCATAGTAGAGTCCCAAATCCTGCCTTGCTCCAAGGCATTTGGCACTAATATTTAAATCAACATCTGTTGAAAACGTAATGTGAGATTCAAAATACTGGTGGCATTTTAATTATGGCATTTTATTTATTGATACTAAAAAAGGGGGCAGTGTAAGCAATTCTTAGAAGACTTTGAGAAAGGCCCCTTTTAAAAAGGAACTGTACAGTGGCACATTATCTACGGCATTTTAATTGAGACTTGTTTTACCTTCGAATTTTAAAATACGGGGTAGTGGATGCAATTCTTACAAAATTTCTTAGATATTGTTATTATTATTTTTATATATAATGTAGCATTGTTTTTTGTGATTTGTGTGAAACATCTGATTTCTAATACTAGAAATAGTAAGTCAACCGGAGAGGGTTGGCACTTTTGTAATGTTAACATATATAGGCACTTTAGCAACGGCACTTCAAATTAGGAATTGGAGGAAAAAATCTTCAAAATGCTGCCAAAATATGGTGTGATTACTGTATTGAAATATAATGTATCTTCGATATTATTTTATATTTTACAATGTTTTGTTGTGTCCATGCACAATTTAATGTCTTTTATATACTTCCTGTTTGTAATGATTTTTATTAATCAACAATAAAGTACTTTCTCTATATATACTGGTGGACGAATAAAATTACGACAATAGCTTGGATAGCTGGCCTGTACGCCAAGCAAAAGTAAAAAAGGAGCCGGAGTCTGTATTGTCTTGACCATAAGGTTTCTGTACATACACAGAGCTATGCACAGGAAAATGGGACCCCGGAATACAGTGGTTTACCACCATATACCGTAGCACCCAAAAACCCCAACCCAACTAGCTTAGCATCCCATTAGCACCCAAGTACTAATGTTTGGACAACCCAGAACACGGTATCTTTATCTCAGGACTCACAGAAGCAAGAACACTCTTTCGCCACTCACTCGTACTTGTCCACAAGGTGCGTAGTAAGAGACACTGGATAGGTTAAAATGTTTATTCCAACTTACGTGCTCTAATGTACAGTACACGTGTCAGCACTAATAGCATAATGCATATGACTAATATAAGCAGCATGGTTACAATTCCATAGAATACAAACGGGGAAAGCATTTCAGAGCTCAGTGGATAAACGTATAGATAACATTACCACCCTCCCCTTGCAGTAAGATAGTTTATTATAATAATAGAAGACCTCTGGGCTTTGACTAGCGAACCCCCATACCTCAGTCTCTAGATGCAGAATTACATCAGCAGGACATCATAGCTCTTCTCACTGAAAAGGATTTCTCCAAGTGTGTTAATCGCTAGTAAACCACAGTATTAAAAGCATACCAAATTCTTCATGGCAATTGCACCTAATGTTATGTCTGGGTGCGCGAGACTGGCCATATCAGGAAGAACCAAAATACATTGTTATGCGACCTTGTACATGTTTGTGCAGACTGAGCCCAAAAAGGTGAACAACAGAAAATGCAGACAGTGCAAAAGAACTTGGCACGAGCAAAGGGCGAGGGAGGCCCGGCTCAGTGTAACGTGCGCAAAGAAAAGCAGCATGGCAGCCAGGCCTAGGCCAACATAACAAGGCAGGTAACAATCCACAAGACACCCTCCCCTGGACAGTCCGGCGGCCAGGACAGAGGCCCATCAGAGAAGAAAAATAGACATCGGAGCACAGGGAGCGCCCGAACGGCGAAGGGCAGGTCAATCCATGAAAGTGAAAGTACAGAAGAAAGCCATACCCTCCAAGAGTTCATCATTGGAATCGTCAAAGAACATAGATGCCATCCAATCCATGAGTTCAAAAGAGCAGGAATGCTCCACAGCAAAGGGAGCATCCAGAAGCAATGCGGGACAGCTTGCGTGATAATTGAAACAGCTTCGTTGTAGGAGATCCTGGGCAGCCGCCCAGATATCCCATTGCGCCAAAATCCCCAGTGCAGCCGCACGCGCCATACAGCCAGCGACGGAACAGTCCTGCTCATGGGCCTCTAAGGGACCCATCAACTGAACAAAATCCGGAACAGACAATGACGAATTGGAGAGGCAATAATCCAGAGACCAGGTGAAAGGACAGCGGACACAAGTCATCACAGGTTGCACGCAAGTGAAATACGCAAAGCGAAATGAAAGAGTATATGACACACTCAGTGTCGCCAATGGCAAGACGCCAAAACCGGCCAAAAGGCGCTCACGGAGCAGCTGGAGGCGTTCTGGATCGAGCAGGTCCCATCGGGGAGCAGCCATTGCGCAGAAAGCAAATTAAGAGCAAGACACCAGCCGCTAAAGCGAGGATCAATGGGAAACCGCCAAAGACACTGGAAAATATAGAATGTATGAAAGCCGGGATGACACCAAAAATAGTTTGGAAGGAGGACACCAAGCCCGACCCCACGACCTTAAAAAAGTGTACTAGGCCTTCAGTGTTAGATGCGTTAAAAATACGATGTATTAACTCCCCAAAATGTTGGGGGAGATTAGTGTTTAAAAGGGCCTGTATTTCACCGTGGGTACTCGCCACCTGGAGAATGAATGTCCCCCGGGCGGACGTGAGCATAACTTCCTCGTTTAATAATAGTGCCTGTATTCTGCTCAGTCTATTGAAATCTGCTCAGTCTATTGAAATCTGCTTCCATGGTAGGGATGGAAGGCCAAATAGAGATATCAACCTTGCCATGCGGGGGAGGATAAAGCACATTTCTGCAGCAGACAACTCTGTGCGAAACTGTTACAATGTAAGGAATGCCAGCCTGCAGGCCACAACAGTTTTCGTTATTTAAAAGTAAATAACTACCATTGGAAAGGAGAGTGAAAGTAGGTGAAATAACAGGAGCAGGAATACCTTTCAGCACACAAGCAAGATTAGGAGAGGAAACGCTACATGAGCCATGCAATTTAATGTGTTTACAAATAAGCGAATGACCTATAGTCGAGTCGCAGTACTCCCCCGTGAGAAAGACTTCCTTGCCGTCCCGAAGGCATTTATACATGAAAGGCAAGGACCAGAGTTCATGCAGGAAAGCACTGCCCAATGGCCGGTAACGGCCCACAGGATAATGTTTCATGCACGAGTCAAATTCAAACAGGGAAAATGGTAAAGCTATAACCCCATGGACTAGCCATACAGCAGAATCGAGTTCTGCAACAGAGAACGGCAAAGGATCCACCTTTTCGATATGTAATAGAGTGTAAGTTGCATCCTTCATGGACATAAATTGCTGTTTGTCAGTTAAGTTAAAAGGTAGAAATAAGGCAGAGGTGTTCAAAAAATGCCAAGGCACTTTACCTAACTTAAGCGTCTGTAAAGTCCATGCAAACTGCATAACTGAGCGCAATTGATTCTGACCATGATATAACACAGAAACATCATCTTGTACAATATCGACAACAGAGGACACAATATTCTCTAAAGTGTAAATGCGAGAAGACAGGGTATTAATACTATTGTCAACAACAGCAAGCACCTTTTCCATATTTGCTTGATCTATTTCCCGAAGACGGGAAGCAGCTTCCATTTGTGATAGCTTCCAGAGTTCATTATACGTTTCATAAATGAATCTCTTAGGTCGGGGACCACGAGGTCCCAAAACAAAGTCGGACAGATCAATATTGCCTGTAAGGAGGGACAAATGTTGTTTAACAGAATCAAGGGACGAATGTTGCAGCCATTGTTTGCATAATTTACCAACAGAGTATGTAGTGACAGTACGGGCATCAGTAAACCTCGGATCAGGCCTATTCTGTGTGTAGCTAGCACCAGTATCATGAAAACGCATTTGACATGCATTAGATGATATAGGCCATATTAACCAGGGTGACTGAACCAGCTTAGAAACATTAAACGAATTATTCTGTAACATTGCCTGCAGGGACACAATGGACATATTGAATCGTGAGCTTTCATTTGGAAAACTCGACAGGGATGGTATTGATGGCGTATTCAATTGTTTAGTGGTTGCTAAGCCCCAACATGTAGTCTGATAGATGGAAGCATTTAGGAACATAATTTGGGTAGGGATGAGGCAAGCACGATGCAACGCCTCGGTTCCCTGTACCTGCCATGGCTTGGAGCCCCAAATAGATTTTAAATCCACTGTATTGTCCCAGTACTCATAACCACCCACAGCTAGGGCACTCAGAAAGGAACCTGAATAAAGCAATTTGGTGTGTGTCAACATAATTTTCTGAGTTGATGTGTTATTTAGTCTAAAATAATAGGATGCAGGGTTCGACCGATTAAAATCAGTAAAATAATTAAACTTATTCCGAAGAGTTTGAGAGCTACCTGGCAAGGGGTTTGGACAATGTTCCCATTGGGTGAAGTTAACAGAACTTCGCAGGGCACTGGGCTTATGAAGAAAATGATTACCCCAATGTTGGTAACAATACAAATCGGCATAATTAGCAGAATTCATATATAGATCTTCAGCATTAAAAGATGCATAATATTTTAAATCGGCAAACAATGCTTCAACGGCATGCACATCCCAATCATCAGAATGAATATTATTTTGTACTACATCACCCATTGAAACACGAAGGACATTAGGTACATTAATAATTTCCGTCGGACCATGGATTTGATAGTTCACTGCATCCCATACGATGCCATCAGCAACTGGGAAGGCTGAAATGTTCACAAATGTGTGGTCACGCTTCATGATGTGAGACGAGGAATGAGGAGCCAAAGTTCCAGAAACATAGTCTACAGCAGAGCGTTCAGGTAAATAGTGACCATTGATTAGTAGAAAAAACACTGTGACAAAGCCAATGGACATGAACAAAAATATCAAGAAAAGTACCAACCAGATGTATGTCCAGGGGGAATCAAAAAATTGTCTCGAAACCAGGATATAAAAATACTGAACTTGGATGGAACTTTTGAAGATGTGGAATCCGAATCAAAGGAATAACGAGTCGGGCTTAGTGGCGTTGTTGGTTGATGTGCCACCGATTCTGATGCAGGATAAGTATACTCGTCCTCGTCGATATTGGTGGAGAGTTGGGGATCAATCGTAGTTTCAGGCAAATCAACCATCTCAATTACAGCATCAGCGATCGTTCGTGCAGATGGACTATGAACATATGTCCGATAAATGGCAGGACAAGAGACCGCTGGTGTGACACTATTCAGGATCGGCCAGGCGCTGTAGCTTGACATTTTCAACTGAGATGTATCTGTTCTCTTTTCGACCAGGAAGCGGTGGTAAAATGACTGTACGTGTTCCCTTCAGGCCAAGAACTGGAACCGGTGCACGAAAAGAGGGGCCAAATTCTTTTTGTTTTCAACCTTCTCTCGAACCAGTTCTCCAACTTTCGGAAGCCAGCCGGCTACCGGAATCTGCAACGCAGGATCTATGGCTGAAGGCAAATGTGTAGTTGCAAGTTTGTCTCGGGCTTCTTGTAAGTCCTGTAACATAGCAGAATGGTTATCTACATCAAACTTGGCGGATTGCGCCGCGATGTCTGAACCCTCAAGGTCAGGCACAAACATTCTTATGCCAAAGAGCATTTCGTATGGGGTCCGCCCACCCAGAGGTCTTCTAGGGAGATTATTAAGTGCACGCTGAACGGTATACAAATGGGCCAGCCAGTTCCTGCCAGTACCTAAAACCCTAGCTGTTAAGGATTGCTTTAAGTCACGGTTCATTCGTTCAACGATAGAGTTGCCCTCAGGCCTATATGGAGACGAAAATTTCACCCGCACCCCAAGCGAAGCCATTGCATCCTTGTAAGCCCTAGAGGCAAACGCTGGACCTTGGTCCGAATGGAAGGTGCCGCATGCGAAAATTCCCACAAAGACACGCAAATCCCTGATCACATTTCGGGCGTCAGCACTCCGTTGTGGCCAGACCCAGAGAAACCGTGTGCACGAGTCCACTGCCACTAAGATGTATTTATAAGCAGTGTCTGATGAGAATGGACCGCAGTGATCCAAGTAAACACACCCAAAGGGTCTGTTAGCAATGCAGAGCGGTGTTTGTGGTGGACGTGTTACCGTGGAAGGCTTAATCTGTTGACAAACGTCGCAAGAAAGCACGAAAGCACGGGTGTCTTTATATAACCCACGCCACCAATAACGCTGCTGCAAGATGGAAACCGTAGCTGACACACCTGCATGAGCAGAGGCCATGCCTTCGTGTGCAGCTGATATCAAGGCACTCCTGCGGTCTGCGTTGGGGATCAGCCGATCTCCAACGTCAGGTATAGTTACATAAGGAACCTGATCGGGACTTAATGTGTAAGAATACTTGGAAGGAAAACCTGTAGGGTAATTATTACCTTCCTTGGTTGCAGCAATAGCTGCTAATATAACAGGGTCTATTTTAGACATGGACCTGGTAACCGCTGCTACTGAACACGTGACTACTGCTGAACGGGCAGCTTCATCTGCCAGTTCGTTACCAATAGCGTGTGCGCCCACCCGCTGATGGCCTAAGGTGTGAACCACCTGTGTGAGAGGCAGACGTTGTTGCAATTCTGCCACTCGAACCCAAAGCATTTTATGCTTAATTGTGCTCCCCTTTGCGTCCTTGTAGTCGTTTTCGACCAGAAAAACAGATTGTCATTGTAAGATTGTACACAGTAAAAAGAATCACATACAATAAGAGTGGTCTCATCCTGTGAAGCGAACTCAAGCGCAAGTAGCAATGCATGCAGCTCGGCCAATTGTGCGGTACTATCTCCAAGTGTGCGAGTATGCACTACAGAGGATTTGAACTTTCCATCTACAAAGGAACCCGCAACAATTGCACATGCAGCTGAATAAGCGTGCTTGGACCCAGTGGCCGGTTGCGCCGAACCATCGGTGTAGATCACACATTTGTAATCCTCAAGCGGTAGTAAAAACAAAGGAGGAGGATGAACGAATTCATACTGCAAAAACTCCTGTGTCTGAAGAGAAGAATCAAAAACAAAAGTGACGTCCGAAGACGTCAAAGATGTAGCCCATTGTATCCAACGGGGATGCATTGCTTTTGAGTTCGGTACACTTGCCTTCGTTACTGCCTCCAGGGCAGGACAGGGTGTTACCACCAGAATCCGCTTTCCTGTGCTAGTGCGCGTTCTTTCAGAATCGCCATTTGCATTGCAGTTAGAACTTTTTCGACAGATGTAAAGCGCAATTCAGCGGAAGTGTACAGATGTGACTTGTATGCGATGGGTACTGTATCACCTTCATTAAAGGTTAAATAGGTGAATCCCACCGCCCCCGGAATTATTCTAATCACCAGGTTTGTGTGGTTATCACGAGTCAAAAGATATTTAGACTCCAAAAGGTCTGTCTGCAAAGACTGCAGAATTGAGGTATGCTCAGGCAGCCAGCAAGACCTTGAATAACTAGGTTGTATCAAAGCATACAAAGGCTTGATACGCTGGGCATATTCGGGAATGTAAGTACGCCCGAAATTCAAGAAACCCAGCAAAGACTGAAGTTTCTTCACAGTATTTGGGGGCACAAATGTGCACATTTTTCCAAGAAATGGGGGCTAAGCCCTTACCTTCGTTGTTGAGCTCATAGCCCAAGAACAGAACGGTAAATTCAGCAATGTGTGACTTAGCAAAGTTAAATTTGTAACCCTGCTCCGCAAATTCAAGAATAATGCGGTCCACACGGGACAGATGCTGATATAACTCGTCGTCTGTCAGATAGATGTCATCTACGTACGAACATGCGTCTTGATCAATGTCATTTAACAAAGAAACAACACGGGCGGCGAATATACCCGGACTATTTTTATAGCCCATGGGTAAACGCCGGAACTGGAATAATTTACCACCGGATGTGAATGCGGTCCATTGACCACTCTCCGGGGCTAGGTTGTGCGTGTAGAAACCGTTTGAAAGGTCAAGTGTCGTTTTGTATTTTTTACGAACAAGACTGTCTACAAGCGCAGAACTGTGTGTATTTTGCACCGCAAAGTTCCGACAATGAGTATTTAAATGCCGGTAATCCAAAACTAAGCGGTACGATCCATCGGGTTTAGAAACCACGAAAAGGGGATTGTTCATAGGTGATACGCATGGTTCAATTACTCCCTGATATTCCAACTGTGTCAGAATTTCGGAGACGGGGCCTTTTGCCTGCCGTTTGATGGGATATTGGGGTTGTGGCTGCGGTAGTGACCGCAAAGGTATTGCATGAGGAGGTGATTCTTCATCCCATCCCACATGGTTGCGGTATAACGCTGGTGCCAGGTACACAGCCCACTCAGCTGCAAGTGCTTCAGCTTTGTCTTTTGGGACATGCCGTGAAAAGCTCGGAAGGATTACCTCCTCTCCTTTATGTGCAGCTAAAACGAATGGGGGTGGCCAATCCACCTCTGCTAACAAAATGTCATATGAAGAGGTTAGATTTTCCCAAAAAATCCCTTTTATTTCACGCGGTATGTCACCTTCAATTTGTATGACTATGTTATATAGTCTGTCAGGGGTGCCACTCTCGTGTCAGCTGTCTCTACAGTAACGAATGTTTCAGTTGCTGTCGCCTCCATATGAGGACGTAGGGCCTCCCGCACTATGGTAACTTCCGCGGCGCTGTCTAGGAGGGTCACTGCCCACGTCCAATTCTGGAGTCTCGTTCTCACGGTCTGAGGCATATTTCGCTGTGACAGCGGCAACCTTTTTCTTCTGAAATTGCGGTCGAGGAAGATGAAAATCTTCTGCTTTCCCTCTGACTTGTTGTCGAGGTTGGTCTCGCTCCTGGGGAGCCTCTCGGCCCCTTCCTCTATCTTGCCGTCCTCCTCCACCAGCCTGTGACGACGTCTGGGCCTGTGAAGAACGAGGAGAACGCGTATCAGAGCTCTGAAACCTTTCTGGTGATTTAATCCTTGACCTATCACGTAAATCATAAGTACGTTCAGAGGAAACCGAAACTGGGGAAGCTCCTCTCGACCCCGGCTTCTTTTGTTGCTTACCCTGTTTTTTCTGTCTCCAACTCTTTTTAGTGAAGACTGGTCTATCATCTTTCTCAGATGCACTTTTTGTTTGTGTAACTTGTGTTTGCGATTGAGTTTGCATTTTTACAAAAGGCTTGTTGCCCAGGCTATTTCTTCCAATTGTTTTATAAGCCCGGGCAATAATTTTCGGTAATTCGCGAGGCCTGTCCAACTCTGGGACCAAAGCCAAAGCATTCGCTACTTGAAAGTTCATAGCATCGCCCTTGACATTTCCAAGGATCAGCTCAGCTACTACATCAAACACTCCCACTAGTCTCATCCCTAATTCCACAGCCGCTTCAGGGCCATGTTCATCCTGTACTTTTTAATTACAGAGGGTAGAACCGTCATGGAAGGAGTTCCAAAACATTTTGAATAAACTGCTGCGAATACCTTACCCCAGTTTTCACATAATGTCAAATCGGGGATTATGTCTTTTGGCAAACTTATCGTGAGGATGCGGTGTTTATCTACTGGGGATGTATGTGGAAACACTGCTTCTATCTGATCGAACTTTTCTGCAAGCCAGTAAGGATAGTCGTCCTTATTTTGTGGACGTTTGCCCATCACAGAATTTACCATGACAGGACTTATGGTCACTCCAGCTGCAATAGCTGGTTGGCCTACGACTACAGGAGCAGCTCCATGGAGGCTACCTGTAACGTATGTCACCAAGGCTCGATGCACTCGCACCAATTCGGTATGCATAGTGCGCAGTTCCGCAAGCGGTAATGCCAGATAATTTGGATGCGGGGTATACCCGGCCAATACAGGCCAAGTGGCCCCCTGAATTGACAAGGGGCCTAAACGAACTGCGGTAGTTGGTTGTGGTAGGGCGCCATTAAACCAAACACGGTGCTGCCAAGCCGTGAGAGGCACTTCAAGAGTAGTATAGGGTCGATAGGCAGCAGGAATAGCGGTGGGTTTATATTCATGAAACAGCTTATCACCTGCATCCACCGCTTCAAAAGTGATCCAAGTGTAAAACACTTCAAAGTGATAAGCCGCATCGGCTTGAACCACAAAGACCAACTCGACCCCAGCATCGGGCACTCCATACACAGCTAAGTGGTCTCGGAGTGCTCCTCGACTATGTGCAGCTATCGCCACACCAGCCATGACTAAACAGTTATATTCGACAACCTATCAGGGAGCACAAAATGGGTCTGTTAACTAACCTTTTTAATAACATCAAGCTTGAAAGAACCTATAAAACATTCAATATAGGAGGTATCACCTTCACTTACGCCTCCGGAAGCGTACGCGAGGGGTTTGTGGACAAGCACAAGTACTACTCAAGCGTCTCGCAGATAAGCAGCCCCACGGTGGTCGCGCCATGTCATAAGGTTTCTGTACATACACAGAGCTATGCACAGGAAAATGGGACCCCGGAATACAGTGGTTTACCACCATATACCGTAGCACCCAAAAACCCCAACCCAACTAGCTTAGCATCCCATTAGCACCCAAGTACTAATGTTTGGACAACCCAGAACACGGTATCTTTATCTCAGGACTCACAGAAGCAAGAACACTCTTTCGCCACTCACTCGTACTTGTCCACAAGGTGCGTAGTAAGAGACACTGGATAGGTTAAAATGTTTATTCCAACTTACGTGCTCTAATGTACAGTACACGTGTCAGCACTAATAGCATAATGCATATGACTAATATAAGCAGCATGGTTACAATTCCATAGAATACAAACGGGGAAAGCATTTCAGAGCTCAGTGGATAAACGTATAGATAACATTACCACCCTCCCCTTGCAGTAAGATAGTTTATTATAATAATAGAAGACCTCTGGGCTTTGACTAGCGAACCCCCATACCTCAGTCTCTAGATGCAGAATTACATCAGCAGGACATCATAGCTCTTCTCACTGAAAAGGATTTCTCCAAGTGTGTTAATCGCTAGTAAACCACAGTATTAAAAGCATACCAAATTCTTCATGGCAATTGCACCTAATGTTATGTCTGGGTGCGCGAGACTGGCCATATCAGGAAGAACCAAAATACATTGTTATGCGACCTTGTACATGTTTGTGCAGACTGAGCCCAAAAAGGTGAACAACAGAAAATGCAGACAGTGCAAAAGAACTTGGCACGAGCAAAGGGCGAGGGAGGCCCGGCTCAGTGTAACGTGCGCAAAGAAAAGCAGCATGGCAGCCAGGCCTAGGCCAACATAACAAGGCAGGTAACAATCCACAAGACAATCTGAAAGAAATGTCGTTCCCCCCTCTACTCTACCCATGTTAGACAGGGGACAGAGGAAGACATCTGATAAAGCCCTATGCCTGCAAAGCGATAAAGCAGTTCAATGTCTGAAGGTGGATAAATGGAGCTCAAAATGTAGGCAACTCTGTCCCCAAAACTGTCCAACATGAGGTAGAGCAGTTTAAGCTCTTTGTTGCTTCTCTTCTTTCAGTATAGACTCTGCTGCCTTCATTTCTAGTGCAATGAATAGCATGAGGTAATTGTGAGAGCCAGTGTCAAACAAGGCGAAGTGCTGAAAAGGCCGATTGGTGTCGGTCATGGGTGTCCAATGTTGGTCCACCAGCTCTGGAGTCTTGCCAGATATTCAGGCTAGAATTATGAGAATGCATGTTCAGCTCAGGGCCTTCCTCTTCCATAAAAAAATTAATTCAGTGACCAGAAAACAGTGGATTAATTGTTGCTGGGCTCTGACTTTAACTTAATTGTGCCACGGGCCTTGAACCTTCCTCCCCGTCTCAATATCAGCTGTGTTCGCTCTCTCTCCTTCCGTGGTGTAGCTTTCGATTGTACACATAACATATGAACCCCAAAAAGATGGTTTTATTTCCCCATCTCGCCACTGGAAGTCAATCCTAAAAGATTTTCATTAGCTTAGTTTCCACCACCTGCAGCCTTTTAGTCGTAAGGTCAGCATTTGGTGGGTCATTACCACCCCAGAGAACGCTGCATGTCATTCGCATGCACTGTGGCTGGCTAGTCTAACTACTAATGAAAAGTAACTATTAATTATTACTTTGTCTTGAGAAGAGAGTTGTCTGTACAGATGAGCCACACAAGCATACACAATGTGTGTTACAGTATCATGTGTTCAACTAATTTGTGAAAATATGTGCAGATCCTTATTCAGAAGAGCAGTCTTTGCTCAGCAAGCCTCAAAATGAATATGGTGGAGCCTGGTGCGGACTTGTCTCACACACACATTTTCTTTCATGGGCAGTGAAATAGTACAACAGTATATGTATGGGTTCTTTTTTTTTTTTTTTTTTTTACAGAGTTTTATATAGCGCGAACTTGACCCGAGGGTATCGGGTATCAGAGCGCTTTACACGAGCACCAGTTGCATTACATGAAGACACATTCATTTTTGTTAGGCACGGGGAGATTAAGTGATTTACCCAGAATCACAGGATGTTGAGCGTCCTTGCCGAGACTCGAGCCCGGATCCCCAGCTTTGAGGTCGACCGCCCTAGCCTTTAGGCCAACTCCTCTCATTCTTTCAGTAATGGGCTGAGGTTAAACCGCTCTGAACTCTTTGGCCACTCCATAGTAATATGTGTTTAATAGGACCAGGGTAACAATCTTTAAAATGGATGTATTCACAAAACTAGTACCTCCAGTTTCCCTAATCTGAAACTTAATACTTGTTTCAACTGTTCATTCATTTTGAGGTTGGTGGATGAAGACATAATGGCTAAACATACCGAGAATCCTGGAAAACAAACAATTGTACACAACGTTTCCATGAGTGATTGGCACCTTGTTAAGTCATTAAAAATGCAAACCATGCACCTGAACTGTACAGGCCTCAGACTCTGCTGGGTACAAATATTATCTACATTTCTCTTCCTTCCTTCCTGAAAACATTTCACTGACGACATTGACATTCTGGCACGTCACTTTGCGTATGTAATATAACACTTAGCTATTTCATGCAACACATTTCATTCACCAGATATTGGTGATTAAACTGCTTCACTATGAATGGCCGATGTATTTTCTTGAGGCTATGGTGAGTCTTCAGGCGAATATACAGGTGGGTCGTAACTTCCCTGCTCTTGGATTTCTGTTAGTCATCCTTCATCATTCCACCGCCCACACCCTGCAGTTCATCGCTTTCCTTCCAGAGAAACAAGGGAATGACTCCATTACCTCAATGCTCCTTGAAGGGTGGAATCCCGGAAGTTCATCCTAAATACTATTTCTCTTATGGTTTCCCACTTACCTACATCTATACTGCCGCAAAGATAGGTTGGTTCACTGAAACACACTTCTGGTTTCTGGAACCTGGCACCTCTCTGAGGGTAAGCCTGAGCGTGGTGCTAGGTAGCTCTCAAATATCATTTTACTCCTCAGGTAATCTGTACAAAGGGATAGCCATCTAAAATGGTGGCTCCTGACCTCCACTCTTTCTCTGCTGATTCCTATCTCTTCAGCCTCCTAATCCCATCTGCCATCCCCAGCATTAACATTCCACTGCCAACATCACATGAGCTTCAAAATTGGAGGATTCTAGACTCTTCGCTCAGCAACATTCACACAGGTGTCTGTCACAGAGACGAATACACAAATGATCCTCATGAGATTACTCTTGCACGTTCACACAAACGGTGCCACAAAGATCCATGGTAGGATCATAACCTACTTTTCAGTCCACAGACCAACATAAACCACCAACTGGCAATACTTTATAAAAAAATATTTTCTTTACTAAGGGCCTGTTTTAAAGTTTGGCAAACTCTCAGTCCGTCTGCCCTGGTCTGAGTCGGGCAGACTGCCAAGTTTAAGTTGAAGGAATAAAATGTACTTCATCAGCATAAACCTTCCTCCAACGGCCTAAGGGAGTTCAGACTGTCCGAGGTAAGCCATTGGACCCTCTGCCCTATTTAGAGTGGCTGGGTCAGATGTTTTTTATTTTTTACTGCCCCTCACCACCAGAACTATCCTGGCGCACAAGGACAGTAAAACAAAATTCAAATGGACCTCCCTCACACCATAGGAAAAGCTCCCATTGATTTGGGGTCTTTAGTTATTTCTTTTCCAACAACAAACTTTAGCTTTGGTAGTTTGTTTTTGGAAACAAAAAAACTTTTGAATGTTTGGCGTAAGCATCCATCAAATCAAACTTTTATATGGCTTTGTATGAACTGCTGTTGCAGCGGATAATACAGGCCCATGGAGTTCACCGCTGGGTCACTACATCAGAAGTAAAGGCAGGGTGGCAGACATGAAATCCTCAGCCATACTGATGGTCGTTACTCCATCCACCAACCTCTAAATTAGACCCTAAATTGTGTGACAACAGATCACCAGGACTTCAGTTAATCTAGAAATCTCGGAACCATGCGGAAGTGGTGCCCATGCAGCAGTGCTATGAGGCCATACAAATGACAGAGGTGAATTAAACAAATCCTGGTCATACAACTGATTATTTGGCTGCCTGGAACCACCTGCATCAGGTGTAGTGACTTGATGGAGACCGCATACATTCACCTCTTCTGTGCCAAACCTCAGATCCTAAGAATGTTTATTATTAATCTTTTACAAGAATTTATACAATTCCACAAAGAAGTCGTGACACAGCATAAGGGGCAGGAATGACGTTTGTGTGCTTATTGCAGCAGCCACTTGTTGCATTGTTGCAGCAAATTAATCCTAGATAAAGGTGCAGTGCGTACCTACGGCGTTAGGGAATACTGCTCTGATCTCTGGTCCAGACAGCACTTATGTTGAGTTATTTTTTTCACAAGTGTGCGCAAGGTACTGAATCCTTATGAGTGTGTGCATATTGGCACAAAAACAGTATAATGGGTTTTACATATGGCCACAATGTGTGCACCTGTGCAAAGCAGACTTTTCTAACTGTAAATTATAGTTGAAGCTTTGCAACTCATTGTGAGTGCACACCATAACATGCATACAGCTATGTTCAAGCCATTCTTCACTAGCTAAAGATACTTTTAATAACTGAAATAAGAGCTTCTTGGATCCTTTTCACAAGACCATGAATTTCTGTGTTCCTCCGATTCCTGTGAATCCAATACAGGGTGTATCACAGCAGGATGTCATGCTAAAACCTACAGTATTTGCTTTGCTCGTTGTTATTGAGAATGTCAGGACCGCAACCTCCCCTCCATCTTGAGCACATGGAAAGGCCAGGGGCTTCTAAAATGGAACCACAGGCCACTATTAATTACTATGGTTCACTTGTATATGAAGACTACACATGTACATACTTGAAAAAAATGCATTGGGATGTTAGCGCTAGGACCTGGGTTAGCCCACAAACGTGAAACTTTACATGAGTGGGCCAGTAGGCCTCCCCTCCAGTGACACGGATACAAAGGTCTGGTAACAACCAATTCAGAAAACACAGTATGCTCCCACCTCTGCTGTACATGCTAAACCCATGACCGGGTCTGTAGTCCACTGTCAAATAAATAAGTGCACCTCTCCAGGTTCAAGGCCTCACACATGTCAATGGACAGTTTAAGACCTGCGAACACCCACTAGATCAGTACGAGCCTGGTGCCAAAATCAAACACCAGGATACCAGATACTTACCTTCAGCATTCAGGCACACCTTTACGGGGACATGCCTGTCCCAACATCAGCAAAAATAAGATCGGCTTTGTGCTGCTGATTGGTCAGTTAACGCTCAGTGCTACTGCAGGACAGAACACTCCTGCATCATTAACTATGAAATAAAATACATTTTCCCTCAGGGCTCTTATTACTTCTGAGTGGTAAATTTTGCTGCCGATGTTATAAACTTTAGTGGTAGTTGTATAGCTGCTAAAGCTACATGCATATAAATATATGTTTCACCTACTTTATTTGGAGTCTGGCGGTAATTTCCCCTGGTGGTATTTACCCTTTATTGATAAATCCACGCAGCTTGCAGTAGCAGTCAATCGACTCACTTGCAGGATTACTGCCCACTGTGGGTGAATGAAAGCCAATTTGTGTTTTCCAGTCAGCAGTAGGTATTAAATAACAAGGGCCACAGAGGCTTCCTCTGCTAGTCCTGCCCAGAGTTGGGGGAATCCTAGCCAATCTGTGATTTCCAGTCTGCGGTCATTCTTAAATAACGAGGGCCATAGAGACTGCCTATGCCTGCCTACTACGAGATATAAATGCTGTCCCTCCCTGCATTGCCCCCACGCAGACTTTCTTAGACACAACAAAGGGTTCGTTCATATTACCATTTCCGCACGTGTCATGGGACCATTTCCTGTTTTTCCCGCCCGAGTCAGTTGCTTGATGAGGTGACTATACATCTGCCCGAAAATGTATTTTACACACTCGCTGCTAGGGAGATCAAAGAATCCCCTTCCTTGTAAATCATGATCCCCTACTGTTCGATCACACAACGAGATCTGCTGCGGGGATGAGGAGAGGCGGCGGTGTCCCTCGAGCCTCACACTTCCGGGGGCAGAGCAGCTTCCGTGTCTGAAGCAAAATGTGTGCTTGTGGCTGATAAATGCGCGACCTGATACGCTCTGGTACAGGCCGTGCCATATGTGTGCCTTATTCTCGGTGCACGCCACCTCCCAATAATTTAATAATCTGTTCGAAACACCCGGTGAGGCTGTGCACGGATAGCCTGCTTGAAGAAGGCAGTTTCCCACTTGTCAACTGCAAATAATCATTTTACACAAATAAGCAACTCCCGTCCCTTGGCTTTCTTGTTAGACACATGCATGTGTTGTTTTTTTTTTTTTTAAGTTGACGAATAGTTCATAATGGAGGCAGTTTAGGACATTATCTATTTTAAACGGCGCTCAGTGAGCCCCCAAGCTCCATTTGCCTAATAATATGATTGGCGGGAATCTTTTCGAGAATATCAGAAAAATGGCAATCTTTTGGAGGGTAAAGCATTACTGATAATTGGCCTTTTTTCATATTAATTTATCTTATAGGTTTATAAAGCCCTTTGTGTCTTCTTTTGATTACCCCAGAGCACTTGAAAGTAGCATGAGATATTAAATTGCGTAGCAGGAAATAAGAGCTTTTATTTATTCTATTTTGGGCGGGAATTACATAAACCACAAACCTCCATAATAGGGAAAAAGGCCGCATTTTTTCGACAGGTCTACAGCATGATAACATTCAATACATGACTTCAAAACAAGGTACTCTAATATAATATATAACGTAAATCGCACCCTCCCCTAAGTCTCCCCAAAAATTCACAAGAACTCACACATTTCCAACTGCTACATTTTCCCTCTCACTTCTAGCCATTCTTTGCCACATTCACGCCCCACATCTCATGTGAATCAGTAACCTCTCCAAGCTATCCACAAATTAACCTTCTCCAGACTTCAGCCCCAGCCTCTCACCTGCTACCCCCCCCCTCCAACAACCTCACCCCCTTCCTGCCAACCACCTCATCAATGCTACAATAACAGACTTCATTGGTCCTGCTGTGGCGAAAAAAGCAAATAGCCTAAAATTAGGAAAAAACTCTTCAAGTGGCTAAACAAAAACCCCAAAACAACCCATCACTATTCAGGTAGATTCTTTCATCACTTCATAAAACACACTATCCAAAGAAACTGCAAACGAGAAAGAGGATTTTCCTCTTTCTCAAAGCCAACAATAAAATACATAGGAATATCAGTGTTTTAATATGTTGTAATGGCCCAATCTTAAAAGAGATAAATTCACATCGAAATTATAATTCTCCCCCACTCAAAAGGTTTCAGGAGTACAAAATGTCGTTCCTCCATTTGGATGTTGGCTGTCATTTACTGTTTCTTTGGATATTGTGTCTCATCAAGCGATGAAATAATCTACCTGAATTTTACAATAAAGATTTTAAATATTATAAGTGAAGCTGGCATGACTGGTGATTTCAAATTCAGTTAGATCTTTGTTAGACCTCGCATAGGACACTATGGACTTTTGAATGCACCATTGAGGTTAGGTGCAGGAGGTCAAGGCACCGTGCTACTGATCCTGTTTAGCGTGGAGTGTGGTGTGACAACTTTCCCATGATCTTCACATCAAAAGTGGGTCAGGTGGGTGGCAGGAAAAAAACTGCTGGCCTACGCTGACTGCCCATGGATCAGGAGTCTGTCAAAGAAGCTGAACTTCTGATCACCCAACACTAATAACCTACACTAAGTCACACCCTTCCCAATGCCCTCACCTATCCCCACATCCAGAGTTCAGTGGCCAGTGCCACTCTCCCGAGCTAACCTGGGGGGAGACAGAACCCCATTATAATCTTATGAAGCACAAACTTCACCCAGCTTGGTTTCAGAGTGCTATACAGAGGAAAGGTGTGAGAATACCAGGCAAGGTCAACCAGACATTGACTTATAGTTTAAGGAAACAAATCATTTACAATTCAAACATTGGGTAATGATAGAAGAAAACGAACCACGGGATGTGTACGTAGGTACTGAGGGATATATAAGAACACAGTTGGAGATATGAGTCCCAATAAACATAGAAACAAGTTTGGCATCACCCAGCTTAAAAATATATATATATATATATATAGTAGCAAGCATGTTTGTCAAGTAGTGAGCGTGGGAAACATGCAGAAGACTTGGGGCCTGATTTAGACCTTGGCAACGGGTTACTGTGTCACAACAGAGACGGATATCCCACCTGCTGAAATATAAATCCCATAATATCCTATGGGATTTATATTTAGACGGACGGGATAACCGTCACCGTCGTGACGGAGTAACCCGTCCGCCAAGATCTAAATCAGGCCCTTAGTGTTGTATGTTAAGGTGTAAGTGGCTAGTATAGGGACAGCAGAACGCTGGGAGTTAAATAATAAAAACATTTCAGCAGATGAAGCATGGCGGAAGTAGTAGAATATTGGAGTATGGTACATCATTACACAAAGAGAAAAATTGCTAGAAGTGACGTTAAACAGTCGCAAGGAGCAAGTTATTTAGGAGGGATTTGAAGCTTTAACATGAGGTGGCTTTTCTGAAGTCTAGAGGAAGGTCAATCCAATCCTTCTGAGCTTTGCTGGAGAAAGATCTATGAAGCATGGATTTTTTTTGTAAAATGACAAATGGAGAGAGAGCGTTTATCTTTGCAGCGGAGGAAGCAACAGCCTTCAGGGGAGAGTTTCTGAGCGACATATTTAAGGCTTTGGAGGTTGAGAGCTTTGAACGCGAGACAGGCAGTTCTTATATTGCAGCCTGCGTTGATTGAGACACTTAAAGTAGGCAAGGGCAAGTGTAAAGTGTTGCTCTTTATTTTTTTGCTTGTAACGACCCTGGCGGCAGCATTAAGTCCAGCTCTGAGTGAGGCTGGTCTATTTTTGATAGGACAGTGAGATGGGAGGACCCATAGTCAAGCTGAGAATTACCATTGCCTCCACTTCTGTCTTCGAATCCTGGAAGGAGACAAAGTGCTTGAGTCCAGGTGATTAATCATATCTGAAAATCTTGAAACGCGAACCTGTTCTCTGTTAGGTTTATTTGACAGTAAATATAAATAGTTAAATACATAGAAGTTATTTGAAGTTTGGTTTTCATCGCAGATTTGGGCATTCCAAAGTCTAGGTTCTTGTACCACCGGTAATGTTAAACCCTATTTCATTGCCTTGAATGACTGTTGTTTGCTAAGGTGTGGCGACATTGAGGGAATGTATCTGTTCGGGGTGTATTGATGTGCCAGTTTCTGTATATAAACCAGGCTTTTGTCCTAGCACAGTAAACAGGATTTTGAATTCGATCCTTATGTCAACATGGAGTGAGTGAGATTGTGTGTTGAGGGAAGGTTTGATGCAGCCAAGCCAGAGGTGTCTTGGGAGTTCTTTAGACAATGGTACAGACCTAAAAAAGTAAGTGCTGCAAATGCATATTGGAAATATACATTAGGATTGCACCAAGTTAACCACTGATTGTGAAAGAAGAGGTGCCGAATCCCCTTTATTCATTTGACTGTTTAGATCATCTTCATTTTGAGTCCTTTCTCGGTGTCCGCTGTAGCCCTCTGTAACAGAAATGTCTACGATTAAAACGGAATACTCTGATATCTGCATGTTTCATTTATGCCTCGAGAGTGGTTGCCACCTGACCAGTGTTTTATCGGCATGGCTGGTATTTTCATGCCATGTGAGGTGAAAAAATCCACAAAAATCATTACAATTCAGTATTTTTTAGAATCTGAATTGCTGTGAAGAAAATAGACTATTTTACAGTAACTGTTATTTGAGTATTAGCCGCCGGCTCTTCTCCACCCCTAAAACACACACAAATGGTCCATATTTTTGGATGCGAAAGGTCAAAACCTTAGCCCTCACACATTTGAGACCTCCGCTTCTCAGTCCGTTAACAGCTTCCATTGTTAATCAATGTTTTCAATTCTTTTTTAGACTGTCATTAGAGAAGGACTTTTTCACCACACCTGTATATAGTTACGGTCTATCCCTTTCTGTAGGAGTTGCATCCTGTACGTCTCCTTTCAAGTAATGGTACACGTTTTCTGCTGCTGCAGGAAGTTGTCTATATTGCAGGTTTTGTTTTTTCCTTTTATCTGAATTACCTTTTCTGAGTTTTCCTGAAGGCATGTGATGCATTAGATCTTTTGTACAAAATACTTTCAACTATTACCCCGCTTGCCTGCATGCTAAAATTCCCATACATCCTTCCGGGTTGTGCTGTTTGACAATGAAAGCTAAGGACTAGCCTTCATTTCAGGGGAACAGCCATAGAGCAGTGATAACCAACTAGGTCCAGGATGATCAGTTCCATGTCAGATTTTTAATAAGTTATTCACTTAGATTAATTGAAAATCATGTAGATACAATCTTGCATTGATCGGTACCTCCTGGGCCTACGTTGGATACAGCATCTTGGGTTTCGACCCTGCTGCTGCTGACAGTTCCTGCTATTGGTCGAGGTTGACTTTTTGCTCTTCGACCCTCGAAGGTTATTCTATATACAGCAGTTTCGCATTTTGGGGAATACTACAAAATCCAGTGGTGCTTAGCAAAGTTAAAGGATTCCCCTCCCAAGCATTTTGGCCTTTTTCTGGAGCTTCCTCGGCTTTCAGTATCCCTTGGAGTGTAGCGACCCTCAGCAGAGACTTGTACTCCCAGCTGAAAAGCTTGCTATACGAGTAGGACGAGAAAGAATGTCTTACAGGCATTCCATCTGGACTTCTTAGACCCCTCTCCTCCACAGATCTCTCCCAACAAATTTAGAGTCTTAGTCGCAGCACTTTTTTTCCATCAGCATGCACAGGCATAAAAGCATCTTTTGCACATGATCAGCTTAACAAATGGAATTTGTTCAAGCACTGAATGTGTTTCTTGTGTGCAAATTACTCCGCAGTAACACATCTTGCCCTAAAGCAGATTTTGTGATTTTTTTGAAATGGGCAGCTGTGTGGCAGAGGAAGATCTTTGCACTTCAGCAGCCAACATTCAGAGTGTGATGTACGCAGATCTTGGTCTGGCATTGCTCTCTTTTCCTTTTGGGATTCCTTACCTGGCAGACACAAGAGAATATACAGTAAAGGCAAGGGTAAAACATGACCCCGTCCTGCATTTCAGTCCATAGGACACCGGTGCTCATGCTAATCATGATGGAGATCTGAAGTACTTCAGTTCTACCCCTTAACTTGGTGATGGAAATTAAATAATTGACATTTGCCTGCTCATACTCTAAATACTAAGCATGGACATATGCTTTCTACCTGCACGGGTGGAGAGTTGGTAGTCTACTAATGTACACATGCTCCTTTCCCTCCAGCCATATGGTCCATGTGAGCTGTTGGACACAAAAGCCCCCGGTGCGCTCCTCTCTTGAAATGCCAACCCAGGAATGTTAGCACAGAAATTGCCTCGCCGTCCTGGCCCTTCCATTTGCCCAAAGGTTCCTTCAGTAAGCTGGGCCTGGGTTCAGAGAAATCGAACTTACACATTTGAAAGGAATACTGCGCTCCTTTCAAATGTGCATTTTTTTGTCAATTGCCTCCTTTATTTTGAAGTTCTCTGTTTCTGCTACTAAGGCAACGCTTCCTCGAGAGCAAAAGAATTGAATTTACTGTCTCTGTTCGACGATAGGTGAGTCTGTCTAGCAGCTGAGGTAGGGTTTTGAGTGTGTTAATTGTTCTTGGAGAATGAAAGTGCTGATGGTCGCACTCGAGTTTTTCTCTGCTGTGAATGATTGGACTCTAGAGCACCACAGGGCTTGCTTTGTTTTCACAAATTTGACGAATGTCAGACTTAGAACTTGTGGAGAATGCTAAAGCATTTATTTCCATCTCGGTCAGTTCAGGATAAACAAGTTATTTGTTTCAGCAGAGAGACTGTTTTGGAAGTCCATTTACAGAATCCAAAAGCTACGCTGTGAAGGAGAGTTCTTTGGGGTCCTATCTTATCAACCAGATCCAAGCCTACAAGAAATGATGAACTATAATAGAGAGATTTGAGAAAACTGATGCTCCACATTCCCTTCAGCCATGTCCTCTGAAAGATTAGCTCATGAATGCCATCCCAATAACTGGCCTTTAAACGTAGACAAACTATGACAAGGCTAGTCCACTCCTTGGGACCTTGAACTGGGATACATGATTGCTGGTGTTTTGGAGTTGGAGAATCAGTTTAACCCATATGATGTGCACCCAGGTGGGGCAGACCGTCTTAAGGTAGACTGTTCCATAGGATGCAAGATAATAATTTTCCCTGAATATACCCGGGCCCTTCAGAAAACACAAAGGTTGTTTGAACATTTTACAAGAAGACTTCAAGAAATGGCAGTGAAGTATATGCTCTTTTAACTCACTAAACGAAAGATAATTAATGATGAACGACCATGATTTTGAAACCCTGTTAGAGGCTGGAGAATGTGGTGACAGGAGTGAGACAGAAAGGAAATAGAGAAAGCACCAGGAATCCCCAAATTAATCTAGAAGGCCCAGTGGCGTAACAAAGGCCCCCACAGCCCCCGTGGTGCAGGGGGGCCCCTAAGCTCCAGGGGGCCCCCTCAGCACATTACTCTGGCCGAGAGCTCCTGATTGATTCCGGAGGGGGCCCCTCCTCATACCTTGCAGGGAGGCCCCCTCAACTTTTATTACGCCAGTGCTAGAAGCAAGGACGTGCCCAACTGTATGAGAAGGACAACCGCAGAAGTCAGAGGCGGTGGAGCACGGAATTCACTGTTAGGGGAAGATATATTTGAGGATTTCAGGAAGACGAGATAATAGAGGGAACTCTTAAAAAGCCATGTTTTCAGCTGTTTTTTAAAAGTTGTCAAATCAGTGCTCGGTCACAGTGCCGCCGGAAGTTTATTCCATGTTTGAGCACCAAGGAAACTGATAGGTGCATAGCGACAGACGCGCCTTCTGAGGTATCAAGCGCCCTTGCAATGGAGAGCTTTAAAAATATGACCATGGCTTTGAATTTTATCCACTCCTTCACTGGAAGCCAGTGTAAGGCCTTGAAATGAGGGGCCATATGAGACCTGGGTTTCAGTCTGAAAATCGCTCAGCAGCTGAGCTGAGCTGAGAAATGCGTCCTGGTGTCCATTTTTGATCCAAGAATGCCTTTTTCTTAAAATTAAATTTTACAAAAAAGCATCCAGTTGCTCATATTCTGTTGCTCCTGTGCGATCATGGTAAACTTTTAAAGAGAAAGGCACGTTCACTGTAAATATTTTAAATGAATGGTGCATAACTATGTGGAATAGAGTAACAATGTAATTTTCAGGAATTAACAATTCCAGAAATATTCAAATTACACTGGTTAATTCAAATTTCGCCCAGGACTACACAGAAAGGAGAGTGATGAAAAGTGAAAGATTTGAGACCCATACTTGGATTATATGTTGATTGTTTACATTTTTAGATATACGAGTTACATTTGTATGGTTTTTCCGGATAAGTTTAGTTGAATGATATGGCCTCGCTGAGGCTTACATTTCTCACCTTGCCATAGCACAGATTAATATCCTGCTCGCAAGAGAACTCCCATAAGTATAGTGGCTTATGACAGGGCAATGGACTGTTCGTTTGCGGAATGGATATTGACGATTTCTTGTCACAGTTGCTAGGATTGCCAGCTATGTTCTGGTAGGTGTATTTTATGTTCATTTTACCCAGTGAGTTGCAGGGCATAACTAGCTCTTTGGGTTTGTGTTATGTTACAGTCATTGATTATGCTGGCAGGCGCACAGCGTGATGTGGTTAACAGGGTGGGAAGGGTGGATAGCACACGACTAAACAAAGATTGTGCTGGATAATGGGTGACTTTAAAACTCTGTCCTGGAATATGAGTAGTTTAAGATAGATCATTAAGAGCATGTAGTCGTTCTTGTAGCCATGGAATATACATGTAGCACCGAAGCACGAATCCCATTTTTGGATTTAAGAAGGAGCAGATAAATATTTTCTGATGTCAAACAGCACAATGGGTGTATTGGTTTGGATAAATCCAGCGGCATGTCGTAGATGATGCAAGCTCACCACACTCTCAAATATGGAAGGCTGTCGCCAGGCCGTGTTTGCGTCATTATCAGATCTGGCTAACTGGGCTGCAAGGTCATTCTGAGCCTTAGGTGTTGCATTTCCGCAAGATGATCTGCATGCAGGTTGTAATCTAAGCCTTGACCTTTGTTCTCCTTTTCATCCAGTGCAGGAGGTAGCAGCAGGACTTAAACCCGAGCCCAAAGGCTGGCCTTGGCCTCGAGGGAAATAGCAGCCTTCGGATGCCTGTTCCTAGCTACACCTGTCTGGACAGATTATTCTCAATGTCTAGATTAAGTCCAACTTGGACTCAAGGACATCTTTACATACAGTATACAATTCTGTGGGCACCAATGAGAAACCAAGGCCAACAAAAGTCCAAGCTTTCTTTAAATGTAAAATCCCCTCCCATCAGCACATTTTCACAGACATCCATTCTGAGTATAGGATAGCACAGGATGGAGCAGGCACCAAATGGTCAGTTTGTGGATGCCAGATATACTCACCAGGCCAGGTCTCTTTGTTACTAGGTAATGCCCAGCTCAAAACATGGAGAATGGGGGGGCTTAGCTATTATTGAGAGGCAGATGTCTTGTCCTGCCCGATAATGGATATTTATTCTCCTAGTTCATTAGGCATCTATAGGGTCTTTGAGGGCAGAATGGCGGGGAAAAACATTTATTTAAAACATTATGGAGCCCAATGTCACCATACTGGTATCCTGGCGCTAAGACCTATACCGGGACTAAGAAAGAAGACCGCTGCAGCTAAAAAAGTGCTAAAATGTGAAGAGGGGCTTGTTTTAGGGAAAAGCCAAGTTTTCAGGGCTTTTCGAAAAGTGCAATAGATCAGATAGGGATCTAAGGAAGGCAGGTAGCTGATTACAAAGCTGGGCTCCATTGACCATTAAAGCCCCCCACCTTGTCTGGTCTTGCTGAATTTAGCAATACAGACAAAATTAGCTGTTGTAGAGTGGAGGCATCTCCCTGTTGAGTATCTTTTTATACTGTTTTGCAGGGGCACTGGTCTATGACCCTGGAATGCTTTAAAAACTATACATAGTGATTTAAAAACTATTCTCTGTCTCAATGGTAATCAGAAGATCCTTCAATGCATTAGAAGCAGTCGATCTCCTGGGTCTGTTCAATGCCAGTTTGGCAGCAGAGACTTGGACTCTGTGTAGTCTGTTTAACAGGAATTCCGGTGCTCCTAGCAGGAGGGCATTGCAGTAGTCTAACCTGCTTAGAATAACACTAAGTACAATTAGAGATTTGGCGGTGGTAGGCAACAAAGGAAGGAGCTTTCGGAGGCCCCTGAGTAGCGAAAAGCATGTGCCAGCAACTTTATTCACATGACACTCCATGGACAACTTGTCAAATGTGACCCCCAAGTTGCTGACCAGTTCGGATTGTGTCAGCTCTTCATCAGTTGGCACTGGCCAGAAATTCGACGGGAGTATAACAGGGACTTTATTTGCAGAACAGAACAGGCAGTGGTGTAGCAAGGGGGGTTGGGGAGGGAGGTGGCGGTCCGCTCCAGGTGGCACGAGTTTTGCGGGCTCTTACCTGCAGCAGTCGCAGGGCGGCCAGGACAGGAATCGCCCCCTCGCTCTTACATGTGGCCGCCAAACTCAGGGGCCGCCACAGGTGGTCAAAAGATCTTGCTACACAACTGAGAACAGCACAAAAACTCTGTTTTGTTCGTGTTAAAATTGAGGGAGTTGGAGTTCAGCCAGCTGATGATGTAATTCATGCAATTATGAAAAGCGTTGACAGCAGCCTGCTGTCGAATGACAACATTAGGTGAGTGTCATCAGCATAGTTGACTTACATAATATTATGGGTTTTGATGAGTGTAACTAGTGGCCTCATATAAATGTTGAAAAGAATTGGGCTAAGTGCCAAGCCTTGTAGAACTCCATGTTTTATTAGTCTTAAAGTCCGAGCGGGTGGGTGAAAGAGCGACCGCCTGGCAACGTTCTGACAAATAGGAGTGCATCCAGTTCAACACAGTACCACATACTGCGATCGAGGCAAGTCGAGCCAGGAGCGTATTGTGGTTAACCGTATCGAATGCGGCCAAGAGATCTAATAAGATCAGGACTGCTGACTGTCCACCATCTACCAGCATCCTAAGTTCTTCCAGGAGCAGGGCAGATTCAGTCATGTGTCCAGGTCTAAAACCAAATTGCTCCTCTTCTAAGAGGATGTGGTCTTCAACATATTGAGACAGTTTTTAATAACAAAACATTCCAAACATGCAGATTGTCAACCAAAACGACAGATACAGCCTGAAGGGGATTACACTGTTTTGTGGTGCATTAACTATACCCAGCATCATCTGCTTGGAATCATTCAGGACACCTCTGGTAGCTGTGCACTATAGAAGTTAATTTTCCTCAGCAGTCATCTTGCACACAGTTGGCTTCTTCCACTTCAGGAGTACAAATAAAAATGTCTCTGCCCCTGAGTCTAATCTGCTTCCAGAAGACCACTCGCTAAGGTTGGGGCGGAGCTAGCCACGCCTGCAAATGGCCACTTTGTAAGCGAGCTCTTGCGGTCGCTTCATAATCCTTCAATTATCCTGCACTCCCAGCCGATGTCATGTGTTGAGACGTCCAGATACTGATATCGGAAGACGGCGACATTCAGTTATATTAACAAGCGCGGACAAAATTGCTCCCAAAATGCCTGAAATCCACCACTGACTCGGAGCGGGGCCTGAGAGGTGCGCATGTGCGAGGGCCTGTGGTCCCGTGGTGACGCTGCTGGAGAAGCCGAGGTGCGGAGGCCGAGAGAACGCTCATTTCCTCCGTGATTGAGTGGCGGGGACTGAGTGCTGCTGCCGAGCCCACGGGACCGACCACCGCTTCGTTACAGGGAGGCGGCGGGACCGCTGGCACCGCGGCGGTAGTCGCGAGGATCGGGCTGCTCATAAGTGCGGAGGTGAGAGCTGCCTGATGCGCGGACCCGGACTCCCTGGGCGATCTCCGTGCATTGCAGGCGCGGGTGGTTAGCCTGGTGAGGCCCGTGGCCCGTGTCCTACAGATGCGGGAACTGCCAGCGAGTGAAATCCGAAGCACATATAGATTGCATTGCGGGGCCCCAATTGGATGCGCTGTCCCTGAGAGCCGTTAGCAGGCACAGCGGCCCAGCACATAAGAAGATCCTCCCGGCGGAGATTACATGTGTGGAAAGTGGTGTGACTGAGCCAGGCTGTGCGGCGTGTGTCGGACGCCCCCGCACTGGCACTGAATAAAGATCTGAGTTGCTGGAGGGCGCACGCTGAGCAGGGCCTACATAAGGCAGTACAGGGTCAGTGCCTTGGGCACACATGGCACGAGGTCCGGGATAAGCAACGTGAGGGTGCCCGGTAGTGCCCCCCCTATCTGCTTACTGCCTGATCTGGCTGCGTTGGAGCTCATATTGCACTCACCTGAAGGGGTGATCGTGACTGTGCACACTGCCTGTGAACTTGCGCGGGCCACGAGACGGGAGCACACCAACGCCCTGTGCTCTGAAGGCCCCGTGGAGTGCAACACAAAACCTTGCTGTGCATCGGCTGTGTACTGGCGGCCTAGAGTAGCACGACTTGCCTAGTGCACAAGAACCAGAGGATTGCCTACTGGTCTCCAACATTAAACAACGCACTGGTCAATTGCGGCACCACGGGTGCTGCGGCGGGCGAAGGTGCCCACGCCATTCCACAAGGTACAAGGTCCCTCTCTGCGGGGCACGTCGCCTCAATACAGCGCACACTTGACCACAGAGCCATCACAATGGGGAAGACGGACAGAACTCAGCCTAAAATCAATTTTGAGCAAGCAAAGAAAACGGCAGACAATGCTGTGGCAGAACAGTCTTCGACTCAAACGCCCACGGGGGAAGCAAATTCCGCTACCACTGTGGATTTTGAATCCATGTTCGCGACGATTCAAGCAACGCTGACTAATATAGATGGGAAAATCGACACTCTGACTTACAGAGTAGACCGTATGTCTGAACGACTGGATAGACACACGGAGCGAATAGACATGGCGGAGAGGCGGATCTCGGACTCTGAAGACGCGCAACGCCAAATGGAAACGAAACAGGAGACGACCGAAAAAACACTCGCAGCTATAATGGCAAAGTCAGAAGATTTGGAAGCGAGATCCCGCCGTAATAACCTACGCTTCATGGGCATAGCAGAATCAACGAACACGGGAAATATGGAACGCTATATCGAGAATCTGCTAGTGTCACTCTTTGGCAAAGACACTTTTTCAGCTGTATTCATCATTGAAAGGGCGCACAGATCGCTTGCTCCGCTGCCACCACCGGGGGCAAGACCGCATCCGATTATAGCAAAATTACTGAATTACAGAGATTGCGATGCGGCACTCCGGAAAGCCAGAGAGATGGGAAATTTAACACACGAAGGGATGAACATTTCCATTTATCCGGACTTCACACAACAAGTCCAGGAGGCGCAAAAAAAGTTTGTAGCAGTCAAAAAAACGCTGCGGGATCAGAACATTCCATATGCAATGATTTATCCAACCTGTCTGCGCGTTACGGATGGGGGGAAAAGCAAGCTCTACAATGATCTCAAAGAGGTGCTCAAGTTCCTGCAACAGAGAGGTTCTCAGGCACCGCGCAGAAAATCACCAAGAGGTGAACAGGAAGAACAAGGGCACACTTCCGATGTTGAATAATACCAGCCTCACCTGAACTATGAACAATACTGGGTCACTGCCCGATTGATGGCTCCGGCAATGCTCTGCATGATTACAGATAAGTGCTCACCACAAACTCAGGGTCAGACTTATAGATATAAACAAAACTTTGTGGGGATGGCGTGTACACACACGGTACTGTAGTACCAATAGTGCTGAGCTATCTGTTACGGACAGCACGTGGTTTCTTCACTGAGACTAAAAGGTTGTGGAGTTGGTATTATCTATTTAAAGCGACCCCCCGTGTGACGTTGTCACTGGGGTTCCGGCGGGCGGCTCCTGCCTCTGCGTGTGCACCACAACACATTATTGTTTATTTAGGGGATTGTTTGGGGGGTGGGACTGGGTTTTTTTTAGGGCTAATAATGGATGGCTTTAGCAATTTGGTTCTGCTGAAGTGGGTGGGGGGGGGAGGCGCTATTCAGAGTTGGGGTTTGTTAATGTGATTGCACCAATCGATCAGCCGAAATTCACATTGATTGTACTTTTCGATTACTGTGGCAAAGCATTGAAATTGGCAGGATTGAAGTGTCAGTATGAATATGGGTGAGAACTACAAATGTGTAACCTGGAATGTTCGAGGGCTCAATACACCTAAAAAAATTAGGCAGGTGTTCGCCTATTTAGACTGACATGGCATTCAGATCGCTCTCCTCCAGGAAACGCATCTGACCACGGCTTCGGAGACTAAACTCGCCCATCGGTGGGCTGGGTACAAATTGGCTTCCTCGTATTCCTCATATGCTAGAGGGGTGATTATTTTAGTGAAGCGAGGCCTCAACTTTACGCCTATTAAAACGTACACAGATAAAGAGGGGCGCTGCGCCATGGTGCATGGTAAGCTGGGAGTCTCTCTGGTCACCTTTATTAACGTGTATGGCCCCATAGTAGATGAACCAGAAACTTTTATACGACTGTACAGCACTATGCGAGAGTGGCCTGACGCGGCCATTGTGTGGGGGGGAGATCTCAATACATACTTGGACCCTCAATTGGATAAATCAAGTCCGCAAGGACTACGCACACCCAAAATTGCACAGTGCATCAACGATGCTATGCTTGAATTTGGTCTTGTAGATGTATGGAGGCTGCGAAATTGCACGGCTAAAAGGGGGACACACGCTGCTATGCCTGCACATAGCAGCTGGTCCCGTCTGGACTATTGTCTTCTTAGTGAGGGGGCGAATGACTGGGTCACAGATGTCACGATCCTTCCTCGCACATTGTCGGATCATAATCCGGTGCTGCTCATTTTCAGGATTATGGTCAATGTACATCGCCCATATGTGTGGCGATTTCGTGCGCAGGCATTTTTAGATCCTATCTATAACGACACTATACGAAAAGCCATAGAACAATACTTTGCTATAAACGTGGGCACAGTGGAAAGCGCATCCACGTTATGAGAGGCTTTTAATGTAACTGTAAGAGGGGTCTGTATCAGCACCACGGCTGGCATTCTAAAAGATATTCGGGGGCAGCTCGCACAGACTGAATCGCAACTAACAGAATTAGAACACCAATACACAATTACACCTTGCCCTGCAACCTTAGCCCGTATACATGACCTACTCTTGGAATATGACTCTCTTGTGGAATCTGAGATCCGCTATATAACACGCAGGCAGGTGGCGCGAGCGTATGGTGAGGGAGGTCGCCCAGGCCGTAATCTGGCCACCAAAATTAAAGCGCAGGATGACCATCATCATATAACTAAGATTACAGACCAACGGGGACGGAACACTATGCCCCTATGGCGATAGTGGAACAATTCCGCGAATTCTACTCTGACCTATACACATCGCGAGGGACTCCAGCGGACTCAGAATTAGACGCATATCCATCTGACATAGCATGTGCATGGCTGGCGGATGAGCATCGCCAATATTTAAATCAACCAATTGAGGAGGAAGATATCAAAGCGGCGATACGCGCACTACCAAACCAAAAAGCGCCAGGGCCAGATGGGCTCACAGCCGAGTTTTACAAAGAATATATCGATCTACTCACGCCCTACATGATTGAAATGTATGCAGAGGCGCATGAAACAGGTGTGCTGCCGCCATCGTTATGCCAAGCCCTGATCATCACATTGTTAAAAAAAGATAAGGCCCCAGATATCTGCGAATCTTACCGGCCGTTGTCGCTAATAAATTTGGATGCCAAGATTCTGGCGAAAATACTGGCCAACAGGCTACAACCCCTAATGCCTAGCTTGGTACTTCTGGACCAATCAGGCTTTATCCCGGAGCGGTCTACGTCTCATAATCTCAGGACCATCTTTGCCATGTTTCATGTCTTAGACCCCGAGTTGCCCGCTGCCGCGGTCCTGCTGGACGCGGCAAAAGCGTTCGACTCCATAGAATGGCGTTATATGTTTCACATACTGAAACGCTTGGGATTTCCGCCATTGTTCCTCGGTTGGGTACGACTCTTATATACCGATCCTTCTGCGCTAGTGCGTGTAGGAGGCCTGACATCACAGCCATTTCGGATTTATAGAGGCACTCGACAGGGGTGCCCACTGTCACCATTGTTATTTGCGCTGACACTAGAGCCACTGGCTTGCATTATACGTCCGTGACATAGGGACTCAGCACTTAATTTCTTGCATCGCCCGGTTGGCATATCACTTTATGCCGACGACATGGTGTTATTTATAAGGGAACCAGGTCGATACCTAGCAAAAGTGCTCAGGGAATACATCCGATTTGGATTATTTTTGGGACTGCATATCAACTGGAATAAATCATTAATTATCCCACTAACGTCTAACACGCCCCCCCCCCAACTATGGACTACCCCTTGGTGTGGACCACAGATCCGGTGAAGTACTTAGGTGTCTGGGTACACCGCGACCCCGGCATAGTGGTTCGAGAAAATTATGGTAGAGCGTGTGCCTCTCGAACAACAGGTAGACAGATGGATCGGGTTGCCACTTTCCCTGGCTGACCGTATAGCGGTCATTAAAATGGTAATACTCCCACGTTTTCTATATTTATTTTGCAATATCCCAATTAAGTTGACACAACAGTTTTTCAGGGAGGTACAATCTTCTCTCACTCGCTTGATATGGGGGGGAAAGCAGGCTAGAGTGAGCTGGACCACACTCACGCTAGATTATGACAGGGGAGGCTTCAGCGCCCCAGACCCCTTTATATATTATCTAAGTGCGCAAGCACAATATGCCTACTACTGGTTCAGGCCACACGCTTTCACTCCACATGTCGCAGTGGAAGATGGTGATGCACACCCCATTCCGCTGTCCGGTATTATAACACATACACACAGAGGCACGCCAAGGACAGAAATTAACACGATAGACACGACTATTGCAGCATGGCAGGCTATAGGCAAGTTGACTGACAGGCTCCCTATTTGTGCGCCGGCGCTGCCCCTTGCACAACACGCGGCACTGTCGGTGACACAAGAGGAGGGCCCAATCAGAGCGCTGAGGGAAGTGGGCATGGTAACCATGCAAGATGTCTTTCCGGGTGGACACTTTCTAACAGCAGACGATCTGAGCTATATAACTAATTCCTCTTTATTGTTTAATTTCACCATACACAGACTGAAGCATACGGTTAAAGTCCACTACCACACGTACCCAGCTGAACCCCCGACGCTGCGAGCACTGCAAACAATACTAGTTGCACCTTCCAGACGTAAATTGATCACGAAACTGTACAGAGAAGTGCGAGATGAGAGGGTCCCCAAACAGGATAGAAGCCTGGCTCGCTGGAATAATAGATTAACCCCACCACTACTAGACACGGAATGGGAACATATTTGTAAGCTGACCAGCGCCCTCACGCCTAATGGCAATTTGCGCATTATACATTTTAAGTACATTCATCAAACTTACCACACTCCCGCTAAGCTTCACAGATGCGGTCTCAGGGAAACAAGTAACTGCAAAAGGTGTGGCCAACCTGGTGCTGACTTTTTACATCTGGCATGGGAGTGTAGATGGGTGCTGCTGTTCTGGGAGGGTGTAATGCACCACATACACGAAATGACGGGGATCACATTGCAATGTATGCCTTCAATTTGCCTGCTGTGTTGCGTACCTCACTTAAAAGGGGCATTGGGCAAGTTCGTGCGCATTGCACTTCTGCTGGCCAAACGTCGAGTCGCACTACACTGGGAAAGTGCGATGGCCCCGAGCACTGAGAGCTGGATTAAGGACATGGTGTATTGTAATGAAAACCTTGTGTTATATGCAGAACTGCCCGCAGCATCTAGGCCTAGAGACATATGGGAACCGCTACATCAATATATGCAGCAACTGACTGTCAATGACTCACAGAATGATTAAAATGGCTCTACTGTAGTCGAAATAGGTGTATTGCCACAAATGTAATGGATAATGCTGATGTAGAGATCACTAGTACTGTGCTCTTTATTTGTGCAAAGGTCAATCACAGATTGGTTGTATGTTTGTTATTGTTACACTGCCTTGCAAGGCAGAGAAATTGCATTTACTACCTGAAATACCAATAAACAGATTTTTTTTTTTTAAAAAGACCACTCGCTAAGGTTGATCTGAAATTGTAGCAGGCAGTCTCCACTTCTTATTTATTTTTCTTTATATAGTGTGAACTCGTAGACTAAGGGTATCCCAGCACATTTAAAAAAAAAAGAAAAAAGTTGGCCGAATGAAGTATCCTTTACAGTCAAACTGAGGGGAGAGAAGGGTTTGGGTTACAGCATGGTTACAGAAATGAGTGAGTGTACTAGCAGAGTTTAATCATTATGGTGTTTAACAAATAACTTATCCCTGGGATTTTTTTGTGAACCGGGAGAGGTCAATTTATAGTCTCAAATCCTGAGGGAGAGCATCGTAGAATGGAGGTTCTGCTTCAGAGAAAGTTTGGCCTCGTGTCATGAAGGTAATGAATTTTCGTATTTGTAGTCAAATTATAGCCTCGCTTCTGAGCTCCTTCTTAATTTTAGAAATATTCAGGGTGGAGAAAATAGTGTCATTGTTAGTGCTTCAAAGACTACTCATGCAAGTTTGAATTGTATTCTGACTTCAAGGAGCAGCAAATGGATATCTCACAGTACTGTGGTTTAGGAGTTATGTTATTGAAATCATTCATTCCACATATCAGTCTTGCGGCCGATGGAATGATGGGTTTTAGTGAAGCAAGTGTTGTTCTTGGTTGACAAGTCTGTGCCGTTTTTCTATAGACTATTTGGGAAATAAACAACGTGTGGACCACATCCTAGAAGCCTGAGGGTTGCTGAAAAGGCTTTCCTCTTTTTCTGGGAGTGCAGAGTGAACCCTGGTATTTGATATAGGCATTTGATGTGTGGTGAGAGTTAAGCTAGAAGTCCTAAGATTTGATTCCTTTAGAGGGAATTAACCCAAAAGCTGCTATCTCATTTAGCCATGCAAGTCATTTTTGGTGTTCTGATGAGAAAATGTGATGAATTCAGTCTTTTAGGAATTAAGCCTGAGGAAGTTAGTGGCCATCCAGTTTTGGAAATCTTTTAAGCAGATTTCTAAGCTGAGGTCTTGCATGGGGGATTTTTACGTTTAAATTTGTGTCAGAAGCTAGTTGTTGTATCATGACGCCATACTTCTAAACAAAAGAGGGTTTATATTACAACCTTACAGAATTCCTTATATGATTTGTTTCATGGTCAAAGCCCATGTTCCCACCCTGATCATTTATTATACATTTCTCAGAAAAGAGGTAAGCCATGAGCATTGGCACAAAGTGAACCCACCTTGATCCAACAGAGGGGTGTGCGGTGTTGATGGAACGAGAGTAAACATGGAGCACCTCCAGTGGACTCACGGATTCTTGTGTCAATGGGTTAAATTCACAGGGCAGCCCAGAAAAAGTCGAAATGTTGCAGGATGTCTCAGCCTTCCTTGCATGTGATGGTGTTCATTTCAACACTACTACCTCCACAATCCATAAAGTGAGGTATAGGAACGTGTGGTATCAAGTGGTTGACAATTAGATAACTAAAGGGAAATTATTCTGATTTTCTTCCCTCAGAAGCAGGAATTGTGCAGTCAATAACTTGTTCACTAAGTGGCATATTTCTTTTTTTATGGTAATAAATGTCTTCAATTCAAAAAGTGCCAAGTTTATAATATGAAATCTTAAGTATGAATGCATTTCTATACTATAACTACATCTTTTCTAATAAATGTTTTGTTTAAATATTGCCAATATAAGAAGTAACTGTTTCTTATGACTTATTTTCTGGATTCTTTCTTTGTTTCCTTGTTTTTGAAATTATTGAAGTTGCTTCTAGGATATTATTCCTGTTCATCATAAAACAAGTCATTTTCATTTAATTTTTTACTTACAGACTAGTGTCACACTGCTGGTCGGCAAAATGTGTGTGGGTAGGTGGGGCAAGAGATTCCCCTTGATGATGCTTGAACCTCCACTTTGCCAGCCTGGCTCTTTTTGCCATGTGATGTTACTGCACCATTGCAGTTGTTGTGCTTTATTCACTACGTTCAAATTGTAAAGCTACCTTATCCTAAACCTGTTGGAAAACTTACTATTTTAAATCTAAGAGGTTTTATTTTTGGCACGCATATAAGCATCCATTGTTTACATTGTAATTCAATTTTGTCGGTGCCGGGGCAGGTTTAATCTCAAGGTTCTTATTAGCAATGCTCGTTTGAATGCCATCTCTACTTGCTACTAGAATTGATCACTTCTTTAGTTCCTATATTTGGAATAAGGACTTTTAACGGACGAGTATGTGCAGAGTTGGAATGGGGCACAATTATGCCCAGATAGCCAAAAGAAAGTGGCCCGCATTGGCAGATCGCAACCTTTCGCATTAAACTGCTTGGTTACGGTCATGGAGCCAAGTGTTGGCAAACAATAGCGGTAATTAAGGTATTCTGGGGCTTATAAGTCCAGGACTTAAATTGGAAATTAACATTCCAATGGAAAAAATATACGTTGGAAGCTCAGAATTATGAAAAAATACTAGGAACTCATGTTTAATTGCTTTTCTATCTATACGTTTGCTGTGGATGTTTTGATTAATGTCCGCCGGGAAATAGGAAAAGGCACAGACCTAGAATGCCTTTCACACTCACCCTGGGCTTTAGATGTTTATTTTTTACAGTACTCAAGAGAGGCCATCTAATGCTCAGAGACTGGTGAAAGGTGTATGTTTTTTTGTTTTACTGCTAACATCACGTGTAAGTTCCAATAAAGGGAATGATGCTAATGTGTAAATGCAAAAATATAAATAGTGTCACTTTCCTCAAATACATGCAGTTTTATATAGCACGAAATTCCCCCAGAGGCATTGGAGTGCTATACATAAGCACCAGATAACATTACAGATGGTCATATTCTGGTTTTCTGGCTCGTGTAGATTGTGATTTGCCCAGAATCACAGGATGTTGAACTGACTCTGGGACTCAAACCCTGTTTCCCAGTTTCAAAGTCGGCTAAGGCCTCAATCTCTCCCTGTTGTCTGCAGAAATTGATTTATGGCAGGCAAGGAAGAACAGCAAAGACTAAATTATCTCTGCCTGTTTAATGCAGGGGAGGGAGACAAAAATATCTAAAGAGCCCCCTTGCTGGCCCTCACCAACCCCCCAACCACCCGCTCTAGTCTTTTCCTCTGCCCCTGTCCCCTGCAAAGCAAGTGCTAATGGCTTCCCATCAGCAGCTCCATGAGGCCGCTGTCACACCTGGAGGGAGCCAGAGGGCAGACACAAGCCATGCTGTGACAGCCGAAGCAGCCCATTGTCATTCTGCTTGTGACAATGCGGCAGGCTGACCTTAATGTGCATCAGGTCGGGCTCATTATATGTATGCAAAGGCTTTAACTTCAGCTGTTGACGTTGTGCCCTTGCAGTGGACACAGACAGCCACCAAAAAGCAGGCCTCAAAAACAGGCCTATCAACTGTTTGCTGATTCCCCGCCTTGCCAATCCAAGGTTCAGTATGTGTTCCCTCCCAGTTTCAGGCGTCTTGATAAATACTTTTTTTTGTCAAAATCTGTTTTAAGGAGTTTTCATGACGTTCCAACAATACATCAAACCAGTGCACGGTACAAGGACAGAGGCGCCTTCATCACAAGCAGTATAGACTATAACATAGCAGAGTCATGGTAGAGGGGCAGCCAAACAAGCATAGGGGGCAGGTGAGCACTGTCATTGTCAGAGCGTAACTTTGAGAGGCTTATGGTGCGTCATGATGTGAAGTAGGGAGATACCCGCCCAACAAAACTCCCCCAAGTCAAAGGGAAGTTGGAGGCCCTTGCGTTCTAGTCTATGTCAAGTCTATGTCTGGGTAATGGGCGAGGAATCCCAAGGAAAGGACTGCAAGTCCCCTCATAGCTGTTTCTCTGTGCAGGAACTAAAAAGTTAACAATTTAATAGGAGACCATAGAAAGAAAAGCAGAGGGAGAAGAGCGAAACATGATCGACAAGTCTCCAGCCCTGTAGCAGTAATGGCAGGTATGTTAAGGGGAGGAAGGGGAGAGGGGAGGGACTTGCCCCAAGGTCTAGGGTGTCCCCTCTGGTGTGACCCATCGGTGGAAGCGAGAGTGTGCCCAAGTCTTCCCAGTCTAGTCAAACAGGTGGAGAGTGCGAGGTTTGGGTGGTTGGAAGCATAGATATTCTAGCCAGGACATATAGTCAACAAGATGTGTTCAGAGGTGCAATAATTTTTTGTCCAAGGATGGCAGTTTGAGTCAATTGATCCATTGCCAGGGTGTGCCAGAGCTTCATGAACCAGGATGCTACAGTAGTAGCAGAGGGGGATTTCCAGGCTAGGGCTTTGAGCTGTTTTGTTGCACCCACCATATGTTGTATAAGATACCAGTTGGCATGGGTCATTGCTTCCAGTGTCATTGAGTAGATAGAGTGCAAGTGGGTAGGGGGTGTAGTACCATAATCTTATATGCCGTTTCTTGTTGGGGAATACTTCTGTGCGTTTTAGGGACTTTGCACCGCAGTAATTGCCATTGGTTCTGTGAGGTGTCCGGGGAGCCATCCAGGGCCCATTTCAGCTAGTAGGGTGGCTAGGTAAAAATCGAGATGGTTGCAGTACATCGTATGTCCTACAGGAAGTCACCGGGTGCCCGCAAAGTTACAGACCAGAGTTCCTAAAGGTGTAAGGGAGTGAGGGACCACTAGGGTGTTAGGAGAATGCAATGCCCAATTATGCAAATGGAAGTATTGATGTCGTGCTGTATCGGGGAGTCGAAATTCAGTTTTGCAGTGGTCAAAAGATTTGATAGTTGATCCTTAAAAAGGGTCCTTCCAGTATCCTCGAAGTTGCTCACTTTAAAGAATGCGTTTCACTGTAATATATGTGAAAAAACACAAAGATCACTTGAAGGATTTTCTCGCATATCCATAGTAGATTGTTTGCTATTGTCACTTGGTTAAGTTGCATGTAGTCTTCTATTTTCAGCTGAATCAAGATGATAGTCTTCCTGTGTTTTTGACAGGTTTTCTGCCCTCAAAAGTGAAATGATCTTGCACGAGCTCGATATATTGGGTCTAACTCTTCTACCAGGAGTGAGCCAGTAGCCAATGAGAAAGATTCAGCAATTGGTGGTGGTAGTTTTCAGTCAGATTTTCATTGCAAAATGCAGTGCCATTTTGTAGTGCATGTCCACATAGTCTGTGCACTGTTAATAATTTATAGTTCAGGCTCCCTGTTATGTTTTGACTTATTTTTACAGACAGAAAACCATTTATTTTCCTGTCTGTATTTATTTTTAAATGTAGATAAAAAGGAAATCGGGTTGTTTTTGAGTGATTCTAAGTGCGACATGTCTGTCATGACTGCCAGGTCAATAGCTGTGCGGATTGATAGGCAAGGGGATTAAAAAAATATAGGGACTTAGTAAAGAGCCTTAAACAGCAATAGATTTCCACAGCTTTGATACTAAAATTTACATAGTTTCTTACAAGTGCATATTTTACCATCTGAGTGTGTATATATCATTGAAACCTGTCAGGCGTTCAGGCACAAGTGCACATTAACTGGTTAAATAAATGCAGAAATTTCAGCTTCATTTTTTCACAAAACCTAAAATAAATATGGATAAATACAGGTAAAAATAGCAAGAAATAAATATGAATAAATACAGACGGAAATGACAAATATAAATAACATAAAACCGGGAGCCCTATTTATAGTATAGCTTTGCTAACCATGATGGCACCTGAGGACTTGCAACTCGTGATCAGATTCAGGGTAGTTTTGTTGTGTTTACCAAGTTTCTGTTCTGAGTGCTGCAACCTGCTTTACGTTCCAAACTTGGACTAAAATCATGCTGACTGACCCAGCTATTTATATGAGATTTAGTAGAGCAATTACACATAATTATATCTTTTTATTCAGTGTATTTCTGGCTGGGATTCCTCCATCCCATACTCGTATTCTTTTGGCAGTCATTGAAGATGGTGTGGACATGAAAAAATATACATAATGAATGGGTCAGACCTAGTATATTCTGTGCTTAAACATGATTGCTTGTGCAGGTATTGCCACATTTTCCAGCCTGTTTCATTAATGCTTATGTGCTTGCTTGCACTCTGAAGGTTGGAGCTAAAGTTGAGGGGAAGGATAACTGGTGACTGCTGGGTTGGTTGGTTGTAGGGTAAACTCGTTTTTAACCATATATAGGGTAAACTCGATTTTAGCCATATATAGGGTAAGCTCGTTTTTAACCATATTGGGGAGAGGGAGTTGGCCTAACGGCTAGGGCGGTCGACCTCGAATCTGGGGAACTGGGTTCGAGTCTCGGCAATGACGCTGAACATCCTGTGATTCTGGGCAAATCACTTAATCTCCCCGTGCCTAACAAAAATTAATGTGTCCTCATGTAACGCAACTGGTGCTATGTAAAGCGCTCTAATACCCGATTCGGGTCAAGTTCGCTTTATATAAAACTCTGTAAAATAAAAATATAAATTAAAAAATATATATATATAGGGTAAACTCGTCAAACCGTTAGTGCTAGGCTTTAATGGAGTTGACCATCTCCAATAGGGCTGCATGTTGCTCCCTCCATAGGAATTGTAGGTACATCGAACACATGTAAGGTAAGTGTACCTAACTACATAAGTTTGCCATGAGCAACTTTAAACTATTTTTCGCTCTTCTGGACAAATGACTATAACAATGAGTGTTTGAGTTCACATCACAAACGTAGGTATCTCTAAAAGCTTGAATACTAAGTGTTATTTACTCAAGTGGTTCTCATTTTATCGATCTTTGTAGGATATGCGGATTGGGAGTCCAGCCTTTCACCTATAGCCCCCTGTGCAGGCGTCCTATGCAAAGAGCCATCTTACCGGCTTGTGAAACAGTATGTGTCTTGCTATGCACTTGCTGCGCCTTTACCTACAATACCTGGACGGAAATGTTTCTGACTTTGCTCCACAGAACCAAGACATCAGAATGATGATCACCCATCATTTCTTACAGCTTTGCATCCAGTACACGGGGCCACATACATGGAGGCAACTTTAATGACACTTACTTCTCATTTGGATTTGTAGTCCATCCCTCTTTGACTTTTGATCCCTAGGCAGATGTTATTCCAAGGCATTAATACAAAGCACTGAATTGCTATGTCATGATTTTTCCTGTGATGGCTGTAAAAAGTAAAGTTCTTTATGATGTTTTGTTTTTCCCCCCTATAGGTTCTGTATTCACATGCCTTACCATCGTCTTGGGATTTTACCGTCTATGGATGTAAAAAAAAAAACATTTGCCTACGCAACGGACCCCATACTGTCGTGCCTTATCATAATCACGGAGAGAACATTTGCTGCGTGAGATGAATGTATCTGATGATTTGTCACAATATATCCATATAAATATATATTCTATTTATTTGTGATGCCTGTGAAATGTGACCATTGAATGCAACAACAAACCACACCATACATCCCTTTTATCAGTTTACCTCTGAAGCACCCGTTTTATTAGGAGATGCACAAATAGTCGAGATACAATTTAGGCAGGCAGTCATGTATATTTTCAGTTTATTCCTTTTTTCTTCAATTCTTTTTTTGGGCTGCTTTAATTGTTTAGGTTGCCGTCCATATGACTATTTGTTCCACATGCTAAGGAAGCTTCTAGTGTGACAAACCCAGCCAATATGTTTTATTTATCATGTTCATGTGCATTTTGTATCCGCTTGCCTTACGTGCCTGACATATATTCTTCTATACTTCTTTAGATCTAATGATGTAGGTCAGACAGTGTCAGTTGAACATTTCCTACTGATTTTTTTATCATTTTAATGGGTTGATAATAGCTACGCGAAATGTGCAATTGTCTTTTTAACCAACTACTTGACGCTTGCACAAGTTGTAGAAGTTAAAAAAAAAAATAGGTGTGAAATTTTTCAAAAATGGTTTTGCTGGAAAATTTCCCTTTATAAATATTTTTTGCCCACATGCAAAGATTTACAAAGGTAAAAATGCTGAGTGTGGCCCCTTCATAAAGTTTGCCTCGTAAATTATATTTCCTCAAACCTCTTAGTTAAAATTGATGAAATTGGATATTTTTCCTCCCATCTTCTACATTAACTGCTGCTTTATGAAAGGTCAAACATTTCTACACTTATTTGCTTTTTGCACTAAAAGGAATGTACATGATTGCCACTGAACCAACCTTTAACGTATGCTTACTGGTATATAACCATAAATGGATGTAGATTTGTCAAAAAATACTTATCACAGAAAAGATTTTTTTTTGTTAAACTTGCTTTCAAGTTTGAATCTGCTTTGCTCATACCAAAGGATGTTACCAATGTTATATTGTCATCCTGTAGAAAGACCAGTCTTTTTTGAAACACCCACATTTTAAAGGCTTTTCTGTACTCATCAGTACTTTAGAATATCTCCAAATAGCTCAGATAAAATGTAAGATTTTGAAGTTATTCATTTATTAACCGCATCAAAACTATTACCTGATATTTTCAGTTTTGCTATATTGCTTTCATTATTGTAATTGGCCATTTCTTATACCATTCCTAGGATGGCGATACTACTCCTTTGTTAAAAAAAAATGCTCTGAAAAATACAGTTACAACATGAAATCAGTGCTTTGTAGTAACATGTGTTTTGTACATTTAATTTGTATGCATAAGTGTGACGCTTAAAAATCAATGCTGAAATTTTCTATTCATAGGGAATCTCATTTTCCTCATTTCTGAAAAAGGCGCACAAATAAAATTAATTGCTGCCATGTTTTGTGGTGATTATTGAATTATATCCTATGTTACCTTTTTTTAAAGAAAATACATTGTATTCAGCTTGCAGCGAACGGTAAGTTAGCATTTTTGACTTGTCACAGCGACCATTGGTTGCTTTGAAAGCCATGGAAAGGCCATCTAGGGTAGTACTGAGACCAGCAGCCTGGGTGTCCACTGCATTACAGGTAGCTTTCAGTAATGCGATCAACTGTCTTGCCATTCATTTTTATTGAAAGATATTAATTAGTGCTGTGTGTGTTTTTTAACAGTATATCTTCAGATCTGCAATCTCCTCAGCAACTGCCTGTGGTATAGAATCTTGGATTCATATTCACCTATGCTTGAGTGGCCAAATCAACAAAGTTGTCAAGCAAACCTGCTGTGATAATTACCATAAACCTCACCTCCTCCCTTGGTACACATATCAGACATCAGCGCTCCAAGGCTGAGGTAAAATGCTACTAGGATGATTATAATTTCCTCTACTATGGCCTGTCCAAAACTGTTGTTCGCAAACTGTTGATTGTGCAAAATCAAGCCGTGTGATTAACCTGAAATACCAACTATGCATCCAGTCTGCCTACAGAGCTCTTCACTGGTTTCCCATCAAAAAGGGGATTGAATTCTAAAGTGCTTAATGTGGTTCCTACGGCTATTCACAACACTGGTCCTGCCTACCCTCAAAACATGTTCTACAGACAAAAGGTCAGAAGGAACCTTTGGACCTCTTCAGCTTTCTTCTTGACTCTCTCTTTATTTGTCAAACAAGTAGTCAGAAGAGATTTTTCAGGGCAGGCTGACTCTAGTTCAGGGGCCGAAGGAAAAGCCGAGACTTATTGCTAAAATTTTGTTTTACTTTGGTTTGGTTTTCTACAAGGTCCTCTAATAGACACTAACATCAGAAAGTTAAAGAGATAGTTCTGTGTATTGGACTTGTTATTATTCTTTAGAGCTATTTGCGTTCTATTTGGGAGACAAATTAGTGGAGTTTCATTGTGGGAATTCCTTTGGGGATGTGGAGAGCTGCCATTGGAGTGTCATGTTTCTCTTATTTCTACAGTTCAGAGTCTACTCTAGCTTCCGCCAACTATTGTCTCAAAGAATGTTGTTAGACCTGGCACCATTGGCGTGGGTCTCCCTTCCATTTTTTGCTGTTGCCTTATATGTTTTTGCTGGTTATAGATGCTTTGGGCACTGTGCCACTGCTATTCAGTGCCACAGTGCAAGTGCTCCCTATGGTAAACTGGTGTATGGATTAGTGACTCCATGATTGGCTGGTTTGGTTTACTTGTCAGACCCTAGTACAGTGCACTGTGTGTGCCCAGGGCTTGTAAATCAAATGCTGCTGGTGGGCTTGCAGCACTGGTTGTGCCACCCACAGAAGCAGCCTGTAAAGTGTGTCTCAGGCCTGCCATTGCAGAGCCTGTGTGCAGTCTGGTACTGCCATGTTGACTGGGCAAGTGCACCCACTTGCCAGTCCCTAAACCTTCCCTTTTCTTCATATCAGACATGCCCTGGTGTGTGTAGCATGTCCTAATAGTGAATTACAGCCATTTTCGTTTTTCACTATTGCAAGGCTATCTGTTCCCCATAGGCCAGAATGGGCAGTTTGATTATAACATCTTATAATCCTAACTGACCCAGGGAACATGGTAGAAAAACGAATTTAGTATGCCTGAACTCAGAATGATAAAATACATCTTTTAGTGAAGTTGGTTTTAACATTCTGTGTTTGAAAATACCACTTTTAGAAAGTAGGTATTTTCTTGCCTAACTATCCAAGCCTGCCTCTGCTAGGTTGTGTATTCCTTGTCTGGAGCTTGAGTGACAGGGGCTGGGAGACAGGGTGAGTCAGCACAGGGCTGAATAGAGAGATCTCCATGTAGAGTGGTGGGAGGAGTTGCCCCTGGGACCTGAATAGGGCTGTGCCTTCCCTCCACAATGCTGGCTCCACCTCCTGTGGTGTGTCTGATGTCCCTGGCCCACACTGTCAAAGGAAAGAAGGAGTCCTGTAAACAAAGTGCTCCAGAACTGACCAGAACTGGTTTGGACTAGGCAAAGGCCTCTCTGCCTTCAGAGAACAAAGAGAATATGAGTATAAAAGGGGGACCCAGACCCCAGAACTTTAGATCACTTTTGGGAAACAAGAAGAACCTTTGCTGAGGAGAGGAACCAGAAAGAAACTGAAGGAGGAGACTATCCCTAAGCTGAGTGCTGTTTGGGGGATTGGCCTGCAGTGGTTGCCTGACTGCCAAAGAAAGGAGAAAGGAACTTTGTGCTACTTTCATCAACTTGTAAAGGATCTCCAAGGGCTTGAAGATTGAGCTTGCCTCCTGCTGAAGTCTCAGGGACAACAGACTTCACCAACCAGCTCCCCTGAATTCCCTTGCTGGGAATTTGAAGTGCCTGCTGTTGTGCTGGGCCTTCTGAAGGACTGCGTGTCGCAGGGAGCTGAAAGCACGACTCACGGAGAAGAAGCGTGACGCAGCTGCTGTCGTCGCATCACTGAGTAAGGGTGCCGCCGCTGTCGCATCGCATCACCGAAGCGCCTTGCATCGCCGGAGAAGAGTGTCGCCGTCGCAACAGACGCAGTCGCATCACCAGAGAAGCGTGTCGCAGGGCCTGTCGCGGCTCAGAAGATTCGCAGAGTCGCCGCACGGCCACCGGGCGTGCACGCATCGCCTCGTAGTTGTCGCATCAAGGAGAAGACGCCATTTTTGTTGCATTGCATCGGATCGTCATCGCATCACGGCGCTGCTGGTCGCATCGCCACGGAAGCGCAGTAAGAAACCGACGCATCACCTCCCCACGCCGAGAAGAACCGACGCATCACCGTCCCCTGCGCAGCAGTAGGGAACTGACGCATCACCGTTCTTGCGTGTAAGGAACCGACGCATCACCTTCCCTGCAACACTTTCGTTGTATAGCGTTACGCATCCAAAGGTACATTGAAAATAAGTGTCGCACTTACCATCTAAAGAGAACTAAGCTATTTCTACCATTTTTAAGTACAGTATTGTGGATTTTTGTCGTTTGTGGTCTTGTGTTAAGTCTATATAAAAAATACTTATTTTTGATATACAACCTGTGTGGTGTCCATCTGTAGTGTTGTCACTATATTACTGTATGTGTTCACAAATGCTTTACACACTGCCTCTGAGATAAGCCTGCCTGCTCGTGCCAAGCTACCAAGGGGGTGAGCAGGGGTTATTTTAGTAGTGTATCCCCTTTACCCTGACTAGAAGCAAGGGTCCCTATTTGGACAAAGGTACCTACCTCTGCCAATTAGAGACCCCCAGTTCCAACAAATGTCTACTCAGGAACTTTGATAGAAAAGGCCCAAGGATGCATTACTCTTTTTAGGTCGAGCCTAGAGTGGCGCGCAAGCGCTGCTCTGCGAGACTTTATGTAAGGCGCTTCAAAAAGCTGACCACGCTCGTGCACAATGGCCTTTTCCGTGCGGTTACCCGCACGGCCGCCATCTGTTTGCAATTATCGTGCCCAGACGTGGGCGCGATAATTGAAAACACATGGCCATTGTGCACGAGCGTGTGGTCAGCTCAGCAGGCTGAGAGAGAGAGAAGAAGCTGTTCCTTTATATTCAATATAGCTTATGGACGGACAAGGCGCGTTTTATTTTGCCTCGAAGGTGGGCTCCAAAGATGAAATGGCTGTTCTAATCATTGGCGTAATAACGCTTGCAGGAGGGAGTTGCAATTTAGGGTTAGAGCCCATAAAAATGCAAACACTGATTCAAGGACACTGAATCGGAAATGTTACTGTAACATGATTGATCCAAGGACCCATAGTCGGGTAACGCTCTGTTCTTGTTTTAAGGATGTATTTTGAACGGCCAGGTTTGCAGTAAGGAGTTGTGGTAATACTCAGACCTTCTCTACTGATCCCACTTACACGGTTTCCTGCCAGGTGCTCCAGGGAACAAATGTTTGTTGTTATGCTACATGTTTCTGTTTGAAACTCTCTATAGTGTTCATCCTCTCCAAATGCTTTCATGGAACTGGACAGCTCCCATGCTCTTCCCAAGTTGTCATTTTTCACTGGGGGAAAAGGCCAGTCTATAAAAGGTTTTGCGCTTCTGTCGAGTGATGAATAAGCCATTAATTAGCTCAGGGCAGCATTTTATCGTCATTGCCCAAAACTATTTTTGCACGAAGGCTGACCTTTAGATAAGATTGTAGGTGTGGATTTTGTTGTGGTTTAGCCTAAGACCTTTTTCTCATGGTCTTCATACCTTTTGGATCAGGCCTATACCGACCTCGACTTCATTTATTAGAAATGCTCCATTTTTGAAGATCTGTCAAGATGTAACCTCTGTGCTCGTTGGCCAAGTAAGACATGGACTCCTAATACAACCGTAAGAGGCAGCGTAAATGCCTATTGTGCAGGGTGGTGAATGAGTGGACGCTGCATTCACATCCTCACCGGCTTCTGTTTACATCATAGTGTGTATTCTGTAGCAGGACCGAGGTGAAAGCGCTTGGCTCTGTTGAGCAGAACGGCATTCCTTCTACATCGGTGAATGGAATACAGAGAGTAGAGACACCGGTTCCTGGTGGTGCGCGTTAGTGAAAAAACCAGATAGAAGCCCTCCTGAAAATATGGCGGCACTAAATGGCGTTCTCCTGCTGAATCTGGAGGATTCACAGTTACTGGAAATGAACTGCCAATCAACACGTATAACTGGGCAGCTGATTTTTCTCACAGTGTTAATTATTGTTGTTCTTCTTAAGGATACTCGTTTTATCATCCCTGTAAAGCTGAACAGCGGGCATTGCTCTGTTCGATGCAAAACTGAAGGTTGCATGCCAGTAGTTTAGTGGGTTAGTGAATGAGCTGCAGGTAAGTAATCAGACGTGAGTTTCGTAATGCTACAACTAGCAGCCGCATGAGCAGTGTGTTCGATGAGTGCCCCCACCCCAACCCATTGTTCACTCGTTAGGCCGGGTTCAATAACTCAAGTGTCCAACTTTTACTCCAAACAACCAAGCACATTTTTTTTCAAAGCACATCTGAAAATAGTTACATTTCACCAAAACGTAACACCCACATCGTGCAGCTCTTATCAAAAGAGTACACCTGGAAATTAATGTTCGTGCAGAAATCGTCCAGTCCATAGAAACATGGCTTCTAGGGCTCCACAAAGAGTGAATCCTCCCGTCTTAGCCTCTTAACTTGTTGCCTTGGCAGGAGTTGTTTTTCTAACAAAGGACAACAAGCATTGGCATAGCCAATAGGTCTCGCCTTTGGGACCTTATAAGTGTTTAGTTATCCAGCACAATATCCTTGGTGCAACAACATCAACTGCTGCATGGCTAAACACTTATAAGGTCCCAAAGGCGAGACCTATTGGCTATGCCAATGCTTGTTGTTTACACTTGTGGAAATTCTGACTTATTGTTACGCAATGTACCCACACATATGTCAAACCATCTGATCAGAGGGAAGAAGTAAGAGCTTGAAGTAAGTAGAGGTGTGGTGCAGCGGCCAGGGTGCCAGACTCCCGACCACAGGGTTCAGGGTTCGATCCCCGGCTCCGGCGGCAGGTTAGCCCAGCACCATGTGACTCTGGGCAATAGCTTGCTTAATCTTCCTGACGCCCCCAGCGCCGGGACACCTCTCGGAGGTAACTGTGCGCTACAAATGCTGGCATTTACATTTATTCTCCGATTTGTTGAATTCTCATGACGTACTTGGCCAATAAGATTGTATGTTAATAATTCAATTGTGCTGAATTGCTGGCAATTAGGAACTGTTAACTTGAAGCACTTGATAAAGTAACTGCCACTTATTAGTAAAACTGGAATTTATTGACTGATCATTCAACTATGTGTCTGGCTTAAACCTACTCATTAACTCCTCCTCTTCCTTTTATGCCCGTAAAGTGGGAACCTTCTATTAAATAGCCCGAATGAAAGGAATATTTTATTAAGTATATTGAGACGATTGATGATGATGATGATGATGACATTTCACCAGAGAGAATGAAGAAAATTCTTTTGCACTCTGTAGGCCCAGAGGGTCTTAAAACATATCATTGCATTTGAAAAAAGCAAAAACCGAAGGAGATGAGTTTTGGCTTCTGTTAATAAATTTGGATGACTGCTCTGCCCCTTGTATGTGTAAAGCCATCGATAGGTATAATTCTTTTCACAGAAAACAGGAGTGAGATGAAAGCCTTGAGGACTATGTATCAGCTATTAAAAAGTAGCACTTTACTTGCAGGTTTGGTAACTTACATGATGAGTTGATATGAGGCCAGATTATTATGCATGTAAAAAATTAAGCAGGTCAGGAAAGGTTGGGGTTTATGGGGATTCTGAGCTGAAAGATGTTATTGCTGTTGTTCACAAGTTTAAAATCTACAATAAATGTACCAAAGCAATTGTCGACAACAGTAACAAGCATTTGCAATGCAATAGGTCTCGCATTTACGCGAGTTTAAGCTATTGGCATTGTAAATGACAATGCCTATTATTTTTGTTTTTTGAAGCGTAAATGAAAGGCATTGTCATTTACAATGCCAATATCTTAAACTTGCGTAAATGCGAGACCTATTGCATTGCAAATGCTTGTTTTATTCTGGTACAACTTCTACAGTACCCAGGTTTAGGTTGTAAATACAACCTCAGCAATAGATTTCTCTTGGGAATGTCTTGTGGGAAAAATGAGTTCTGGAATAAGAGCACACCTTGAATGTCTGGAGAAGTAACTTCATAACTTCTGCCAATTGGTCTGTACTACATTTATCCCCCTACCCTAAGTATGTATTGTCTAGTATCTAGGTTGAGAGTAACAGGCACAGCTGATTTAATAGAAGTTACTGCTTCTTAGGATCATGTGAGTGAAACACTTACTTGGTTTAGCCCACTCTTTACTTCTCGTTCGGCACTTCTGAAAGTGTTTCACTTTCTTTCTGTATAATATACACATTACAAGGTGTATTATTGTTCTCTCACACAACCTCAATTTGTGCTGTTGTGTATCCTTAACAGACTATATAATAAGAGTATATTTGAGGAATAACATGGAGATAAAATGTCACAAGTAGAGGAAGAAAAATCGAAAACCTCCATGATTTGTGAGTAGATAATAGTTAGAAATGAGCGTGGCAGAAAACATCTTCATGGTATTCAAAGCTTATGTCGTTCTCAGATGAAGTGGTTACATAATAGGGAAAACCCAAAACGTCACTGGGACCTGGGTATAGAGCAGTACATAAGAAAAATGGTCCCAGTACACGATTGCATAGAAGAACCACAAAATTACATAGAGTTAAACATAAATTACACAAACCATCTTATTCTTAATGTACAGTGTTGTTTAATCACACTGAACATACAGGAGTTCATAATATTTTCACTGATATTTATAAAGCAGTGCCCCAAGAGGGAAGGGTGGAGATAAAGTGAATGAAGTGAGGATAGGAAAGTGAGTGAAACGATGTGCAATTCATATAATCAATTGTTATAAAACACCAAAGCGGCTCATAAAGGAGCCAGATCTTCTTATTGGGTACAAATGTTAGATAGCCATGGTTGTAGACAGGGTCACAGTGATGAATCGCTGTTGGTCAAACTGGCTAGTGTGGTAGCTGTCGACGTTTCGACCCCTGGATAATAGTAGGTCAATGTGTCCCTTACGTCGGGGTCTTCTTCAGGCCAGGAGTGTAGGTGGGTGAATGGGGGCAGGTTATCATCAGTGGCCCATTCGTTGGGCCTGAGGGGCAAGTGGGCGCGTAGGCTCCAAACTGTAGTAGGCGAGAACAAACACTTCTGCGCGTACTCAAAGATGCCTGAATTAGAGGTGGGCCACACAGGGTTAATCTGCTGGGCCTGGAAAAATTACTTGTGAGGTCAATGTGGAGGGCCAGATTGCTCCGTACTCAGTCGCTCTGTAACTCCAGGAAACGTCTTGGTTCTCAGATGAAGACACCAAAATGAGAGTATCATCTTGGAGACCATTTTTGAGGCATAAGATTTATATCTGGTCTTTTCTGATGGATAGTTCTAACCCCATATTCCTCACCTTGTTAATATTCCCTAGTCATCAGACTTTATCCTGAAAACTCTAAAGTAGTACTCCTGCGCCCCGATAGGTGGGGCTGTGTGGCTCTACACCGACCTCATTCCGCTGCGAAAGTGAGGAACAGAGCAAAATGTAAATGACACCCTATCATGCTGACATGCCTTCATTTGCGGATCTGGCACTCTACTTCTTTAGTCTGACAAGAATCTTCCCAAACCTTTTTATTCCAGTGTCAAAGGGAAATGTTCCCTCCTAAAATGACAGGATTTAAACCTTCTGGGGTCTGTCGCAAACTAATATCTGTTACAGATGCCCACAAAGGGTGCCCCTGTGTCTGGGGTCGTAACACTACTTCAAAACGTGCAATGACTGTGCCCAGATGAACCCGAAGGCCATATGAGATTTTGAAGCAAAGTTCTGTGTCCCAAAATGCCACAAGAAGCCAAGAGCAAGCTCCTGTTCCCGCTCCTGAAGGCTTCAGGTAGGTCGAAGAAGAAGCACAGGAAGTCTAAGCAGGAATCGTCCCCTTCCCCACCATATTTTTGCTATGCTTCCTGCTCCCTCTGGTGTGCCTTCACGTCCCAAGGGTCAACAAGGGTCTCCAGTTAGACTACCACCAGTGGGATCACCCTGGGTATTCTGTACCCCTCAAACCTGCTTCGGGTTCTCCATCGGCTTCAGTGCCGACATCACAATCTGTGCTGGGTCCAGTAGTGGCTGGTGACATTTGAAAGTGGTGGGGCATAAAACAATTATCGTACTGCACTGTGGCGAGCGAGCGCGCCCGAACCACCTACGGGGGGTTCGGGGGGGGGGGGGTTCTCGCCCCACAAAAATTTTGAAAAAAGAGTGGGCAAATGGTGCATTTTCAAGCAAATTTGAGAAAGCAGGAAGGTTGAGCAGCACCTTTTCATACTGGTAAAAAGTTGGAGAGACATTTTCACAAAGTTAGAGTTTTTGGCGCATCTACAAATCAAATCTGGAACCTCCCATAATCCTAAACAAAAAGCCAGCTTTCACTCATGATCAATAAAACCATACATCTCTGCAATATTGCACTTGTGAATATACTGCACTGCAAAATTGTGGTTGCTGGATAATGGAAATGTGCTATATGTTAATGACAGTGCGCTATGCTACTGCACCATCCGTTAGTACAATATTTGTGCAGTGTGGCCCAAATGCACCACCAACAACATACTGCAATCTTACTACACTCATGCTAAATGAGTGGGGCCTGTACTATTGCCTGAACCACTACAGCTTTATTGACTTGTTCACTTGGGCAGCGACACATGCTATCAGTTCAACACAATCAGCCAGCCACAGAACAAAGTCGAATACATTTTTTGCCTCATTATAATTATTAGCAATTTTACACTGCGCTGTGGCCGCCGTGCTTAATGGGTGCTAGTGCATGCCATCCTGAGTTCCCATTCTCCTGAGCGCGCTAGTGTGTGCCTGGGTTCCCAAGTGCTGGATGAATGCATGTGCTCCTTGGTGTACTAGTGGGTACACTGTATAGTGCACATATGTTTCTTACTGAGTGCACTTTTTCCTGAGCCTGCAGCGCATGCAGCGCATGCCTGTGTTCTCGGGTGCTGGACGAGCGCACAATGATGCCTGACAGGTGTGTATGCGTGCCAGCAGTAACGGTCGTATTGAGAGCCTTTCAGGGACGTAAGCTACCCAGGCTCTATTTCCTGTTCAGTTTTCACAAGTGGGTTAACTAGTAACGCACGGTGAATAATGCATCAATGTACAGTGAATGTAACCTTTTGTAAAATAACTGTTGCTCATATAAGTGCTCCAATATATTGGAGTCGAGCTTGCGCAATATATGAAACTGCAAAATAATGATGCACGCCCACTACACTACCTTGGCCTTAGCGAACAATAAAAATGAAATAGTACCCAAGAAATTTCTACAAAACAATGCTGGCAGGTGTGGCGCCCCTATCAGCTTGTGTTAAATATAAATGAAATCTGTTACGTGCACTTACTCTGCTCTCCTTGATCGTCTGCTTGTTGCCCTTGGGGTAGCGCTCACTGCACCCGAACGTAGCACTCTTCAGAGGCAGAGCTGTCGTGCTCGTCATCCTCGTCCGAATCTTCACCATGAATGAGCCACACCTCACCAGCCCAAAGTGCAAGGCACCGCAAACACAGCCTTTCGTCCACTGGAGATCCTTTTCAAGCAGCCATGTCTCCCTCCAAGGCATGCACGGTAGGAGGGAGGAGGTGCGTGAGGACTGCGCCGGAGAGCGGGAGAGGCCTGGCAAACGCGTGCCTCTCAGCCAATCCAGACGCTGCTCCAGCAGCGCCAGGATTGGCTTGATCAGGGGATACTCCCCGCTCATTAGGAGACCGGGGGCTGCGGCATGAAGCACCCTTGCTCTCCTAATGTGCACAGGCTAGTGCGCATGTTCGGGCTGGTCGGAAAAATTATCAGCCCAAAACCGAACATGCGCACTGTGTCTTGCTGCTGCGCTAGACCACGACCACCCCCTTGCTAAGACAACATGCATTGCAAGCAAGCCTTGCTTGCAGTGCATGTTGTCACAGTCAAACTTGTTGTCAGTCAAACCCTGCTGCTGCCTGCCCCACCCCCTTCAGAGCGTCTGTCACTCCTCGTGGCCTGGTGACCGGCCGGCCATTCGAGGAAGTTAAGTTAGTTTGCTGAGCCTGCGCCCCGATGCGACTCTGATGAATGATTCATCAGAGTCGCATCGGAATGTGGCCATGTGGCATTAGTGGGGCAACGCCCAAGCGCCCTAATGGACGCACCGCCACTGGCTGGGTCCTTCAACATCCATGCCACCGGCATGGAGAAGGATCCCCAACCTGTAGTCCTTTCCAATTCTGAGCCAAGGCCATCTCTACCTTGGCCGAAGCTGCGCACTGATCCCATTGCAGAGCCACTAATTGGCAGTCTTTCTGACTCCGACACACTACCTTTACCACGCAGCTACTCGCAGACATTACATCAAATTTTCTGCTCCGATTCAGACCAAGCCAACAAGACAGAAATAACTCTAGCAGGACAGATTTGCCTTGAATGTTTGTTCAACAATGACACATAAATTATTATTGGGCATAGAAAACATTTTTGAGAGCATTAGTATAATGCTTATATATAGATACCTCCTTTTGAGATCTGTATAAAGCCTGAATATCTCATATGTGCACAAAACATCCTTTTAAATTAATTTACTTTACAAATGTGTGAATCAAAAGTTTCCAAAGTCATTGATCCATAGATCACACAATCCTTGTATGAAATTTGTAGTTGTGCCATAAGATGAACAAGGCTACATTCCAAGAAAGGTTCATCTAAAGATAGTCCACAATGTCTTGGGCTATCAAGTATATCTGTGTGTGAAACTTCCAAAAGGGTTTAGCCGGCGGTCCATAAATGAATTCTCCTTTTATACCTTCAGTGTGGACTTCACATAGTATGTGGTCGACACATTTCAGCCCATCAAATCCGGGCCTCTTCAGGACAAAACAAGGGAGTGTGAATCAGCGAAAACACCATGTGGCTCAGCCATGAAGCACAGTTCCCATCTGTACCATTAATGTTGCATTGTTCCCTAGGCATCAACATTCCCGATTCATTTAGATTGTCGGTTGCTTTTATTTATTTTATTTGAGGGGTTTTATATAGCACAAACATGATGCAAATATGTCAGAGTGCTTTATAGAGTAAGCACAACTGAATAACACGAGGAACATAAAGAGTAAATAAAAATACATAGTAACGGTAAAAAAGAGTAAACGATATACAGTGGGATATGTAAACAAAATAGCAGCAATTACTCTGGTTACATAATCGTAAATAAAAATACAAAGTAACAGAATATAAAGGATGTAAACAAAACAATATACAGTCAAATTTGTGAACGCTAGGTTGTGAGGTAGAGGAGGGAGGGGGTTACAGGGTGGGGAGAGTAGAGGCATAGTTTTACCCGAGGTAGTGATGCACAGGTTATGTGGGGAGTGTGGGATAGAGTAGGTGGCCTAGTCCTAGTAAGGGAGGGATTGGTAGGCTAGAACATTTTGTTACTTCTTTCTGGAAGAGGGATGTGGATGGGTTGCATCTGATCTCCGTGGGTAGAGAGTTCCAAATGTTTGGGGCATTCCAGAGAAGGAACGGTTGGAAACTTATTCAGTACATAAGCCTACACGCACTGACATGAGACAGATCTCCCTTGAGGATTAATTCCCAACTGATCATCTTGCCCTCTGTTCCTTAAACACCAGTTGCCTCCTTGGGCACTGCACCCATGCTCTATGGGACATGGTTGGTTGGAAATTATCGGCTGTCTCTGACAACTTACTGTAATCTTCAGCCCAAACTATTCAGAAAGGCCGGGATGCAGCTACATTTGTTATCTGGTCTGTCCTGGATACGACTGACTGCTTGGGTCAAGCAATTGGCACCATTGTGGTGCTTCAGCGTCACACTTGGTCGAAGTCCACAGGACTCACTGATGGAAGCCATTTGATGGCTCTTGCCTCTTTGAGAAGGTGGACTCAGCCCTCAAACAATTCAAAGAGAGTTGTTTGGCTGTTTACAATTACTTTATTTTGGCAAAATACCTTTAAAAGTATCGCATACAACAGTCAAGGTAAAACCATTCATGTTAAAAATATGTTACATACATATAAAAATTCATAAAAGTTTAAGATAATACCTATTAACATTCAAAATATCACTGGAGTTAAATAACTCGACAAAAGATAAAAGTGAAGAATCATATGTACACAAGAATAAAACAACCCAGAATTGCTTTGGTGGTAATTATACAGTAAGAAGGCCTACTTGGATGTTTACCAAAGAACTAAAATCAATTAACATGCGATTGACCAAGCAGGGGCCTAAATAACATCTCGGTTAGTGATATTGGTTCCCCTATATAGTACATGATGGAATAGGCCGTTTAGATGCTAGTGGGCACCCCACTACGTACTGTGCTACCTCCCTGCATCTTTGTCCTGATACCCCACATGTGGCCGAGGAACTTAGCAACTGCACAGATAAAAACAGATCTTGTGTCCGATTTTAAAATACGCAGAGCTTCCCGAAAGCTCTGCGTGCCCAGTTGCTGACAGATGGGCTTAATCCATTTCAGTCTGGGGCATGCATAAGCAGGGCAAGCAAACAGCACATGAGCTATGGACTCTACGGGAGCCTTGCATCCTGGGCAGTTACTAGGGCACAGGTCTTTAGTGTGCCATTTAGCTTTTACCTCGTTCACTGGGAGCGTGCCAAGCCTGAATTGAACATAAAGCTTTCTGTCTTGGGTTACTTGTATAAGGTCAAGGTAAGGTTCCAGAAGTCTGGTCTGTTAATGAAGTAAAAAATTCTGTGGTTAGTTTTCCCCAATCGGTCCTGCTGGTGTCTACTTGTGCAACCCATTTACAATAATACTTCTTTGCTATGGCTTTCCGAAGCAGGGGTGAATCGGGGTTTTCCCAGGCTTCTTTTAGCCCTATGCCAAATAAAAGCTTCTTTATATTGCTCAGCCATCCAACCTTATTAAAAACGTCTAAACGGATGACCTCTGCCATGGCTTCGGCATAAGATGATAACTCCGGAGTCGTCCTGACTCTAGCCCAGAATAACAGTGGACGAAAGTTAGCAATATCACTAATGGGACGTTGGCCCATGTCTAGCAATAGGGGTGGATTGGAGTACTTTGGGGCAGCATCACGAGATTCATAAAAAATTTGTGCTCTGATCTAGTGAGCTCCATTATCTTTTCGAAGCCCCACAGTTCGGATCCATACAGGGTGGAGCTAACAGCTTTAAGATCATAGACATGTAGGGCAGCAGCAACTGGTCTAGTGTGAGAGGAATGGTGTTCTTTTGCTAATGCCCCCATTACGCGTTTATGATTTAATGTCATTTTTGTTATGTGGGGCTTCCAGGACATTTTCTCTGAGAGTCTAACCCCTAGTTAGTCGATGGTGCTTACACTTTCCAGGGGTATCCCTCCTAGAGTTGTCTTGCCCGTATATGACCTGTGTGGATTGTAAGCCATACATTGTGTCTTGGAAGTATTAATTTCAAGGCCCCGGGCATTACAAAAGAGATTAAATCTGTTTAGTAGTGACTGCAACCCTGCCCGAGTTTTAGACACCAGCAGAGTATCATCTGCACATAAGAGTCACTACCTTCTCCCCACCTAGAGTCGGGTCATCTGCCGGCTCTTGTGATAAAAAACGTACGACTTCATTCATGTAGAAGTAAAACAGGGTGGGCGCCAGGACACAGCCTTGGCGGACACCCCTACTAACTGGAATGCGGTCTGTAAGTTGCCCCTGTGTACCCCATCCTATCCAAGCAAAATAGTTTTCATGAAGTCGGATGACCAAATTGAGAATTGGAGGAGGAATTCCCATATCATTCAACACTTGCCATAGCTTTGGTCTGAGGATTCATTCAAAGGCAGTCTTCAAATCAATATAAGCTAGGTACAGACTGCCCTGACCAATAGTTACAACTTTCCAGTAAAGCAATAAAAGACGAAAAACCTGGTCAATAGTCCCTGTCTTTTCTCTGAAGCCTGCTTGGTATTGTGTTAGAATAGCATTATCATCTGCCCAAACCTTCTGAAGGAGGGCTCTGCTAAAAACCTTTTGCAACGCATCTATCAGGCTAATAGGCCTATAGTTACAGGGCTGGCCTCTATCCCCTTTTTTGTAGATTGGGACCACCTCCGCCCCCAGCCAGGACCCTTGGACAGAAGCGCCACTTACAATGGCGTTAGAAAGAAGTATGTAACGGGCCCAATTCGGGATGTTGGATAAGAAGAGGTCCCCGGGAACTCCGTCTGGCCCTGAGGCTTTAGGCTTGACCATGCGCCCAATTGCACCCTCAATCTCCTTTAGGGAGAAGAAGTCTACGTCCGATTGATGGGGAGGGCAGAAGGTGTCCCCCACAGAGGGTGAAGCATCAGTGTAAAGCTTTTTAAAATGGTCTTGCCAGGCTTGGGCTTCAATATAGTTTGGGGGCGAAGAGCCCCCTGTGTCGTTTCCCCAGACAATAATGACTAGAATATTTTTGGGTCTTTATTGGCACAGGCTTCCTTGGGTGACTACAAGCGGGCTTCGTCCCACTCCTTCTTCGAGTGGTTGATAGCAGCCTTATAGCTACTTCTGGAGGCACTGATTTGGTTGATATCTTTGGATTTAAGAGACAAAGCAAGATTTGACCGTTGAATCTTACATTCCTTATTGTACCAGGATATTGGGCCCCCTTTTGATTATCTTGCACTTGGTTTATGCCCTGGTACAGTGAAATAGGAGCCTATTTGTTCAAAGAGACGAGAGTGGACAGAACCTACTTTTGTCAACCCTACCTAACTTTTGGGTAGGGATTGTAATTCTAAAATGCCCACCGACAAATCCTGCCGTAAGCCCCGAAGCTTATCTTCACAGACAGTGACCTTTTGCCATTTTAATCTGCAGCCATCGTTTGATGGGAGGACCTCCTTTAAGATATTCTGGGGTGGGAGCTCGTTAGAGTTGCCGCCCCACACCGGCTTCATGCTTAGGCAGAGCGGGTTATGGTCGCTATCGGTTGTGTCTCCCACAATCATATCAATAACACTCCTCCATAGCCTCAGATCTATTAGAATATAATCAATTCGGGATGGACTGTTTGCCCTATTAAAAGTATTTGCTCCTGTGATGTCTGATTTTGTTCTCCCATTCACTTCCCTTAGCAATGCTCTAGGTTTAGGGCATTTACTTGGAGGACCAATTGTGACCATCTCTTAACTGGCGGCAGGTCTAGGGAGGGGACTACCCACATCTGGTTTTATTCGCTCATCCCCATTATGTCAGTTGTGTCTAAAGGTTCGAATGATTTGTTAAAATCACCTGCTATCATTAGTCTTGAATGTACTGGGCACTTATCCAATAGTTCCTCCAACTGTGCAAGTGTAGCGGATGGTCTGCACCCCTTTGTTCCTCTCACATATATATTGTATAGCTCGATAGATTTACCTGAAGAACCCATAATACGTAACCCGCGATTATCTGGCCTATCCATGTTAAGTAATGTGATCTCACAGCCTAGGGTGATCCTAACCCAGATTATCAAACCCCCTGCCGGGCGTCCTTTCCCTTTCAAGACTGCAGGGACGCAGTAACAGACGTACCCTGATTTGTGTATGGGGGCTAGGGTCCAGGTTTCCTGAAAGATGCACACATCAAAGCCCTCTATAAAATCATTCCAATGGGGGAGGGGCATTTTACTACCTAGTCCTGCCAAGTTCCAGGATACTATTGTGAGTTGGGGATCAGAACCTAAACTGGCATGCTGACAACTATCAATAGTAACTGGGATCATATTATTAGAATTAGGTCCAGACTCCATACCAGAAGAAACCTCCCAACTTTGATTTGTTATTCTACCATCTTCAGTGTCTCAGGTCCTACTCCCCACCCTGATTGGTGACAGGGTGCCTTCAAGATGGGAACTAGGGGTATGTATCGTAGTGATAGTGCAAGAATTCCTATCCTGACAGCGATTTACCCCCAAGAGTCAATCAATGGTCTCTGATGTTGATTAGGGGCCTATCCGATCCAATGTAGAAGGTAACTTTGATAGTGATTGTGGCTGAACTATAGGACTATATCGTTTAAGTTGGATATGGGATGAATCTGGTGGGCAGCTTCTAAATTCTAAGGCTAGAAGATTCTCAGCTAGCTTCGATGTCCCGGCCAAAATATTTTGCGACCTTGAACAATTGTTCCGGGACCTCGTTTGGAACAAAGGCCGGCCCCGTATTGCATTATGGAAACGTCATGCCCCTACCAGTAAAGGAGGCTTAGCAGTCCCTAATATGGAGTTGTACTATCTGGCGGCGCAGTTCCAGTGGGTGACGAGATGGCCAGTAGGCATAGGATTGGAAGATACAGCCACTATGCAGCCACCATGGTCCCAATCTCAGATATGTCATTTATTTCACCCTATTGCTCGACCGCCGCGCCCATCGCAGACCTGTTTGGCCCTGGCACACCGGTGCTACAGGAGGAGTCTATACCTCGCCAAAGCTACGATCCCTTATGCCCCTTCACTGCCACTAGTGGGGACACCTAGGGGCAGGACGGGCACCCCTAATGGGGTACTTGCATGCTGGCATTAAGTGGAATTAGACACACTGGGCGATCTCTACGCAGAAGGCGCCCTGATACCATTCGAGACACTGGCGGTGGGCTACGGCCTGCCCGCAGGTCAATTCCTATTACACACTTCGATCACAAGGGCGCTGTCAGCGGCATGGGGAGACATAACCACCGAACCAGAGACGCATCTCTTGATGCAATACTTACATGTTATGGGCAAAGGGTCACACATTGTACACTGGTTAGTTGAGGCATTACTTAATCACACAAGAAACCCATGACGGCCCTTCAATCAAGGTGGGAGGCAGATAGGGGACAGCAATGGACGGACCAAGAATGGGATACATTGCTAGCCAGCTCCACATACATACCGAGAAGCTCAAAGTTCAAACTCATACAAACATATAAAACACAGAGGGCATACCTCTCCCCGGACAAAATAAACAAATATTTCCATATTACCACTTCGGCATGTCCACGCTGCCTACAGGTAGATGCGGATCTCCTACATATGCTGTGGTCTTGTGCCTCCCTACATACATACTGGCAAGCAGTTACCACGACACTCGCAACATGTACTGATAAGTCGTTAACACACACATGGGAAGTATGCATATTAGGCCTTTATCCCAGCATACTGACCCCCCTGATGTTGTTAGTTGGAAAAAATCACTTTTAGTGTGGGCACAAGCAGAAAGTACATTGCTGCATAGAGAGGAAATAGCTGGGCTACGCAAATACCCAATTGCACAGTATTGGGACACTATACTCACGGAATTAACGCGTATAGACAGGGAAGAAAGAAACAATTCCTCGCAGGAGGATGATGTGGGAGGTGAGAGCACAGATATACAGATGCATAATACTCCGAACTCCGGTTAAGACCGAGGACTAACACTGGGACATGGCACACATTTAACATTAAGGGAGACGCCAAACTGTCTGCCAAGATGAGTTTCTTATGGCACGGAGGGAATAGCGAATTTGCAAGGGAGGCATTGGGAACGAAACACGCATATTGCACACACATCGACCCAAGCGTGGCGAGTAGATGATGGCACTGTTAATTTGTTTATTTAGAAATTGTATCTTGTTTTGCATTCTCCTTCTGCTCCAAGGGCATGTTCAGAGGTAGATAATCACGAGTACCTCTAATGGGGCACAAGGATAAAGGATAATACCGAAGTAGACGAGATAAATATCATGCTATGCTAAAGGACATGAAGATGCAATCTCTTGGACATTGATATGCGACATTAGCGCATTGAGGACACATTGTATAGCCGTTTCTCCTGATGTATGGAACCAACATCGGACTCAATATGACATGTATAAGCGGCGAAAAATTAAAATCCTTATCATGTAATGTGAAGTGAAATGTCCCCTAACACATATATGCATGCTATTAATGGTGACTCTGGAAAAAGTTTGAAAAGTGCAATAAAGATATTTATATAAAAAAAATAGAAGATTCTCAGCTAGCTCATTTCCTTTAAGAGTTAATTCTATACAATCAGTGAGCTGATTTGGAACTGCACATCTTCTTGCCCCTAAGATGTCGTCACGGATTACGGAACGGCATCCTCTGACATGGCGGTTCCAGTGGATCGCTTTGTTTGTCAGTGAGTCTCTGCCCTCATACCCCTTCCTCTCACCCAGTTTGGGAACGTTTGTCATATAGATCTTCTGGGTAGATTTTAAAGCTGGGAGTGCTCGGACTTGTGGTGTTTGCTGTGTCCAGCCAGTTCTTGCCGGCGCTACCCCCTGATATGTGCTATTTCTTTTCACACCATGGTGATTGGAGAGTTTGCTCCCTGCCATTAGATTAAAAGAGGGATCAGTTATGGGGGGGGGGGGGGTTGTATTTAGTACCCCTTGAGCATGGCAGCTAATAAAAGAGTGTGGGCTGCTTTGAGCAGAAGGAACCCTTCCATGCTGGATAGGGGGTACACGAGGTGGGGGGGTGCGTGGGGAATTTGGATGGTTTCTCTCTGTGCCTTCACAACGGGAGGAGCAGATCTTAAACTAATCTCCAACAGTTGCGTCAGTAGCCCTGCGAGACCAGCTATCATAGATCTTACAACCGCCACTTCTATTCTCAGGTCGCTAATAAGCCGGTAGGTGTTCTGGTTATGATCTTGGGGATTTAGCACTGGTTCACTTGATGCCTCTAAATCAGGATGCATGTTATCATCCTTTGGGTCGATGTTTGAATTAGAGAGGAGGGAGTATCTGTTACTACACTGAATCCCTAAGGCAGGCTGGCTCACAGTGCAAGTATCAATTGGCGGTGAATGAACTCTCGCAATATGGCACGTATCTCTCTGTTCACTGGGGGTGGGGTTCTTGCTTGCTATTCTATTAAACATTTTTGGGATGGACGGCGTAGTGCTAGATCTGGTAATATTTTTAGAGGGGGGCTTGACTACCCGGTGGACTTGATGGGGCTAATGCTCCGGTATCTAAAATGCCTTCGCATTCGTCTAACAATCAATCAATTCGATCCAAGACACAATTACTGCCAGCATGTTTGTTCATTTTCTTGGCTTTTTTCCCCTTCCCTGCTACCCTACCCGCACCTTCCACCGCTTTCCTTTTCCCCATGGATAACGTGGACTAGTTCAACAAACAGCAAACTGCTCCCACTTTGTTAGCCCCCTAGAGGTCCTCGTTCCTCCCCAAGAAATAACAGTACATAACAAATATTAGGAGTCCACCAAAGTCCCACAAGAAATGTCCCACGACAGTACTGATGGGTGTTAAGGGATTGCGAGTCAGTAGTCCCGGTAAGGAGATCGGCGATTTTCACAACAAAGTGAATAGCAGCACATAAATGTAGAATTACAATCAGTCAGGTTTTGGTATCACAGGTCGGAGGGAATGTAAGCAAACCGTCCTCCTAACTGAGGGTAGAATAAAATGGCACAGTACCTTGTGGTTGTGACTGCCAGCCCCAACAGGCCTCCGAGTTCCAAAAATGCAAGGGCGTGTGGCCCTGCCCTGCCTCTTCCTGCCAATGACTGGCAAGGACGGGCCCACCCTTGGCCCGAGCGTGGCCCGAGCGCGGCCCGCGCAGCGGGGACTCTCAGTTGCCTTTATGCGCCTCCGGGTGCGTGAAGATCCGGCGGAAGAATGACCGGTGCAGGTGAGCCTGGGGGATGGAGTTCATACCCCTGGCTAGCAAGCCGAGATACAGAGAGCGCGTCCCGCGCAGCGGGGGCTCTCAGTTGCCTTTATGCACCTCCGGGCGTGTGAAGATCCGGCAGAAGAATGAGCCTGGGGGATGGAGTCCGTACCCCTGGCTAGCAAGCCGAGATAAAGAGAGTTGTGCCACAGCTCGCTCATTGGGTCTTTCCACACCTGCCAGATAGTCTCCCCAACAATTTTGTCCCTTTTATGTATATGCCAGGAGTTTCGCTTATGGACTATCGCAGACCCCACTGCCAGTGCAACAAGCCCCTCAGTCCTTTCAATGATGGGGCCACGGCTCCTAGAGACAACGTCCAGGGCATCGGGGGCACAGCACAGCTCAGACCCCGGCTGCAACAACCTCAAAACTGCTTTATTGTGTCCTATGCAATACACAGCCATCCTGTAAGAGTGAGGATCCACTATTTTCTTCAGGGGTGGCAAGACATCACTTCAGACAGATAGGTCCTTGTAATTGCCCAACTAAGTTGTGCACTTCCATTTCTTTCTGCCCCGCCGCAGCTTCCATCACTAGCAGGATGACTGCTGGAGGACCACGTGTACGTTTTGCAGCAGGGAGTGCAGGTAATTTTGCCTAAAGGAGCCACAGAGAGGGTGCCTGCCTCTGAAGTATGACTGGGAGGTATTCCCACTACTTCCGTGTGCCAAAGAAGGACGGAGGCTTCTGCCTTGTTTTAGACCTGCGCCCTCTTAGTGCCTTTCTGTGAAGGGACAGATTCAAGATGCTCATACTTGCCCAGGTTCTACCTACACTGGATGCTCGATACTGGATGGTAACTTTGGACCTGCAGGACGCTTATTTCCATATTCCTGTCCTAGAGAACATACAGGTGCTGTCTGGGATTCACAGTAAGCCAGGAGCTTTTTTTTTCAATTTACGGTGCTCCCTTTTGGCCTCACCTTTGCCCTCACGTGTGCACGAATGTCATAGCGGTGGTCATAGCATACCATCAGAGGTTGGGGGGGTTTCCAGTTTTCCCCTACCTTGATGACTGGCTATTGAAGGCGGGCTTGACCCAGACATTCGTAGACCACCTTCAGAGGACGGGAACCTTCTAACATTGTTGGGGTTAACTATCAACATGCCCAAGGCGCACCTGGCTTCTTCGTAGATGCTTCAGGTCATTAGAGATATCCAGAATATAGTGCAATTCCATGCCTTTCCCCCAGAGATTAGAGTCCAGGGCATTCAGGATATGATCCTGATGTTTCAGCCTCAGTCCTGGATCCTAATGACAATGGCTACCTGACTTCTGGACCTTTTGTTCTGCATTATGTTGGTCGACCATGCTAGGTGGCATATACGGGCCCTGCACAAGTATCTGAAGTCCTAACGGGCACAGCACCATGGAAACAAATCGGATTACATTCAGGTTTTCGAGAAGATTGCAAAAGATCTGCAGTGGTAGTTGATCGAATGCAATTTGACCAGCGGCAGACCTCTCTCCTCACCACACCTAGAGCTCACGGTGGTGGCTGATTCATCACTGCTGGGTTGGGAGGGCCATGTGGGAGAGCTGGAGATCAGAGAACTCTGATCATTGGGGAAAACCCAGCTCCACATCAATCTGTTGGAGTTCTGGGCGATTCGCTTGGTGTTGAAGGCCTTCCTGCAACCATCAAGGGGAGGGTGGTTCAGGTTCTTGCAGACAAAATTACCACCATTTGGTAGTGCAATAGATGGAGTGGGGTGGGGTCTTGGGTCATGTGCCAGGAGGTTTTTCACCTCTGGAAATGGTTGAGTCATCATTGCATCCCCCTGATCATGAACCACCTGGCAGTATCTTTAAATGCCAGGACAGACCAACTCAGCCGCTAATGCCTAGCGGATCATGAACGGCAGTTACACCCAGATGTGGTGCAGAGTATGCCCAGACATGGGTCCCTTGCTCACTTTGCCACTGGATTCAAGCTAGCCTGGCTGATGACGGGTGTTACCCCGAAACCGGTCTTAGGATGTTTGCTTACGGTCCAGGGAAGACTTGGCTTGGCAGTTAGGGCTGGACTGTTCCCATGATGCACAGGGTCAAGACTGATTTGTATATGGCTGGGTCTGAACTGGGGTGGCGAAGTGAGCTAAAGAACGATGATGGATTAAACCCAGATCTGTGACTGGGGGAGAGTGTCTGAAAAGTTTCAGCGCTCCGTCCATCATCTCCTTGTGTTTGCTTTGTTCACCCTAAGTTGGCAGGGTATGCCCAGATGTGGGTCCCTTGCTTACTTTGCCACTGGATTCAAGTTAGCCTGGCTGATGAGGGGTGTTACCCCGAAACCTGTCCCAGGATGTTTGTTTCCGGTCCAGGGAAGACTTGGCTTGGCAGTTCATGCTAGACTGTTCCCATGAGGCACAGGGTCAAGACTGATTTGCATATGGCTGGGTCTGAACTGGGGTGGCGAAGAGAGCTTAAGAACGAAGATGGATTAAACCCAGATCTGTGACTGGGGGTGAGTGTCTGAAAAGTTTCAGTGCTCCGTCCATCATCTTCTTCTGCTTGCTTTGTTGGCGCTAAGTTGGCAGGGTATGCCCAGATGTGTGTCCCTTGCTCACTTTGCCTCTGAATTCAAGCAAGCCTGGCTGATGAGGGGTGTTACCCCAAAACTGGTCCCAGGATATTTGTTTCCAGGGAAGACTTGGCTTGGCAGTTCGGGCTGGACTGTTCCCATGAGGCACAGGGTCAAGACTGATTTGCATATGGTTGGGTCTGAACTGGGGTGGCAAAGTGAGCTTAAGAACGATGATGGATTAAACCCAGATCTGTGACTGGGGTTAAGTGTCTGAAAAGTTTCAGCTCTCTGTCCATCATCTCCTTGTGTTTGCAATGCTTGTTCCAGAAATTAGGAGAACCTTGACTCCATCTCGACCACCACCAAGAACGCACAATGTCAACAATTGTGTGCACTGGAGTTCCCAAGAAGGCTGTCTCTCGGAGACTCATTCCGCCTAAAGTGGATTCCTCACCTTGTGAATAGATACCAAAGGAGTACCTCTCAAGGTGTTGGATCTGTTGTATGACTCGGACTAAAAAGTCCTGCAAGACTGAACAGGCAATATGTCCACTGTGGTGGACCTGACTGTACAGACAGTAGTGCTTTGTGAACTGAAGCCCATGTAGCAGCCTGATAAATGCCCAGGAATCTACGGTTAGAAGTATCCATCAAAAGAACAAGTTACGTACCTTTAGTAATGCTCTTTCTGGTGGATACTATAACTGCGGATTCCTCACTGCCCCGTTCTGGGGTACAGACCCCTTTTTTTCATTTAAAAGGTCACAATTTAGGGATTTGAACACTGGTCATACCAATTTGATAAAGGGCTCTGCGTCTGAGTGCACAGATATGCCAGCTGAAAGGAACTGACATCAGCGTGGTTAGGTGGCGTTTATATATGGCTCAGTTTGTCATTTTCGCCGTGGAGCAAAGTCTGTGCTGAGCCACATGGCCCCACCTGTCACCGTGCAGGAGTATTGCTTTAGCATTTTCTGGATCCAGTCTGACGCCTGAGGAATAGTCACAAGTTTAGGAATCTGTGGTTCGATAAAGTATACACCAGAAAGAGTGTTACCAGTGGTAAGTAACTTGTTCTTTAAGTACTTGTCAACGATGTACTTGTTGAAGAAATTGTAAACGTTTAGAAGGCATTATTTCTTTGTGATTAACAGTGCAATTCGATTGTGAAAATAAATGCAAATGAGTCGTGAGATTCAGATACCAGGTGCTGTAGGCGTCGAACCCCTAAAGCTGACAATATACAGTTTTTAATTGATTGTGAGGAGATTGATAGACTGGGGTGCAGTGAGTATAGCCTTAAAAAATCCCCGTCAGGAAATAGAGGTGTTTTGTTTTTTTAAATAATTTAGCTGGCATTCGAGGAGATAACTATTCAGGAATATCTGTTATCATTGAATTTGGACGGTCCAGGATGCCAGGACCTCAGTGTACCTGGATATACCGAAATTTCCTTAAATATTGGGTGTACAGCAAAGAGTGACTGTATGTATGACTAGGATCTGGCTCGACAGTGGAACGTCGGACACAATTTTTATTGCCAAAATTAAAAGATGTGTAAGAAATCGCGGGTCTGAAGAAAAAGCAGACAAATTATGAACCAGTTAAGTTAAAGCCAAAATAAACCTTGAAATAACGTGCTACACGATTACACATTGTGGCTTAAGGTCTAACACAGAATGTGAATTGATTCATCATGCCTGTTAGCGTGAGCTGAAACATATGGAAGGAAGTAGGAGAGGACTCATAGGGAGTGATATTACACTTTTTTAAGACACTAGTGAGCGGAAAATGGCTTGGTGAGCACTGGCACCCATGACACAAGGATAAGAGAATAAGACATAAAAATAATATTTTGTGTCACATGAGCCAATCAAAAGATGACATTGATGAACAGATATGGAGAACTTTCAAATTTCCGTGCACACGTTTTTTGCAGACACACAAGCATGATGTAAACACTACAGTCACCTATTACAAGCACTAGTGCAAGCTTAGAAGGGTCATGCCTTGAATATGAGTAACAATGTTTGTGACACTTGTCGTATCTGTTGGGTGTTGGTAGATTTCCAGTGCTCTTACTGAAGGGAGACGATGATTTACCATTTGGGCAGAGCACACCCTCTTCCTGGGCATGGATGACTATAATGTGGAACCAAACTATACATATAGTATGCGCTGTCCGGTTCATAACTAAGGTATGTGGACAAGTGCCACCTCTTGTTTCTTGAATAGAAAAGGTATGGAGGACTTGAGTAGTTTGTGTTGGCTCATAGGCATCTCCCTGCGTATGTTTTAGTTAGCTATTGACAGGCTGCGTAAGGCACAAGACATGTTAAATCCTTATCGATTGCATTCAAGGTAACTTACGGCCATATGGTTAACAGCTGTTTTGCAAGGACAGCATTTTATTGAGCCAACAGTGCACCAGTTAACCTAACTGCCTTTGGAAAAAAATGAACACTGACCCTTGTGGTGCAACAGTAAGATTCTATGATACAAGACTGTGGCTGGGACAGTGTCTGTTGAATTGTGTATGGAATCCTGTAGGTCTTGATATGCAGTGTTCTCTTCAAGTTAGAGGAAGTCTCTGGGTCGCTATACCCATTAAAAGAACCAGTAGGACACCCCTACATTTGCGTGTTTTGTTCCTCCAGTGGCACATTGATTGGTGATTCTACTGCAGAGGGAACATTTCAAGTGTTTATTCACAAACTTAATCTCAAGATTCTTATTAATTCACAATGAAATCACACACATTATCATCTTTTAGTCCATATAAGAGGAGGGAGCCATACAATTTCCAGTAAGAACATTTTTTATTAATGTTTCATCAATACTCAGCATTCAGCCCCAAAAACAATTTTATATTATGAGACAGAAGTCTTCTTAATCAAAATGGAGATGTGGTCTAGTTGAGTTCTAGTCAAGCCTAGGCCAGAAAAATGTATTTCTAAATGTCTCAGTGTTTTCCTTTCAAGTGCAATGGATAATAAGCACATATAATTCTAATCAGAATTAGACGTCCTACGACTTCTAGAATAGGTGTCATGTTTTTTTACCCCTCTGCTCCAACTCTCGATCAAGGCTTGCATCAGTGGAGTAACTGCCCACATCCACATGGTAAGAATAATAATGCACACAGAAAGTTCACATCACAGAAGCGACCGTCATACATTGGCTTAGGGTGATACTTTGAAATTTTTTACCATGTAATTCCCATATTACTTTACCCATCTGAGTAATTTATGGCAGACTAGGAATCAGTTAAGTTAGATACGAGTGTGAAGTTTAGATGGGGCTAATTGCGCCTTTTAAACTGTGAGTTTGGACACTTTTATAGAACACATTACCAAATAGTTTCTAAGAGACATAGTGCCAATTGCCCCAACCAGTACTTAAGAATAAAAGCTGATACATGCATTTGGAAAAGATTGTTTTGAGCAAGGATCTTTTTTTTTGTGCACGTTTTGGGAAGAAGATGG